>VWYP01013096.1:46007-87468 GCA_013400435.1 Pycnonotus jocosus
CCCCGGCCGGTGGCGGCGAGGGGGATGCGGCTGGCCCGGTCCGGGCGTGCCGAACCCCGCGCTGCGCCCCGGGCTGCCGGCGGAGAAGCGTCCCTTCCACGCGGTGCCCGCCGCCCCATGCGCACATGCTCGCGTGTTTGTGCGGGTTTTTCCCTCCCTCTGTAGCGGAACTTGGTTTAAAAGGAAGCAGGCGCGGCTCTGGAGGAGGAAAAGCGCTCTTTCTGCGTAATCCGATCGAGGGATCGGAGTTAATTAGTAATTTTGCACGATGCTGTGTGTAAATTGCAAGCTCAGCCTTTTGTTTAAGGAGGAGAATTGGTGGGTTTATGCCGCTTTTGTGGCGTTTTGTACATCCAATTATGTCTCGGTGAAATGTATGTAGAAAAGAAGGGCTGGTAAAATGCAAAGTTGGGTTTGTACACGCCACTCTTGGAATGCGAAATTGTGCTTTGTAAAACACTGCTTTTTTAAAAAAAGTATTGTTATGGACTTGCTGGGTTATGGTGGTTCTGTGTGCTGTGCTTTAAATACTGTTGTGCAGATATAAACCTCAGCAAGCAGCTCCATCCAAAAATTACAAAAAGCTGGTTACTGTTTCTTCCCTTGGAAATGAAGTCTTGATTTATTAGCCTAGTACTTTAAGTCTTTTCCAGTAGCATGAATGATTCCTCCAGTGAAGCCATTATCTTTGATTTTCCATGTTTCCTCAATGTCATAATGTATTTCTTTGTGTGTTATTTGCAGAGTGAAGCTCTTTTTGATGCACATCCAGTTGTATCATGACTACACTAAAGACACACCATACTACTGCATGAATAACTTTGGAGTGGATTACCTCTTGCAATCCATGTAATGAATGACAGTACATGTCATCCAAATGGGCAAATAGTTGGTGCGGCAAAGACCTGTTTAAAAAGTCAAGATTTGATTTCGTGTAACTGAAACACATCTGGGGATTATATTTCTCACATGTGTGTGAATATGAAGAGAGAGGTTCCTAGTGCTTGCCTTCCTACAGCCCTTCCACCTCGTGGCCTCAGGGCCAAAGACTGCTCTCCCAGCCTGCCTGGTGTGTGGCATTAGATGCTGCAGCCTCGTTCTTGCACACATCTGCTGCTCCAAGCAAGAAAAATCTTTAGTGTATGCAGGGGTTGATTGGGGTCCTCAAGAAGTAGCTTAGTGTAAATAGTGTGTTGAAAACATAATTCTTCTTGCAGATCTTCAACACAACATACTGCCTTTCACTGCCCCTGGTGCTTTAAGCTGAACAACACTTTCATAAATGTCCTGCTGTCATTACAGAAATATTTTGTAAGCCATATCCTGAGTGCAGAAATACACAAGAAGACTCCAGTCATGCAGAAATACAGAGCTGGACATACCTGGGTGTATCCTGGTGGCTGATGGTCTTCCTTGTTTTTCTTCGGAAGATATGGGTTTACTGGGGGGAGAAAAATTATTCTTTGTGCCCTGCACTGGGGCCTCTCCATGATTTGGGATAGGGGTCCAACTTTCTATCTAGAGTGTACCTAGCACTTTGTATACCCCAGGGTTTGGACTCCAAAGCAGAACTTGGTATAAAGTAATTTTTGTGATTTCAGCTACATTAAAGTGCTTGAGCAAGTTATGAATCTCATAATCCACAGGCTTTGGTGGAATCTTCATAAAGGGGTCTCAGGCAGAAAAGTTTTCTCCATCCTTAGCACCACCTTTACAGGAACTCTGTTCAAGAAAGGGGCAGGAATCCTGTTGGATGCTGTGAGATGCTCTGCAGGATGGGAGCCACCTGCACTGAGGTTTGCAGCAGCTCTAGTCTTTCAAAGGTTTGTGTCATCTGGGAATGGGAAGGTACCTGGGGGGTTTGCAGTGTGTATGATGAGTAGAGAGTCACCTTGTTCATACAATATATGAGCCAGAATATATCTGTACAGAATAGAATAAAATGGTGTGTTTCTATTGAAAATACATGCACATGGGGGAATAGCAGCCCTGCTATTAGTGATTATGTAGGATCAAAGCACCCAGGATGGCCTAAGGTTTAGGAAGGGTGCTGAATTTTGTAGGGGATGTGACTTGGCTCTTGTACTTGTAACTCCTTTGTTCATTCAGTCTGGGAAAATGCATTAACATTTACCTTGTTTCCATTAGTGACCTGCAGTCTTTGGTTTTTGAGTGTGTGTTTGAGTTAAACTTCTTCAGCTTTGGGGAAGTCAGGAAGCTGCAGGCAGCAGGTGGGTAAGAAAGTGCACAACCTCAGTGCAGAGAGGGAGCATGGAGGAAAACCTGGCATTGCCACCTCAGTTAAGCAAGGTCCCATAGTCAAGTGTATATGGTATTAAATATTATACATTATTGTTTTATTACTGCTAATTGTTTTTAGCGAAGTCTCCACCCTTTTTTCTGGCCATAACTGGTGAATATTCTTGAATATGTGATGTTCCCTTGAAAAAGCTGGGAAGTACTCCCAAGAAGCAAAGCAAACCACTTGTGCCTTGCCTTCACCTTAAAATACCATGCAACAAGAAAAGGCATCGTATTACCTTTCCTTTTGGGAATTGTGGCAGGTATTGGCTCCCTGAGACTTTCCAACATCAATTCACTGGTTAATGCATTTGGACTTAGGAAGAAATGGAAGAGTGGTCTGTCCCATCCTTTGGTTTGGATCCTTTGGGATAATTGATTTACTCTGTTGGTTATAGAGTGTAAAGTCAACTTAGAAGAAAAAATAAAGAACCAAAACGACCTTCTGGAGTATACCTAGCATGAATTCAGTGTGTTTTGTTCCTTTCTCTTTTTTGCTTTAAAGACCATATAGCCTCCATTTCTAACAGAATTCCTGAAGCATTGGGATTACTAATTCAGCCTCAGGTCTTAAATCAATGGGATGTTCACCTTTGGCTCCTTTGGTGAAGGACACGAAGTCTACAGATATTCAGTCTAATCTAATAAAGAAATGGAAGGCCTCATGGGTAGAAAAAGCAGCAACTTTTATGGGATAACACCCTGCTTTAGGATCAGTGGCAGAAATATTTTCTTCATTGTGTGCTGGCATTAAAGACATGAACTGCTTATGAGATTGCATGCCTGAACTTACAGTAAATGAAGGAGGTGTGTTCATGGCTGTATTTTGGATGTGCAGAGCCAGGATCTGTGTTTCTGACTTCAGAGGAGTTGTACAGAGGATGAGAGAGAGAGAATGCATCCTTTGAGAATAATTTAAAATAGGTATGTGCATGAATCCTGATTCATGTGATTGCATGTCTGTATCTGAGGGATAAATTGGCCTATTTTTTCTTTTTTGAAGGCTTCTCTGCAAACTGTGTGAATGCTTTTATTCTTGTTTAAAAGTCCTGCTCATGTCCATGTTCTGTGTTCTGTCTGCAGCTTTACACAAAAAAGAGGGGGAGCAAAGAAACATATACACAACTTTTGAGTAAAAATGCACCATTCTTGTGCTCTTCAGGATATCTAGGAGTGAATCAGGAAAAAAAAAATCACAGAAAAGTTCCCCTTATCCACCATCATCATCTGAGCTGTAAAAATGAGGCAGCACTTCAGTTTCACTGGTGATTTTAATCCACTTTTAAATTTTTTTAAAAAAAAATTGTTAATGGTACAAGAAATGTAGAGTTCATCTCTGAAGGAGGCTGGAGAATACTAATTTCTTTTGGCTCTAGTCTTCACAATGGCTAAAACAATGGATACAATTCCCATTATCAACACCAATTGGAATTTGCTGCTGGTTTCTGTGAGGACAGGATTTCCTCTGTGTTACAAACTGGTCAGTTTTCTTTGTATGGTCACTCATTAATGGGGCTCAGCTGTTTGTGAGCATGGGTGATATAAACAAAAATGCATTTTTATTAGTGTTACGGTATTAGAAATCTTCATAATACCTATGTCATGTTAGGAACAGAACCTTAGAAGCATTTAATTTGTTTCCAAAACACAAGTTCACACTTCATTAGTGGTACTGTGCAGTGTGTAAGCCTGCAAATGAGAGAATTTAAAGTTATGCTTTGGAACCAAAATTTCCATTGTCCTTTTTGGGGGTTTTGATTTGTTTTTTGGTTTTTNGGTAAAACTTCAGTTGTGAAAAAAAGAGCCTCAATTTCTGTCAGATGTGGCATAGAATGTGGCTTCAAAATATATGTTTACCAATTTTGCAGTTGTGCACTTTAGAAAGGAGAAACTCCCTAGAATATCATGCCCTCATGTGACACTAATTCTGTATGCTTAGTAATAAACCAAATAAAACTTGATCTTGCAGATACTGCAAGATTTATCATACATAAGCTGGAGTATATTCTGATCAGATTTTCGTTTGGGAAAACCTGCTAGGATGAAAATGTAATGAAATTCCACCGGAAGTGCATGTTTGTAAAGTTTTCCAGTGGAAAAAAAGGAATTTGAAGTTTGTTTTTCTTTAATGTACACTGTATTACAGTCTATATGGTCCCCTTTGTAGAAGTACACATGCATGCACATGGCAAATCTGACATTTGTGTTCCAAAAAAACTCTGCAGTGGATAAGGATATTAATGTTTGTTTTCTTCTTTATTAAGGATGAAAAATTATATGGTGTATGTTAAAAATAAGAAATGTGATTAATTAAGTGGGTTAAAACTTCTGATTGTGGTGGTGTGCCTGTAGAGCATAGAAAATAGAAGGGGGAGCAAGACATTACTGGCAAGCTTGGAGTGGGCCATGATGCTCTTGCATAATTTTGGAGTGTTTGGATTTGGAGGATGATGTGGAAACAGAATACAATGTATTATCCTGAATATAGAAATCCTGGAATATGTTCTTGGGTCACACAAAAGGTAACAGATACTGCAGAAAACCTGTGTGTACCCCTGTGTAAGAATAAGCAGCAGAGAACCATGCTGGGGAAATTCTCACTGTCCTGTGGAGATAGACTGTGGGACTTGCTGATCAAAAAAGAAACTAAGGACGTGGTGAGAGAACTGCCCTGGGCTCAGCAACAGTGGATTGTGTTTTCTGTGTCCCATAATTCTTGCAAAAATGATTTTTTGTTACACTCTGCATTGCCTACTCACATTTTAAATGCAAATATCATTTTTCATCACTAAGGGTGTTATAAACTCTTGCCATTTTCATTCATTAGCCCTTCCTCTTCCCCATATGTTTAAGTTTCACGATGTTTTTTTGGATACTTTCATTGGGGAAGAGGTGTAATACTCGACAGGCAAATGGTCAAGCTTGTCTCTGCTGCAGGTGGTGTTTGGCAAGAAGTGGCAGACAGATTTACAAACTGAGGAAATGCAATATAACAGCACTCCCCTACATTTTAACTTACACTGAAATTGATCAGTACTGATGCCTTTGCATGTATCTGCAAGATACTACTGTTCTACAAATTGAAATATTGTCAGATTTTGCTTACAGGGAAGTTGCTTCTGTGAAATTAAATGATGCCATGATATACAGTTTCTGAATCTACTTCAGTAGTATAATATGTATAATAAAATGTGTCTGGTTATAGCAGTACATAGACTCCATAGACTAATTCTGCAGGCTGAAAATCAGCTTTCTTAGGCCTGGGCCATCATAGGATATACCCAGATAGGATAGATGTAAATATATTCTATACTTTTAAGGTCAATTGTTTCCTTTTTACAACTGATTTCAAAGGGAAAAGGAGGGTTTCTTGATTATTTTTTGCTTACAATGAGACATTTGCTGTGGATCTTATCAAGAGTACCCTGATGCTTTGTTTCTGCATTACTCAGTGTCTTTCTAAGTTACACACAGAATTTCTCTGTTCTCTCAGTTTTGTTCCTGTTGCTTCTGAGACTGAGGTTTGTGTTCAGTGGCTGTGTCTGACATCCTTGCTTGTCCTCTCTTGCTCTCTCTTTTCCAAGCTAAACTAGCCAAGCTCTTTTAGGCTCTTCCCTGTTGGGAGACCATTCCTGTGACCATTGTGATTGGGATCATCAGGCCCTTTCCCAGCTTAAATCCACCTTTCCTGAGCTTGGCTGGACAGAAAGGTAGGTGGTGCTCCAGGGCTCGAAGAGCTCCACAGGAGGACTTTTTAAAGTCTTCTGTGCTGACATTAGGCTGACACTGATCATTTTCCTTGCTGGAAGTGCTTTGAGTGATATCCTGTGCTCTCCCTCTGGCTGCATCAGGTGGTGTCTCATCTCTGGTGTACATAATCCATCTACCCTAAGTATTTATCTTGAGGGGCAGGTGTACCTTTATAATCAGAGGGGAGAAATGGACATTTCTGCATGGCCATTCAGAGGTGTTTATACAATTTCTTTCGTTTATATTTTTTTTCTGTTATTTAGTTTGTATGTTGGTTGTCTGTTAAAGTGTGTTGTCCAACTTCATGCCCTTAATTTTGTTAACTTCCTAATTCCTTGATTGTTGGTGATGATATTTAAGATTGGTGATAATACTATTTGATAGGTTCTATGGCTGCTCACCTCTCAGAAAATTCCTTTATACTAAAGCTTTCTTTTCACCATTATTCCTCATATACCCTATAAGCTGTATATGTTAGTGCATCTGGCAACTCTTTTACAAATTGCCAGCCTTTGCTGCTAAACTAGTAGTTTCCCATGTTCATCTCATTTAGATTCTTTACTGAGTGACATGTTGACTGGGTCTAGCTAATTAGTTGAAAAATTCAGATGGCTTATTGAAAGAAAGAGTGAAGTTATTTGGGTATAACCAAATTCTGGTAAATCCCAATTGTTTTCTTCCATTTTCCAAGCACACATGAGGTTTATGAAGTTTTCTGTTCTATATTTGTTGTAAAACTTAGTATGTTATTGAGACTGTAGGTGACTGGCTGACCAGTTGGAGAAACTTCTCCTGTTGTCTTCCTTAAATATAAACAATGTTCATTTTGTTCTTCCAGAGCACATCTTAGGACCGAGACTGTCTTAGCCACCACAAGATCTTTGGAGTTTCAGTTCCGCTCCACTTATACTATTTCCTTTTTTTCCTTTAACCGTCCTACACTTGACAGCATTGCCATTGTTCTGTTGAAAAGTGAATCAAGTATTAATTACAGAGCTATACTTTGAGGATCTTTGATTTTAGTGTCATATTCAGTACGTGTGCAGTGGACTTTCTTTTTTAATTTATTAATTTAATGATCGTTTAAAGGAATTGCAAACTCATGAACACTCTAGTTCTCTCAAATTTAAAAAATTTGATCTTTTACAATAAACAACTTAATTAATTTGATTTAAAAGGAGTTGGCTGGTGATCATTCAAATCATATTTTACCAGCTCTGATGTGGAAAACCTAATAGGAAAAAACTCCCTCAATTACAGTAGTGTTGGTTTATTTGCTACCTGGTGAAGATACACCCATCATTCATGTGCTGAATTAGCCAGAACTGACAGCAATCAATAGTATGTTTTTCTGCCTGTGAAAAATTCAAGTAGAAGTACAAGGTCCTGACATATCTTTCCCCCATGTAACACTGTAGAGCTGTGCCTGCAATCCTTTCTGGCAGCCCATATCAGAGTCCAACTCTAACCCATTGGAATCTTTCTGTTCCAGGCTGATTTTGATCTTTTTTTCCTGAAGTCTATCACATCATTACTAGGCAAAACTATGGCACAGTTGTAAACATTATTTCATTTTACTCAATTTCTTAAAAATATAGGTAAGCATCTTTTCAAAGCTGCGTTTTGTCATGTTTGCAATTTTATCATGTCTCTGTTATTCCTTGGAGATCCATTTTACCATGATCTCTGTAGTTAGTTTCAGTGTCATTACAGCATAGCATGTCCTGTTACACAAAGATAAATTTTACTTGCATATAAAAAGTGATCCTTTAGGTTTTTAAACTGCAGTTACCTTCTATGTTTTTGTTTTTTTTTTTTTTTTCTTTTTTCCTAAGAATATTGCTGTGAGGATACTGAACAGCAGCCCAGGATATCTAGGTTCAGTTTATGGCTTGGCTTTGTAGAAATCTTTTTCAAATGTTCCTGTGCAGATCAGTTTTTTGATGCCTCTTTGCAAAGTGAAATGAAGGAAAAAATGTCCTCCAGTGTCACAAGGCACTTCCAGAGGGTGTGTTTATCAATGCTTGGCAAGAGATCAAGTAATTTTGTAGTAAATACAGTAGAAATAGTGACTGGATGGTTCAATCCTTAGAACAGCAGTTAATATATTGCCATTTTTTTTTTTTCAAAAATCAAAGCTTAGAAAAATTTAAAATAGATCAACCATTTTGTAGAATAAATACTATCCATGTCTTTCCCATTAGTTATCATTATTATTGGAGCTCTTGGTCTGTTTTCAGGTAAATATGCACCACTATTCAAATTTTAAACCTATATTGCTTTTTGTAAAAGGGAATCATTGTCACCTAGAGGAAAGGTTTTGTTTATAATTTATTTTATGAGATCCTGCTTTCAGACTGATGCTCTCATTACTATTTATTAATTTAGCAAAAAATTGCTTGCTCCTGTATTTCTTACCGTATAGTTGAAGGAAGCTGCCATATTTTGGGCATTCATTCTGAGAGTTCTCAGAGCTTTGTTTCTACACTCCAAGTTTAAGACCTGTGATTTGCCATTTGAAAATGAGGTTGCCTGTGCTTTTTGAGTCTCATTGTCACAAAAACACACTACCTTTTCTCAGGTAATAGACTCATTAAAATAATGAGTCTCTGATTCATATAGCTGTGATTTTCCTACAATTAGAATGGTGAATTCACCCAAGACCCCATATCATAACAATTATTAAAAATAGAGATGACACAAAGGCAGTAAGGGATGATGACAGAAAAGTAAGACTGCAGAAAAAGACACTGAAAGAACTGTGTTAAATGGAGGACTCAGGAGATTTACAGACTATAAATAATTTCAGAGATAATAGTTCAAATGAAAGAAGGGAATTACCCGCATTCTCAGAAGAAAGAAAGACAAGGTGCAACGGCCTGAAGCTGAAACAGGAAAATCTCAAGGCATAGGAGGATGTTTCTCAGAATGACAGTAATTGTGCAGTGAACCAGAGGTCAGTGCAGTGGCACTGCAGGTGGGTTACTGGGGCCAGGAGCATTCCTGCAAAGTGGAGCTGGATGGAGTAGGTGACGTGGATGAGCTTCTCCAGCTGCTGGTTATTTCAAGAGCTTGCAGAAGTCAATCTGTTTCTCTGCATCGTCTTCATAAATCCTTCTACAGCTGCCAGTCATGGTGTTCCAATGGGCTGTCATGCTGGAATGCATCTTTGCAGCCCAGATCGTGAACCCCAGTGGCTTCAGTGAGATAAGGGTCTATCTTATCTCATTTTCTATTGAAATTAGGTGTGCTTTCTGCTCTGGCTTTTTCAGCAGGCCCCATCTCTCTCTCACTGTTGCTCACTCAGTGAGTAAGCTCTCATTATCATCCTCACTGTCATGTTCAAGTGCACTGCAGTGCTTATCTATCCTGTAAGCATCAGCAAAAGCGTGCAAGAAAGGTCCAGTGTGACCCTAACCTGCTTCTTCTTCCTACATATCTCACTCCATGTGTTTCTGTGCTAGTGACACCATCTATTTCTAACTGATTCCAGCAGGTGAATGCAGCTGGGGGGTTTATCTAGGCTCTACTTGGATTATTTGGAAAAAAAAAAAAATTAGTCAAGGTCTACTTGTATTTGGCTTGGACATAGCAGAAGCCCTTGTGGTGTTAACACATTCCAGGGAAAAACACAAAAAAAGTATTGGGAAGATTCCTGATCCTTTTTCCTCTACTGTTAGGGATTAGAAATCCTAGGTCCTCATTAGTGCAAATTGCCAAGAAAACCCACCCCTCTTTTGCTAGGTAGTCATTCCTGTGATGGGAAAAAGCAGGAAATGTCATGCACTGGTTTCAACAACTTGTACTTGATAATTTGCCCTTTTTCGTGGTTGTTACACTGCTCTGAGCAAGTAACAAGCAGTGAGACTTCCTGCTTTTAACCTGAAAGTTAGTTCAGAAATGGTATTAGGCTCCAAATAAGCAGCCCCAGCAAGAACCTACAGCCTGGGAACACGGCTGGAAAATGGGAATGTGGCCAGGCTTGGTGCTGCATGCTGCTTTTCAGCTGGAGCTGGAAGGCCCATCTGCAGGGTCAAGATCAGAGCAAGATTCATCCCTTTGTCAGCAGGCTTTAAGTGGCTGAAGGATCTACTCTCTTTCACATTTATTTTGCAGGGAGAGCGTTCTTTGGTGCCTCCTGACAGGCTGCGCTCCACGCATATCAATAATTCAAGCTTTGCGACAGTTCTGTGAGGAAACTCGTGCATTGTGAGCCTGAGGGACAGCCACATGACTGGTTCAGCAGGAAGGCAATTGCCATGTTAAGCTGTCCTGGTTGTTTATCCACTTCTTGCTGCCTCGCTGCTCCATGGAATCCTTAGCGCCGTTTTATTTGTTTTCACTTCTCAGTGCAGTTGCTGTCTCAGAGGTTGGTTCTGGCCTGGTGATCCCCAGGAGCAGTGGATCTGAGGGAGAAAGCTTTGGGTTTGAAAAAGCTTTGGAGTTTCAGCTTTGGGATTTCAATTTAGGTAAGCACCTAAATCTTCCCAGACATCCCGATGCTTGTCAAGCAGGGACATCTCTTTTTCAGGGCCTCCCTGAAAATGCTCAGTGCACACACGGCCAGCTGGGCTCCCTACAAACCTCCCACCTTGGATAGTGAAGTGCTGAATTTCTCCTGTGCCATATAGATAACACTTTCTAACTGAGATCCTGTCTCATCCTTTTTAAGGAAATGTTGATTTGAGTATTTTCTGTGCAATTTTAGGTGTGCTTTCCCTCATTCCAGTTCAATTTGCATCCAGATTCTTCATATTTATATTGGGGTACAGATTCTATCTTTGGACCTTAAATAGAAGCATGGTCACTCTGAAAGTTTAAGGACTTTTTATGTAGTAGAACTGCAGGCCTGTGGTTCAGTCAGTGTGTCTGGTTTTCTGCTTTCCACCCCTGTGTAAGTAACTGTGGGCCAAAAGAATTCTCAGAGCAGCATCTTGCCAAAGGCACACCTGGCAGCTGCCCGGGTATAGCTAGCTGCTATATTTCTCATTTTAGTATGGCTATAAATGAAGCAACAAATCTTCCCAGGCTCCAGTTTTGGCTGAGGATGTTGCATTATTTAGCTTTGCATTAGCAGCTGGCAAAGTGCTTATATGGTTGCTTAACTAATTCGTTTCACTCTTATTTTTGAAGAGTTTGCTAGTAAAAGTTCAGTCCATTACTTTAACAAAAAGTATTTGTAGTATCTATGAATTGAAATAGTCTGTCAGTGTTGGTAAGCAACTTCATATTTTTCTGCATGAAGGTATATAAGATTCTGTGTGTAAGCTGGAGATAGATCTTCCCAAGTGAAGAAAAAACTTCAAAACATAAATATTTATAAAGGTGAAGTGTAGTTCCTGAGAAACCCAGAGTATAGTGATGTGAATCACCAGAGAATTGTCTTACCACTCTGACAGAATTAATTAATTGTATATACTATTATATCCTACAATCTTATACACTATATTATATTAATTAATTTTACTATACTATTTTATAGCTGTTTTCATAATCATTAGTTATTGTTAATAATTAGCACTAATCACATAATAAATAAAATCTTAACGTCTCCACTGATTTTTTTAAGGCTTCCAGTGAGACTTTTATCAGACTTGGGGGTGGGCAAAGGCTGATGTTGGGCATTTGCCTTTGTAAACTTACATCTGGCTAAGTGCAGCTGGTGGTAAGTAGTGCAAGACAGACCTGTAGAAAAACTGGGCTAGAACTGCTCCTCCAAAGTCATCTGATCTAACTCCTGCCTCTAGAGAAGGCTGATGCTCCTGGCAACTCCTAGGTTGCTCTTTACATGGGAAAAAGCATGTCTTAAACTGTTTTTAAAACCTTCCAACAATGGAGACTCCACGCCTTCTTTTGCAACAGCAGAGCATTATTGGCTCCTTAGTTTGTTATCTATAGTTTTCCACCTGACATTTAAGGTGCACTAAGCCTTATAGAGAGGAAGTCAACTGTGCTGAGGATGCAATGTTTGTGTTATGTTTTGGGCTGAGACTGAGAGGCTGGGAGGGTATCTTTGCAAATTCAAAGGACATAGTTTAATTCCTGCTTAAACAAGCCAGATTCTTACAGCATGCCTCTCTGATGTATGAATAAATTTTCAAGGGCACTTTAGCAGAGGGGAAAACTTCAATTACAGCTGTCTTGTGTGCCAGAAGCAGCCCTAGGATTGTGCACAAATTCACCTGATGGATGTGATTTGGCGAAAGCTCGCACCAGAATTCAAAAGGATCTGTGTCCTTTGAATAAAATGCTCGGTGTGCACACTGCCAACTGTGCTCCTTGCTCGCAGCAGTCGTGACGCTGGTGGATGATGAAATCTACCCTCTGCTAGCCAGAGGGCAGGAAGCAGAGAGCAGGATGGCAGCCAGCAGCTCCCTTTCCTGTGTGCAGATTTTCCCTCTTCAGCCTCTCACTCTGGTGAAAGGGAATGAGCCAGACCCCTCCCAGGCTCCCAGCCCTCTACTGTGTCCAAAGCAAAGTTTTCCATGACATGGTGCTTCTGCACTCGTGGATTGCAAAGCAGGAACAGAGTCAGGTGACATCTGCCTCTGTGCTAGAGGCCTCTGCAAGCTTTAGACAATTATTTTGAAATGGCTGCTTCATGTGGTAGCAGATGGAGTTCTGTAATGCAATTCCTCACTGCACCAGAGCTGGCACAGTATATAAACATCTCACTTCCCTCTCTGTCCCTCCTTTTCCATTCAGTAGCTCCAACATGTTCTTGCAGAAAGGCAAATTTTCTGTCACTGAAATGTGAACATCTCAAAACTGTGTTTGCAGGGGGAATGTGGTAGAACAGCGTTCGTGGCCAAATTCACTTCAATGTTCTCATTTCTAGAGGTGAACTTCACACCTCTGATTTGAAAGGTCAGACTAGGTAAGTGTTTATAGAGTTTACCTCACCAGAAAGATGCCTGAGGTTGTTGTCTTCACTGGTAATGTCAGAAGTAAAAACTTACTTGAGCACTTGCTGATGTAGAATTTATTGTTTCTTTACATTCATGTTTGTTAGATGGCTTGACATAAAAGGTATAACATTCTGCTTCCACCTAAATTCCTTGATTTGAACAGTTATCAGCAGCAGAATTGCACAGGAGAGCACATGTTATGAGAACAATACCTCCATTATTACCTACTAACACTGTAATCTAATTTGAGTTTAAAGAAAGACCTACATATTAATATCCAGTACAGTAGGATAGCTGAATGCATTTTTGTAATACAGAAACACTGATCTCTGACAGAAGGCCAGAGCATTTTTGTTTCAGTGTTATTTACTTTGCCATTTTTAACTGGTACAAGACTTCAGTTGAATTGATATTTGTCTCCTTAGATAGGCTTTATTTTATTTAGTTTCTGTTTATTTGTTATTTAAATGTTGAAAAGTTTGAAAAACACAAATGCTGAAAAGACTTTGTTAATTAAGGAGTAATTCCTTATTTGGAACCAAATTTGTGTCTCGAAACGCTGAGGACACAGAGGAGCCTTAATTTTCTCATAATGGCCTAGATTAAGGATGATGTTGTAACTGCAGTGATCAGTCATGGCCTATATCAGAAGCTCACAGGCTCTGATGTATTTCCCATCAGGGCAGGGATGGGAGCTGGGATGCTCTGCTACCTCAGCTTTACAGGCTGAGGGAGCCCAAAGCACAAGAGACCCAATAACCTTTCCCAATGTCATGGCAGGACCCTTTTGACAAAGAGTTTGGGTAGGAACAGTTGAGATCCTCCCTCTCTGGAGCCCTATAAGGGGCTGGTGCATGTTCCCATGTGGACCCAATTATCTGCATTGCACATTAAAAACATGGCCACTTTTTTCTTTCTATTGCAGTATGCTGCTGTCATAACCCAAGACAGCTGCACTGGTGTAGTGTGTAACAAAGTTAGATTAGCAGGAATTTCCATACCATCAAATGCAGCTAATCTGGCAAGAATGCTTCCATTTACATGTGAGCCCAGCTCTTGACCTCTTTGGAGGTGATGGAAATCCCTCCATTTATGTGGTGGGTTCTTCACTGTGCTTGGATTTCCCTCTGTTCCCAGATGTTCCCTCTGTTAAAGAGGCATATTTAAGTAAGTCAGGGTAAAGATACCTAAGGGGGATTTAAAGTATCAAGTTTAGCTTGCTGGTTTTAACTCTCACTAGGAGCACTTCTGTTCCTGGGTCACGTAGGCAGTTTAAAAACACTCCTTGCTCATTCTTATGCAAATTTGAACACTGATCCTCGAGCCAGATCTCAGTTATGTATACACTGTGGCAGCTGGTACTTGCTCTCGTTCCCAGAGGGGAAAAATATTGATTGTCTATTTTTTGGTATTGGATTTTTGGGGAAACTGAGCTGTTTCTTTCAGCATTCAGCCATTAACTGCAGTAGTTTAATTAAATAATCTGAAAGTTTCTGCTTTTACTGTGCTAGTTGGTAGGCTTCAATACATTTTTTTGGTGCCCACAGAGTTTTTCCAGCTATTTAATAACACATAAATAATGGTACCTTTTTAAATAGAAGTTTGTTTTCACAGTGTCAAGCTTGTGCATCGTGCTTCCTAATTCCAATTTAAAATGGTATTATGAGTACCAAGAGGGCTGCAGGATATATAATGACAAATAATACAGACAATTTCTAAAAAAATGAAGCAACTGCTTATGCCAAAGTATGTGGGAAATTAAGTAAGTCCTAATTGGCCTTTCTTAACATCAGATAGCTGTTGCACAGTAAAGGCACAGAATTATAACTTAGTCAGAAAAAATCTCTGAACTCTTTTTGAGATATTACATGTGTACAGGCTTACTTCTCAAAGGAAATTTCAACATTCATCTAGCATGCAGATATTTGCCAGACACACCTAAGTTGTCAGAATAGCTGCCTAACATACGTGGTGTGCCTATTCCCCACTTGAAATACCACCTTTTGATTTCTGCCTAACTTGCACAATAGTAGGCCCATTTCTCCCTCCCATTCCTGTTCTGACTTTTCAGATTATTTTTTCCTGCTGGAAGTACTCTCTAACATTTAATTACAGCTGCCATTTTCTCTCTATACTCTGTACAGTCTATTACTCCTATGCATAGACAGAGAATAGTCTTGCTTTTCAGTTTCTTTTTCTACACTTATTATGTGTCCTGTTTGCATAACTTTACATGTTTTCAGATATATGGAGCTTTAGGGATCCAGCTTTGTCAACAGGTCTTAGAGAGGTGAGAAAAATGGGAAGGGGGGAGTGAAATAACTGAGATAAGTTCCAGTTGTATTAAAAAATAGTGCAAGTAGTAAAAATACTTGCTTTTTTTGTCAGTAGTGGTGTGGTAAATATTTGCAATATCCTCGTTGAAGTGTGCAGCAAGAACTGGTTAAAACCAATAATAGTCATGTTAGAAAACATATTAGCATTTATTTATGTTGAACTGTGATTGAAATAATGTGAGCTAAAACACTCAATAACTGTATTATAGGTCATAATTTGTATAGGTTTGTTGATGTCTTTTTAAAAAAAGCTTAGCTGAACAAAGCTTCCATAATGCATGGTCTCTTGAAAAAAAATACAGCCAAATTTTAGGTTTATTTTATGGCCAATGTTTAGGTTTGCTTTGTGAGACAATAGCAGTTACAAACTGGAAGACACATCATGGTGCCTTGTATGCATTGGAAAACAATGGCAATTACAGGAATATTCCTTAAACCACATGGAAACGGGTGATCCCTGCAGCAAGGAGCAGCCAAGTCTATCCTATGCTTTATTAGGGGTGAGCAATGCCAGAAGATGACTGCATAGCTTGTATAATGCAGAAGGTTCCCATTGTCCCAGGAGGGAAGTTTGGGTGAAATACATGGCATTTATGTCGAAATGTAGAATAGAGGCTTTGCAGCTGCTGGGATCCTGTGGAGAGGAGCCGTAGCCTGCAGCCTGATGACACAGTGAATGCATGGCCATGGCTGGCTCAGCTCAGGCACAAATGCCCTCTGCATGTGTGTGCTCAGCTTCCTGGACAGCAGCCAGCTGCAGTTCAAAAGTGTGTTTGTGGAGCCCAGCCCAAATCACTCAGCCTCTGCACACAGCTTATGAGCTTGGGCGCAGTGTCACCCCAGCAAGGTCACAAGGGTTTTCACTTTGGTGCTGGCTGGAGGCCCATTAGATTGGTGTGCCAGCAAAGGGAGCTCCTGTGTACTTTTTGTAGCTCATTTGTCCACATCCTATTAAGAGCTTACGAGGATAAGCAGTAACACAGAGGTTGAGAAAAAATCAGTAGAATGCTCTGGAGCTCTTTTGGACCAAACTCTTTTTATTAAGCGAGCTTTTCTTTTACCTGCAGTCTGGGTCATTCATATATTTTCAAAGGCCATGGAGGGGAAGGTTGAAGAGTTTTATTTAAAGGCAGGCTAACACACAGGTAGAATACTGCTGTGCCAGCCTTGTCCTGTGTAGGGCTTGCAGGTAGTGCTTTACTTGTAGTGCTTTACCCACTCACCAGTGGCTGGCTGCTCCTGCAGATGTCACTGTGCCTGGCTGCTCCTCCCTGCTGGAACCCTGAGAATTTCAGACTTTCTGTGCTGACAGGCACTGACCCCCAAGAAAACACTGCATTTGACCTGAGGCCATGGAAGAGGCTTGCAAAAATGAGTGACAGCACTGGGATTGTGGGTGTGTAGTTTGAATAGAAGTGTATGATATCACAGGGTGGAAAATTTAGAGTTTAAGGTTTTAGTATGTAGTAATATATATAAAGTAAGATGGAGGTTTTAGGGCAGAGGCAAAGTCCTTCCTCTCACCTTCTTCTTCACAGGTCTGGGAGGTTTTTTGTAATTGGGTAGAGAAATCTGCATTGTGGGCCACAGGTGGTTGGTTGTTGTGTTAAAAGTAAAAATAATTTAGGTGCCATTTCTTAATTAGACTGTTTATCCTTAAAAGGCCTTGTAGAGAGAGAGATACAGCTCCAGTTTTAGTTTGTTAGCTCTAAATGCTATAGAACTCAAAGTCTGTGAAACTGTTCTATAGATAATTAATAAACATCTCAGTCCAAACACCAAACACCATCTCCTGCGCATTTAACCCTAACTCTGGCAAAAAGAAGATAAAAGCAACACCTCCCCATGGATTTCTGTTGCAAGCATGAGTTTGGTGCAGCCACATGGAGAACTGGGCTGGTGGGACCACCTGGCTAAACCCCAGTCATTTCCCTGTTGCTGGCACTCAGCCTCCCAGTTCCATCCCCTTTGTGCGGACACACGAGTGATGGCACAGGCACGAGAGGGAAAGTGGCTGTGGGCAGGGAGAAGGGGCTGAAACCACTCAAAATTCACTGTGCTGCCTGGACAGCCATCCCTGCACACTAGCTACCACTCCTGGAGTGTGTTTGTATGGCTGAACATCAAATTGCAGCCCTCCTGGTGCACATCACAGCCCGGGTGTTGTGGGCACCGCTTCTGAGTTCCAATCTGGCTTGCTTTGAAAGAAATAGGAATAACTGGAATCTAAGCTTAAGTGCCACTACAATTTATCCTGACAATATCTGTGTGGTGGGGGTTTTTTTGTTGTTTTTGTTTTGGTTTTTTTTTAATTATTTTTTTAAATTTTTCTCTTCTATAAATACTTACTTTTATTAAACAGATGCATTGGGTTATTTTAGGTTGGGTTTGTTTTTTTTTTTTTCTGGTTGGTTGGTGTTTGTTTTGTTTTTTTTTCCTGATGTTACTTTTTCTGAAGTCCTGAAAGCTGTATTAGGCTCATCATAGGAAATAAAGTTTAACTAATATGGTATTGAAAATGAAATCTTTTGTAGGGAAATGACCCTGATATTTCCCAGATGCAGCAGCAGGAAAGGTTTGGGGTTTTTTTAATCAGATCATCTTTAAAAAAGTTAAAAAGCGGAGTGTATCAGAAAATCAACTTTTAAGACATGGTTTTGCAGAAGAGAGTAGATTCTCACTAATGGGAAGCAGGTCCACATTTTGCTGCTTTCATGCGTCATCAGTGCCTTTTCTGCAAGTCTTGTGCTTTGGCAAATACAGATTGGTGGAAGTTGAAGATGAGGAAGTATAAAATAATTTGATTTTATTTTGATGGATGATCTGCCAAAAGCAGGCACAGCCTTAATGACAAACTCTGATCGTGGTATCTTAGTAGCTGGGAAATAAAGTTTATTCTGCAGTGTAAGATAATATATTGAACATACTATGACAGGCATTTTAGGCACTGTGTATGGTTACTGTCAGAATTATGCTATGTATTCAGTTCTTCAGCAGGAAGTATCCCGTGAGGAATAGAGGTGAAGCAAGACTACAATTCACATAATTTTAAGTTACACGTTTTTCTATAAATAGAGTGCCTATTAAAATGAAAAAAATAGAGCACCTATTAAATCTGCCATGGATTTCAGAGGGAACTGAAGTGGGTCATAGGTCTGCATAGAAACTCAAAATAATAATGAAATGTTATGCATGGAAGTGCCTGCACCACGTCCCAGATTCTTTGTCAGGTTTTGTACTGTTCTTTTTCCACACAGATTTGAGTTCCTGCAGTGACTCGTGATCTGCTAGTGTTCATATTTATAATGTGTTTCAACAAAAAGGTGTGATTAGCCTTGTGTTCTGGATATTGGCTCATCTCTGGGGGTGCCTTTTTTCAGTTCTTATTATTTGTGTCTTGCCCACAAGCACAGAAGTTGCATGGTGACCAACCTCACTGACAAGAAGGTCACCTTATATCACTGTGGCACAGTGAAGGTGGTAAGAGGCACACCTGAGTTCTGTCAAATTACGTTTACAACTTTCGAATTATCAAGGTTCCTTTTGTTGCCTGTGAGGTGTAGGAGTGCCAAGGAGAGATGGAGGACTTGTACCTGTACCTGCATCAGCAGAGGGGGAATGGGATTAGCAGCTGACCACAGTAACTAAGGTACTGACTAAACAAAGAACCAGATTTTGACACGCACCAACACCAGACTTCCATAATTTTTCATAGATTACACTTTGTTAGAGACATCTTTTACAAAGCAAAACTTGATGTCCAGTTTTGTACAGAGTCTGGTTTTGCTGCTCACTAGGTGACTTTTTAATCATTACATCTGGATCAATGAGTCATCCATAAATAACTTGTGTTGTAACCAGAAGCATGGATTCTGCTTCTTGTACATACAGCCCACAAGCAAATTAAAATGGATTAAGATCTGAAACAGTGACATATTCTCCACTGTCTAAGAATGTTCCATTTTGGTTAAGACTATTAGAAATCATGAAAGCCTTTTATAAAATCTGAAAATACTCTAGCTTCTATACAGTTTTTTAAAATTTGTACAGTACTTGTGATCACATATAGATGTGGCTGCTGTGGTAGCTTAGTTGAAAAAGGCCATTTATAATCAAGGTAATATATGCCTAAAATTTCAGATTGCCAAAAAAACTCAAAAGAAAAATCAGTATTTCTGAAATATTGCCCGAGTTATAGTATTGTAAACATAAAGACAAGAGCAACATTAAATACTGCCTTGGAAGTATAAGATCATATGGCTTGGCATTACATGTCAGATTATTGATTCCAGTCATCATCATCTGTTATAATAGTTATTATAATTTTAAAAGACAGCTGCTCTTGTTTGCATCTAACCAAATGTGCAACACGACCACATCACAGAGCAAATTCCTTCTATGAGTGATCAATCCATTTATGCCAGTAAATGAGATTTTATTGTCCTTGTCTTACTTCTTGTGTGAACGATTTCCTTTTATCTCTACTGAATAGCAGACACATGCTGATGTGAAATACATTGGTAGGAGAAAAATAAATGTAAAGCAACCTGTCTTGAGTGCTGTTGTATCTAGATATGAACACAAGCATATGACAAACATGTGAAGTCTATTTCAGTCATACCCGATGCCACTGGCAGGATTTTAGCAATCTGTGAAATCTCCCACCCAGATCCTGAGTTTTAGGCTGTATTCAACAGTGGAGCCAAGAGGCTTGCAGGACACTGACCCTCTCATCAACCCTTGAAAGCATTCATGAACACAAAAATATGTCTCGTATGGATTTTTCAGTTCACAAAGTGCATCCTTTGCTGCAGTCAGTTTCCTAGTGATTTTTAATGGCTCAGAAGCTGTGGGTATTTTAGCAAAGCTCATTCATGGGCCAGTTGTACCAGACATTCCAGTTGGTTTCTGTAACCATAGGAATGTGGTAGACCAGGTGAAAATGTGGAAAAAGTAAAGATGGAAACAAGTCAAAGGAAGCTCTTTGTGTTTGGAGATCCAGTGTGCTACCTGCTTGGCAGTGTGTAGCCTGTTATTTGATGGCTTAGCTTAATTAAACTCTGAAATCTCCTGTATCCCATTTTTCAATTCCCTGTAATTTTTAATTTTGCTAAGCTCTGGCAAGGGGCCTTTTGCAGAGGATGCAGGGACACTTCCACTCATGGCATTTGTCATCCCAATCAATCATTAAAGGTACCAAGGCCCTGCACTGGACACGTACCTGGTGATGGGGAATAGTGAGTAAATTTCTTTTCTTGCCTTGCTTTCCTTACTTAACTGGCTTTATCTCAACCCAGGTCCTTTTTCTACTTCTTTTTGTCCTGTATCCTGCTGAGGAGGGGGTCTGAGGGAACAACTGGGTGGATGTCTGGCAGCCAGCTGTTGTCAGTGCACCATTGTCTTATCTAAGACTCTACTTTAAAATGAGTCCAACATGACAAACCTCAATAAACAGGTTTGGCACACTTCATTACACAAAATCATATTCCAGACGTGGGTTCTCAGGCATTTGGGTTACTTTCATTCACTCAGAAGGTCATTACATGACTAGGTTTTTTTCAATGTAAAGCCCATCTGCACAGCCTGCATTTACAAAGAAATGCTACTTTTTCAACAGAGAATCATCTGTGGTTTGCAAAATAAAAGATTAAGGATTTGACATACATTTAAGACAGTATTTTTCAGGCTTTGCACAGTGATTTAAAGGCCCAGGAGCTGTTAATACAGTTGATAATCAGGATGGTTGCTCAGTCTGCTAGCAGCAGAAAAGATTATTTCAATGTGAAATGCAGCTTCAGATGGTATTTCCTGCAAAGAGAACCGTGAAATGATGGTTTTTCCTATAGGGAACCTGTGAAAGTCTACAAGAAGGGCATGGGGAATCATACAGAAGGAAAAATTAATTTGATGTGAGTAAGAATGGTTTCTCTAGTTTGTTGCAGGGAGGATAATACATGAGAAAGTGAGGTAAAATACTGGTGAATGTTATGAATAAATGTAACTCTCCAGACAGCCCTTTCTTTGACAGTACGGTCCTGATTCTCTCAACCATATGAAATTATAATTAGTCATGTCCCTAACTCAGGGCAGCTTGATGAATAGGCTGTTTATATAAGATCCCTGTAGCAGTCTTAGGAGTCATGGCATAGGAAATGAATGCTCATATTAAAAAAATAAATCAAACAGATTTTTCCATAAGAAGCTGTAGCACTGCTGAAGTCTTGGAGTCAAAACCAGCCCTATAAAGAGTCATGTGCTGTTTCAACCTACAACCTGGAGAATTCCTGCAGGTGAACATGGTGTTTGTGCACACTGCACAGAACCACTTCAGGACACAGCAGGAAATCCTAACCCCACAGAAATTAGTGGAAGCCATGGCATATATTTGACAAAATCATGATTTTATTGATGGCTGTGGCTAGCACAAGCTGATGGAGCAAGGGAGTATGATGACTTTGGGATCAGCCCACAGGGTGTGAGTATACACCCTTTTGCAGGGCACCACAGACAGTGATGCACAGTTGTTTCTCGTAAAAATGACAGCAGGAATCCTCCTGCTTTAGGATGAACAGGTGGTGAGACTTTGTAGCTCAGTGTTTGTGAGCCTCCAAATTGAAGCATGTAAAAAAGCACATTTTAGGACATTTTTCCAGAGCTTATTAAGAATCAGTGCTGGATATTTTAGCTGGAAACAGACTTCTTGCTTAGAAGTGTTCTGTGACATTTCTTGAGGAAATTTGTGATGAGAACATTTAAGAACCAAAGCATTCAAGCGAGTGGCTTTAATTTTTTTTCCTGACTGGGTAATTCAAGCTTGCAAAGCCATGCTCCTGTCTACAGTCACAAACCCCCTGCTCTGCTTTTAGAGAACACCTTACACTGGGTACTGTGTGCAGCAATAGAGCTGATGTGTGTTATGATAATACAAACAGTAAATACAGGAATAATCAGCAGCAGATGAGATTTTCACACAGCTTTTGCTGAGGATTCTGTAGGAACGTCATCCCAGTGCAGCAGGCCACACAACAAGGGACAAGGGAGCAGTCAGGATGATTCCTATAATTGAAATTAACTGTATGTTGTTTCAATTAATTGCTCCAATTAGTCCCTTTTCAGCTACACCTTTCCGTAACAGCGTCATCTGGGATCCTGTGAGAAATTGAAAATGCCCTAATGGTCAGAATGCTCATCAGTTAAAGAACTTTCTAATTAGCTCCCTGAGAAGAATTTATTGTAAGAATGAAAAATTTTATAGGTGGAATGGATGAGAAGTTGTTTTTATTAGAAGACCGATTTTCCTCTCAGCAATAACATTATTTCTGTTGCCAAAAATAATTTTTTAAAAACCTTCAATAGAAAAGACAAGGAAAGAGCTGGTTTGTTTCTATGCAGCAAAGACTTGATCTTGTGAACTATCTTCCACAATAGTTTAGTAGCAAACAACACAATGGCTCTAAATCACTCTTTTAGAAAAAGAAAATCCAAAATAATCATGCACATTCACGATTACCAGAGTAACTATTTAAGTAGTCAGATCCAGAAGTCCTCTTTCAGATTTTTGGTCAATGAGACATTTCCTGACAAATACTGCTTAAAATGGACAGGTTCTGGACCTGATTAAAACATTTTTGAATTTATATATTTTTTTAAATGGAAAACTGAAGACTAAGATGTAGTTTCAAAAGTTTGTTTTCTTTTCCCTCAGTTTTTATTTGCACTGAAAGTTCACACAGTACTGGGAGCAGTTGCTGGTAGTTGTTTCCCCTGAGGCTGTGAATGTAAAAGGACAGAAAGTTCTGCCTTAAAGCATGGCCCAACAGATGCTCCCTGCCACAGCCTGTAACCATCTCCACATCCAGGGGTATCTTACTGCCTTACTATGCTGAGATTCAAGGGGAACAGTTTTTCAAATAGAATTTTAAGTTTGGCACAGCCCACACCTTAATCCAGACCTCCAAAATGTGTGAACACTAAGCAAAAGTGTTCAGTTTGAGAGTTTATCCACAAATGGAGCTGTTTGTGACTTTGTCTAGGGTTAGTCTGTGTGTAAGTACAGCTTGTGAATAATTGCTCCTTCTGACTTTCAGACAGGAGGGCTGCCCAGGAAGCTGTGGGATGTTTTTCTGCTTATCCTTCATTGGGAATGCTGAAACAGCACTCCAGAGTTATTTAGTTGTGGTGTTGCTTCAGCTCTGGTGATCCAAAGAAATTTTGTCACTTCGAGGTGACAAAAATTAGGGAAATGTGCTATCTTATCTGTCTGCTTTATTATGTAGTATGAACAGATGGCACATGACACCTTCATCAGCTGTTTCCATGGTCATTAAAGATATTTTAGCAACAGGACTTAGTGCAGGTTCTTACTCATCCTGTCTCATTTCTGATCTTAGCCTAAGAGAATGAATTCCCTGTAATCATCACAGATTTGTGCACTGGATTTATTTCTCAATCTCTGTATGTGTGTATATATATATATATATATGTATTGATGTACACACACACACACATACACACAAATATACATATACTTTAGTTAAATTATAAACCAGTTCCCATTGCAGTCTTTGCTTATGGTTTCCACATCAAAAATCTGTGGTTAACCAGAATGCTGAATGAAGTGGGGCTCAAAATTTCTCCATCCTAAGCCTTGTTTATTGAAGTTTGCTGATACTTTTGGAACATCTTAGTGGAAATAAGTTAAATACTACCTGAAATTGCCCATTTCTGCGTCTGCCAAATTAATGATTTTTTGCCACAGCATTTAAGTGGCATAAACTTAGTTTTTAGGCAGGTCTCTGTACTGACAATATGATTAATTTAGTAACTAACAGCTGACATTGACAGAGCAGGAGCTTTAAGATCAGGTTTTCATAGATTATCTACTAAATAAAATACTTTTGTAGGAAACTTCTGACATGTCTGCTTCAAACACTTTCATCTTCTTATTCATTCAGTTGAAAAGAACTGAGCAGAGGAACTGTGAAAGAAAAGAACCATAAAATGCTCAGAAGCTGTAATTTCCTCCAGGTTGTGTCACACTGGTGAAGATATTTATGTAACCAACAGTGATTTACACAGATATGGGCAAATGCAAACTGCTTTTGCATTTCTTGTGATTTACACTGCTTTGATGTGTTCTTGGAGGAGCAAGGAGGAGCATTACATCAGAACAAAGCAGCGTTTGGCAAATGATAAACCATGGCTTCTCAAAAGCCAGTCATGCATTTCTCTGTTTGCAGAGTATTCCTGCAGTGACAGTACAATGGCCCTGTCCTCAAGCAGTGTGCAAGTTCATAATGGTCTCAACCACCAGACCACACATTCCTGCTGCCTCTTTTGTACTGGCATTAGCAGCTACCCTCGCTGTGTTGTGGAAAGCTTTTCTCTTTTTTTTAGTGGGATAAATGTTATGCAACATAAGTGAGCATTCCAGATTGCTTTGGTTACACTGATTGTGAACCCACCACTGGTGGGATGGTGAGGAAAAAAATATAAATGTCTGTCAGGACTGTGAGCCCATATTTACAGTCTCTTTCATCCTTGTTCTGCATGGGAAAGGAGGACCAGCAAGAAGTAAATCAGTCAGAAGGGTACATAAATGGCCTCAGGTTATTAGAGCATGCTGTTGCTCTCTGCTCCTTCTCTATTTCCAGGTCCTTCTCCAATGCCAGTGATTTGTGTGTTCCCTGACAGCTCTTCCCAAGTGTCCTTCTTCTCCATGATAATTCTCTGCATATTGGCTCTTCTTTTTCTTAACATTGAGCTCCCTAAATTCCTGCTCTGTCTGTATCTTCCATTTCTGGCTGATTCTACTGTATATAACAGGATTGTGCAGACACCCTTTCCAGAGATGAAGGAACTCCACCATTTCCTTTTGTCAGTCAGCATGCCCTGGTAAAGAGTTTTGGGTACCATGCAAGAGTAGACCTCAGAAATTTTGGTGTACTGGGTTTTGCAGACGAATGGGTAGACTATGTGGTGATAGTAAAAAGAAAGAAGAGGGATTACATCCTTCACTGTAATTAATTGTGGCAGTAAGCTTCAGAGTACTGTTTCTAAGTACCTTAGTGTATTTATTTATATTGTGATATTTTTTATTTTTTACTCTACAAATACTAGAATCCTCTCTTTCGTGTAAGGAGAGGATTAAGAGTTGGAAAACAAGATGTCTGTCGAAATAAATTTGGTTTGTGCTAAACTCAGGGGTACTCCAATTGGGCTGTTTTGAATAAGTTGAGAAGTGCCTGCAGGAACTGAGCAGGACATGCCAAGCAGGCTATGTTCTGGTTCAAACATCCATTAATTGAGATATTAAAGACCCTTTACAGACAACCCTTAGAGAACACAGAGCACCTTGGGACCACCAGATTAGACTAATTATATAACAATATATGCACTTTTGAAGGAGTTTCCTACAGGTTTCTTGTGGAAGAGCTTTTGTTCAAAAGAGAAGGCACAAGAGAACACACTCTTTATTCATCCATTTCTGTGTATTGTTTCATGCAATTCCAGAAACCAGTGTGTGAAAGATTATATAATTTGTCAAGTTATGGTAATGTACTTTAGTTGCCACTAATGTCTCAGTGAGAACCATAAGCCAAGAGTAAAAACATAATATTTAATCAATAGTCTCAAGATATTCATCATTACAATGTGTCTAACACTATGTTTAATACTGCCAGTTTCAGATTAAAAAATAAGGAGAGGAATTGACTTCTCCACCTTTTTCCAAGGCAGAACTTTTCACAAATCCCTTTCTCTTGGCTCAAACCTTGCCTATCTCACATCAGCTATTGCAGATATTAATATTACTGCCACCATCATCATATCATCACCAGCAAACAAAACTCCATCATGTAGATGGGCTATTTATGGTTATTTTCAGACTTTGAGACAGATGTTATGTGCAAGATGCTGCAGACTTCATCTCAAATTGCTGTTTCAAATGTCCTTTTTTTGTGGACCACTTAATAAGGATGCCAATGGTAGCAGAACAAAAGTCCAAGACTACCTCTGAGTTTTGTAGGAGGGGTGTTTGTATAGGCACTGGAGGCTCTGAAAAGCAGTTGCCAAGTGTAAGCCTGTAAGAAAATGGTGCTGATGACACACAACACTTTCAGCACTGTAGGAAAGTGTGGCATAAGATACAGCTTGTGTGTTTCTGACTGGGTAAGCTATAAAATAATACTGCCTTCAAGCAGCTCCAAACTATTCACTCTTAGATTCTCAGACCAGGTCCTGGACTTCCTTGACCTGAGGTAAGAGGAAATTCGAAAATCAGGAGAGCAACCACTGTCCCCATGCTTAACAGCTCTTAATGAGCTGTGAGGAAGCTCTATTCAAACAGCTCTCAAAGAAAAGCAGAAAGCTAACAACAGAGTCTAAAACCAGTGTAAAACAAATATTTAGGCTTTATTACAGTCTTCACCAAACCTTTGAAATATAAATTACAGAGTCTGTCTCTTGCACTGTACTTAATTAACTAAAACCATCACACATTCCTCAGTTCTAGTCGTGGTGGTATGGAATTGTCCATGAACTGATTATAAAAATATCTTTATCTTTTGGCTATAAAATTTTCATCTTCTAAGATGATGAACTTCAAGCCTTCAGTGTTAGGAGCTAAAAATCATTAACTTCTGGGAAGTTTATTTAAAATGTGTGGTAGAAAAGGACAATGCCAAGACAGAAACAGAACAGGCCTGCAGCCAAAGGCCATGCATTTATCAGCATTATTAGGACAGGAAACAAGAATTCACCTGAACTGTACAGAGCTGGCAGATGATGCTCCTGAAAGTGAAAAGCAATTAGGGCTTCTCTAAACTTTGCCAAGAGTTAAGGATATCTCCACCAGCAAATTAGGTGGAGGAGTAAAGTAAGAGGGTATTTATCCTGCTTCTCCTGTCCTGGGTATGCCAAAGAAATCAGAGTTGCATATGGGTCTTTGCTGCTTGTGTACCAACAGCTGAGCTACAGACTGATTAGTGTACTTGAGAGGAGAGTAAGACAGCAATTAAATTTACTGAAATACTTTGAAAAGACACCTCGTATCTTCAAATCTTCATCTGTGGCACTTTTGTTGTGATATATGATGTATTTTGTGATGGGCCAGTCTGTTAAAGCAGTAACAGAAAATGACAAGTGCTGGTGTGAGCCAAAGTGTTGTTACTTGGTTTACATTTTGTAAGGTTTACATTACATAGGTAGCGTGTAATGTAATTCTAACTGATAGGAAAAATTAGAGTCAGTAATTAATTAAGCACCTCTCTGGAACAAATGTATTTATGGCTATTCCCAAAACATATGGTACAAATGAGTGCTGATCAGATCACAGTGTCTGCATTTACCTCATGTACTGGAACTTTCCATCAATCAAGGCATGGCTCAGTGCCCACTCTATGCAGCTTTTCCTGATAGCTATCTTCAGTGGACATCCAAAAACCTGCTGACAGTGCTGTCAAGAGTGACTGATGAAACCTTACTAGATTCTTGCAATTTTAGGGCCTTTGTGTTCAATTCTCTAGCTACAGACCTTAGGGATTCAAGGAATTTTGGAGACAACAGTTTTTCTGGATCTGAGTCAGGCAGGCTTCAAGGGCCATGTTGATAGGCGAAGCTGCTCAGTGAACTTCTGTCTCCAGACCTAATTTTCCTCCCTGCACTGCTGCAAACAGAAGTGTTGTCTCCAGCTCTTTAAGCAGCCAGGATTCTAAACCCACTAGTCTATAATATTGCTGAGACCTCTCCAGCCACTTTGGTTTAAAGTGCAGCTGATTGACTCTTGTTTGCTTAAGAGAAGTGACAATGATAGTCACAACTGCTTCATTGAGAATATTTGTAGCCCCTCTAGAGGGATTTGGTTCTGCTTAGGAAAGAACCTTTCTGATTTCAGTAACAGAAGGAATACAGACAAAAAGAGTGTCAAAATAAACAGAAATCTAGGAATAGCCTCTGCTATTAGTTAGGTTTTTACCCCTGGAAAGGCAGAGGGGTGGTGTTTACCCCTTAGTGAAAGGTGTCTCCCCACGGCTCGGTGCTGTTACTGTGTTGTGCTGGTTTATCTGTGCCAGATAGTTTAAGATAGCATAGATAGGAAAGAAAGCAAGGCACATCCAGTGGCTCACACTCTCCTGAGAGCCAGCAACTTGGACTTCAGCTGTTCAGGGAACTGGGCTGTGCATTCTCTTCAAGCTGTAGCCTGTTGAGCTGCTTGCTAACTGTGTTAGCAATAAGCAATAGCACTAGTTAGCTCTAAATTGTTCTTAATTTCCTTTGGGAATCGGATAACAGCGTATCTGAGATTTGAATGTCCTTGTGGAGGGACTGCTACTCAGCTATATCTAGTAGGCTCTGCTTTGCCTCTTGTTCAGCTAAATTAATTTGTGAGGCAGACAATTTGTCAAATTGCTGTTGTTTGTTTGGTATTTGTGACTACACAAGAGGAGATATACCTTAAAGTCCACTTCCTCTTTAATTAAATTGAAGGATTAAAATGATTTATACTGAACTCCAAAGCATGTGGCAGAGGAAACAGTGGAGTCAGTGCATTTCATGATTCTTGTTGAACCCCAAAAGCACAATTGTCTTCTTACAGTACCCTTTAACTTAAAATATCCCATAACCACTGCTTGCTCTGATCTCTTTCCCTCCAGATCAGCACAACTCCATCTTCACAACATATGACATTGCACCCTTTACTTCAGACCCCTGAAATCCTCCACACAGGCCAAGTAGGGGCCCAAGTAGGGGAAGGTTTTGCTGCTCACTTGTGGTATGTCATGGTGTGGGACAAGTATCTCCATTTAGTAGTATCTGCTGTTGACTTGCTGCAGGGTTTTTATCTTGCTTCTGAAATGTGCATAAACTTCTGACCTCATTGTAAACTGTACAGCTACTGGAGATCCTGGAGATTCTTCCTGAGGAACTAGCAAATCTATGGCCTGGGGCCAACAACTTGGGACTGGTCATAGGCAGGTTCTGTCAGATGTTGAGTGCCCTTAGCTGGCACATCTCAGTTGGCACTGGGTTAAGTTGGGGAAGAGCTCTGGCCCCACTCCAGGCTGCCACTGGAGCTCTCTCCTGTCCCTAGTGCAGAATAATTCCCTTTCCAAGTTCAGTTCAATGTCTGTCATTGTGTGGACAAGTCCACACAAACTTTGGAAGAGGCTGTGCAGTCTCCGAGGATGAGATGCTGTTCCTTTTTACAGAATAACTCCCTACACCATGAGAGCAGAGAAGTTTTCTTCTGAATTTCTAAAAATTTCCTTAGAACAGTGAATTCCTAATATAACTGTATTTTTATAGTGCCTTATTCTGGACCTGGATTCTCTCACTTGAGCTGCTCTTGGTTTTGGCTGTCATGGGCCTGCATGGCATTGCTCATTGCCCCAGGGAAGTCTCTACGTAGTTGGTGGGCTGAAAGCTGGCTTTTTAGGCATATTGGGTGTTGATAAATTGTTTGGCCCATTATCTGTGTGGAGTACAAGGACCAAAGCTATAATCTATCTTCTGAGAATTACTGGAGTTCAGTGGATAAAACTGAGCAGAGCCTTCACTTACTGTCATCACAGCCTGAGAAACAGAAGTTTGGTGCAGTCTGCACCCAGCCTTTGATAGAGAGAATTAGGGTAATCCAGCTCAGAAGTGATCATGCCTGGGTCATTGTGACCATTGCTTATCTGGAGAGAAAGGATGACTCCTGCTCAGCTGGAGGTGATAAAAAGCCTTCTCCCAGGCTTATTACAAATATCCTGAGGGCTTAACTTGATGCACTCTGTGAGATGCTGTATGGAGGATCAGGCCAGTTGTTCAGCCAGTTCTTCAAAGGATTTCAGCTCCCTAATCAGCACTAACTCAGCCACACTGGCTCCTCTCAGATCCTCCCTGGGGGCATGCTGATGTCCTGAGGAACATCACTGGTCATGAACAGGCTGTTAGTGTTTGCTGGCTGTAGCCATGGGTCCTGTTGAACTCCATCACTGAAAAGCCTGAAGCAATCCTGGCTCTGCTTCCTCTGGGACACATCTCTTGGTCTTTGTGCACACGGACAGTATCTGCCTACATGACAGCTACACTGTGGAAATCTGGGTTATGTTCCCAGGCAAGCTGTTGGTCATCTGCACAGAGATGAGAAGACAGTCACAGCCAGCAGCAAATTGATGTTCCCCTGAGGAAAGGAGGAGAACTAAGGCTATTAAGGCCTGACTCACTCCTGTTGTGGCTCCTCCAGGGGATGAGCGTCTCTGTTCCTATCCTGAAAAACGACTAGTAAATCCAGTATTGCAAGTTGTAAGATAAACTTCCAGGCTGTCAGGAGTGTGCAGGCTACCTCACAACTCCTCTAAGGCACTTTCTTCCATAAGTACTTGTCCCTCATCCTTCTTTTTCAGTCCTCTGATAGCTTCTCTCCTTGGTCAGGTTGTGGAGGTCCAGGAGGAGTCCTGTGTATATCCAGACCCCTGTCACACTGCTATTGCTGCAATGTGCATGGTGTCTGCTGTGATCAGTCTCTAGGACAGTGTGTTGTTTTTCAGTGTGTATTTACTGGACAACCATTTCCTCTACTCTGAGAGGAATCATTTTCTGCCCTCAATTGAAGCCCTGGGAAAGAAAATAGTCAGCTCTGTTACGTACCAGTTCCCCTTTTCTCGTAGAGGATTTGGGAGGATAGAGCCAGGGTAGCTGACCTCATCTCTAAGCAGTAAGAGCTTTATTAGCCACCCTTTGCAGCTGGACAGAGAGAACAGGCTTAACTGTAGAAATTAAGGTATTTCTGTAGCAAAATTAGGTTGCTGAAGGTTTGCACCAAAAAAAATTGATAACCTCATGCAGCTAACCAACATAGAAAGGGGAATACCTTTTCAATTTATACATCAAATTTAAATACATTTAACAAACCAGTCAGTGTATTTTGAAGAAACACTATTCTTTTTGAGAGCACAGGATTTGTTCATCTTCCTGTAGGTGCTAATAGCAAACTGAAGATACGAAACAAATCTGATCCTATTAACACAGTGTACTGATTTGTGCAGTTCCAAAATGCTTGGGAAAGGGGCACATTTTTCATTCTGCATATAGAAACTTCCTGCAGCAGGCAGCAGAAACATCCTAACAGCATAGTGGGATTTTCCAGCAGGAAAATCTCCCAAGGTTCTAAAAACAGGCTTTTGCATTTTACAGGTGTGGAAAAAATAACAAGGGCCAATTCTCACCTTAAAAGTGATGGGAAGAGAGGAGGAGGAAATCAGACAGAATTTGATGTTACATTTGATGCTACAGTTAGCTGTAAATATATACTTAAGGTAGTATTTTTTTCAGTTAAGTTCCACTAAAACTATATGGAATCTCCCTGTCTGGAAGATAATGCATGCTCTGTAAGATCTATTGTGTGTCCAAAGGAAAATAATCCCAGTATAAAACAACTGGAATGTCAGAGGGGTACATATAACAAGTAAACAGTTAGGGTTTTGACATTCTTCCTTTAGTTCCACTTGCTGTATTTTGTAGAGAAGATTTTTAATTCTCAAAAATAACAATGCTTCTCCCAGTCAATAGAAGATATTAGATACAAATAACCCATTGTATGGGAAATTAAGACATATAAAAGTTAATGCATCTGCATCTAACATCTGTTAAAAGCATTTTTTAATCACCTTGGATGGCTCTGAGTGTGTTTGGTAGGACAAACATGTCAAGCCAAGATATGGTCTGGCTGGGCTGATGTGGAAATCAGTTAGGAGACTGTTTTCTTCAACTAATTATTTTGTTGAATACCCTCTGGTTGAAAATCTTTGATAAATATTAGTAGGCATAAACCCTAATTTGTGACAGTCTTTGCATCTGCTCAATCCTTGAGACAGTCATAAGTGGGAATTTTTTTACAGTTCAAGAAATGGGTTGTCTCCTCTATTGAATGAATGCATCTTTTAGGATGTGTTAGTGGATTACACTAGTTTAAAAAAAAATCCAAACCTATTGCATTGATTATTTTTATCCCACTCAGAATCTGATTGCTCTTAATAACACTGAGATTATGAAGAGGTTTTTGTGATGGTGATCAAAGCACATTGGCATTGTGACATGTTTCCTAGGCTGGAAAAAGGAAGATGGAAAAAAAAACCTGTATGGGTCTGAGAAAGATTTTGTAAGATGTAGAAAAGGATGCCTCCTTTCAGAGAGAAAGGAACTCTGCCAGCTGTCCTTGAAGGTTGTTCTCTGTTCAGAGAGTTTATGTAAGTGTGCAATTATGCAAGGTAGAACATGGCAAACCACAAAAAACAAAGCAAGATTCTTTGTGAGCAAAGCCCTTTAAAGCTTGTGAAGCTGGTGGTGTGGTACTGAATGCCATTTCTTGGGTTGAGTGAACTTTCTGCACTGAACAAAAAGTTTTATTATTTCAATTCTTTTGTGTGCTAACCTTCTTAGTTGACAATATAGTTTTGAAGTGGAATCTTCAGTGAATTTTGAAGTACTTTTCAAAAGACTGATAATGTAGAATAATTAATTAGCCACACTGGCTCTTGATATCTCAAGATAAGTCTGGCCTACTTAACAATATGATATGATGGAGGGACTACAGATTTCTTTGATTAAAGAAAGTCTTAGGTCTGTTAGGGATGAGTGGGTCACTTGGTGATTATGTAAATGCTGCTTGCAGAAGTTTTCTGTGAGTAGAATGGTACATCAGAGTGATGCATTATCTCAGAAATCTGAGATGGGAGAGGAGGAAAAGGAAAGGGAGACATCAGCTGCATAAAATAAATGACTTTTGATGAAGAACTGTTGAATGACCAAGCTGAACAACATAAGTTTAGCTGCAGCCACTAAAAAAAGTGCTCAGTATCAAGTAGATCTCCTTCTGTAAGGTAAAGGAAAATACAGAATAAGTCCTTGTGTACAGAGTTTTTAGGATAATTTCCTCCCTCCTCACTGCCCTGTGAAGCCATGGAGTTGGTTTTTGAAAAGCTCACTGCAAAATGCCAGTTCTCCTCGGTCTTTGAAGATACTCCTGTTACCCTCATGCAGTTCACCCTGACCTCCTGAGCCAAACAGAATCCCCTATCACTGCACCAGCAGCACTGCTCCCTGAGCCTGCCTTGGGATGGACACCACACTCTGCCACGAGATAGCACAGCCCAGGGCATTCATATCTTTTCACAGGGCCTCTCCATGAGGCTGGAGGAAAGCTGCACACCTGCTTCCAGGCTGTGATGCACTTCTTTCCCTAGCCATCATCTTTATTCCCTCCACAGATACAGGCATTGCCTATTTTATCTGGTAAAGCAGACTACTGCACTGACCAATTCCCTCCCTAAAGTAATTTCTTTTGAAGAAAATAGAGACAAATCAGCCAAGGTTGTGAAGATGTAGTGTTGAATTGAACCATGTTATACTGCCCAGGAAGCTCCCATTCAGGTGTAACATTATTAGATTGCAGCAGCTTTGTCCTACTCCAGGGGAGATTAATTTACTGTGATTGAAGAACAACTGTGTGGGAGTGAATGGGAGGGTGAAGGGTTAATGAACTTAATTTGTACCCTGAATTGATGTACTGCTCCAGTCTTTGTGTGGCAAGCCCACACTAAATGCCACAAAGAAGTTTTTTGATTATTACTATTGGTAGTGATGCATTTTTAAAAGACTAACAAAAACCCCTGTGTCACCTGCCTAATTTTGTTGCCTGTTCCAGGTACTTAGCTATATCTCAGTTTTCACCTTTAATCCCTCTTCCCATTTCAAATCATTCATCAGGAGTCTGGAAATAAGTCAGTTCTGAGCTGGCACTGGGATTTTCTTTTTTTTTTTTTNAGCACATATTTTGAATGAAGAGCTTTGTCTGACCTTCTCATCTGGGTCATGAGATGAGACTGTTCTGCCCAGCTGCTGTTACATATCATGTCATAAATTGACTGTTCACTTGACTCAAGCCCCCAGCAGGCTAATGGAGCTGTGGCAGAGTGCAGATCACAGACATGCAATTGCACCTCTTTTTTTTGTGTGAAAGATTATTCTCTATTCTGCTGATTTGACCGACCAAAACAGAGGTTTCTCATCTTGCTGCTTTTTGTTGTTGTTATTGGGTTTTGGTGCTTGTTTTTTGTTTGTTTGTTTCTTTCTTTCTGGATCCCAGTCCTGTAAGTCTAGAAATTAGACCCACATAGTGCACATAAGGTAGTTGAGTAAAGACAGCCTGCTGGCAGAAGGACCACTATTACTGTGCAAGGTAAGCAGCTTTCCTGGGAAACATTTATTACATTCACAGATTTAAAACCCCTGCAGAAAACCCTGTGGCATCATAAATACCTCACAATCTCCTTTAGTGCCTGCTTTATTTGATAAAAGGTTTGTTTACATGGTTTAATATCTCTAATTAGTCTGCATTGTTGCTTAACAGCTGATGTAATTTGCATTACAATTATTCCTTGAGATTGGTAACTGAATACATTTTCTTGAAGTATTACTACTCTTTATGCTTTGTTTTATGTCTGTGTTTCATGGGTCCTTGTGCAAAATATTAGGTTTGATTTGGCCCAGCAGGTATTCCTGTGACAAGTCTGACCAGCTTCTTCCTTCTCTTTCTTTTGTGTTCACAGATCAAATTTATCTCCCTGAAACAAATGCTGCCAAGTGCTTGGTATTAATAATGCATTGCAAGCTGCAGCCACATCTGATGTTTCCTTCACTCTTGAGGAAAAGGATTATTGTGAGCCTCGAATGTTCCTTTCGTTCCTCCAGTCAGAGTAATCTTGAGGGCTCTCATGGTACTCAGGGAAGGCTTATAGGAATGTAAATGGGCTTTTCTGAAACAAAAAAAAAATCCTACATTTTCACTTTGTTCCAAAGGAGTGTGCCTCATGCCATAGAAGAGTGAAAGGTCTAGAATTACATGCTACCTGGGGGATTAAAAATGGACACCACTGTCAATTAAATTACACAGGATTGTCTCCTCTTACATTTTTTTATTTGTCAGTTCTTTTTTCCCTGGCTCGTACTTAAAGAAGTCAAAAGATGGAGGCTTTTCATCTCATCACTGGAGGTTGCACTGAGGCTCTGAACATCTGTATGATAGAGGCAGCCAGATCTAAAGCCCTCTGCTGGGGTCCCAGAGCCCTTGGCACTGATCTGAGACCCTGTCTCAGTCTGGGACCACGAGTGAGGTGTCTGTGGTCTCCAGTCCTGTTGAAGGTGTAGATGGACAGTGGTGCTTACTCAGCTTGGAACTGCAGGGAGAGAAAAAGTAGGACAGAGCACTGATGCCTTGGGAAGGCTGACCTAAAACAGAGACTGGACAGAGCTGGTGAATATAGTAGGTACTTACTGAAAGGCTTCTAGGATACACCATGAGCAGGACAGAGCCTGACCAGGGCTACACCTGAAGTGGACAAAGAATGGTCACAAAAATTGCTGACCAGTCACGAACTCTGACATTTTCATAAGTTTTTGTTAACTTACATATTGGGGCTTAATTGTCCAATTACAGCTTCAGGTTGTGAGGTCTCATCCTTCTTGTTTTCTCTCTTCTACCTACCCTTGTTTGTGCTTTTGGGCCTGAAAGTTGTCCTTGGTCTCCAGCAGGAAAAGGATTTGTTTTATGTCCCTACTCTGTGAAGAGAGCTCACCAGCACTGAATATAAAGCTCAGAACTGCACCCCTAGGCAGCACAGAATCTGAAAAACGTGAAAGCTAAAACTGAAGGCATCAGTACGGATGGGTGTTTGAAATCCCATCCATCTCTGCTTGGAGCCAGCTTCACTGGATGGCCTGACAGCCTGCACAGAAAATGGAAGACTGGTGCATTTGCCCTGGAATCTTTTCCAAGTGTCATGATTTTCTTTCCATAGCATGCCAGTGGCACAGTTAGTTACAACACAAAAGGCCAAGCGTATCTTTCTCCCTCTCTTGTACCAGACCAGACCTGCCGGCGCTCTCTCCTGGCAGCAGGAAGATGTGTCCATCCACTGGTGTCCAGAGGAACTGAGCTCTGAGCCCTGTGGAAGTGCTGTGGTAGGAGGCTATACATGGCCAAATTGCAAATTGTGTAGTATTTGTAAGTATTGCAGTATTTACAACTCCCTCAATGAGTTTCTCTGAAAGTTTTTGAGCTACTTCCTTTACAATGTGCTTCTGAATATGTATTTTATTCAAACAAGGCCTCAATGTATTTTCTGCTTTTCTTTTGTTGTTATCTATTTCATTCCCTGTGAATTGATAGAACTGATGACCACTGGTATCATCTGTGCATGGTCTTTCTTTCCTTTCTCAGCCTATGTGCAAACATGCCACCAAGTCTGGGGACTCATGCTTCCTGCTACAACTCTCTGTGTAGGTTCTCATGAGACAAATGCACCTACACAGGTCATTGTCTTGGACTTGCAGTTCTTTTTTTTTTTTTCAAATTGCAATCCATTTGACAGTACTCACTTCCAAACCTGTGTCTGTGTAGAACACTTTGTAATTTCTGGCACAGGAAGAATGAAAATCTGAATGAGATCTGTTATGGCCAGTGGAAGCCTGTCCTAGGTAGCAGACTGTGTGCAGGGCAGCAGTTATTTGGTTTTAATGGCACTGGGTGTTTTTGCAGATTAACATCTTCCTACATGACCTTGCAGGTTCACCCTGCAGAAACTGCTAAGGCATTGGAATCCGTATCAGAGGAGTGAAAGGACTATTTGCTGATTTTATAAATCAGACATGAGAATCAAGGAATGTCTACATCTGCGTTCTGGGGAGACCTGCAGAAGTACACTGTGCTTCACACAGAAGAGAAATTTGTAATCAGTAATCACTGTAATTTGTAATCACTGAGAGTCAGCAAATACTTTTGGAGTTCAAGTAAATCTTTATGGCTCAACTTTTTACACTTTGTGTACTTATGGGCTGGTGTTTGACCAGAACACTGGTCTTGAGCATGATTTACTGGTTTTTGAAATAATGGAATACCAGCCAAAAGAAATTTGAAACTACAGCTTTAGTGGAATTATTTCTTTTCCAGTTTTAATGGCGTGTAGCACACCAACAACTCTATTGCACACAGTTTCTCATAGACCCATTGATTAAAACCTGTTCTTGAACTCTCCATGGGTTTAACAGGAGATCCCTCCTGAATCCCAAGAGGATGGTCTCTGAAACAGCTTGAATGTTCCCCATGTCTTATTCTGAATATTTCCCACATCTTGTTTATCTTTTCTAAAGGATCTCCCCTTGGAATGAAGCCATTTGTCACGGCGTGTGATTTGTTCTAAAGGAGGGTGTCCTTTTTTGTTTTTTTTCCTTTGTTTTTTTTGCTACATGTATACCCTCAGAGTATGCTACAGAAGGGCAAAAGAAACCTTTGAGAGTGATGGGGGAAAATTGTGTTTGGGATCCTTGGTTTGGGCACCAGCTGCTGTCATGATGGAGTAGCAGAAAGACGGAGTGAAGCAGACTGATATGCTGATGGAAGGAGAGATCAGGGTTGAGGCTGGAGCATGTGCAGAGAGAATAACATCTAAGTTTGAGAGATGAGAAATGGAAAGGGGACTGTGCTGAGCTGAATGTCTGTAGGGTTAGCTTCGGTGTAGAAAACTGGATGGGAGGGAAGAGAGTGAGTTAAGAAAAGTGAGAAAATTCAGAAAAAAGGGAATTCTAATATTTGGAGGAGATGGTTTGGGAAGAGTGAATGAATTTTGGCATGGTGAAGAATAGAGGAATGTATATGTGCTGGTATATTTGCACTGTCAGATGACAGACAGTGTCTGTCAAGTGTAGGAACATGAGCCAAAATCTATTCCTGGGAAGTTATGTGAAAGTATTGATTAACCAAGAAGTGTTCTGTTAGTTCCTCACTACATCCTGCTGCTGTGATAAAAAAAAAAGATTTTTGCATGCAATTGTTCAGTCGAGTATGCTTCCTATTGTAGCAACACAATTTTTGGTGATCCCAAAATAGTTTGTTGGAGGGAGACTTTGTAACAAAATCTCAAGGGGATGTGTAAGAGAGAAGGCAATCTTTAAAGTGACTTTCAGGCCATCATTTGGGAAGCACTGTTCATTGTTCACCACAGTCCCCTCTGCAGGGAGAGATTCCACAGGGCCATTGCTCTTCTCAAGTCACTTTGAAGGTGTAAGCAGTTTGTGCTGGATCTGTGCACACAGGTAAAATTTAGCCTTAAGGTGTAGCTTGTTTTGGAGTGAAGCATGAATTTTAAAGCTGGGTTTTGGCACAAGGGTGTGTTCTGTCACCTGATTTAAGTCGTCAGGGTTGCCATGAAGCTGGAGCTTCCTGTGAATACTTGTGCAATTTATTCTTTTGGCCAGGTCTTTGCTTAGTTAATGAGATCGTTTCTGTAGCAAGATAAGGATGCCTCACTTCTCAGGAAGTTATTACAACCTCCAAATTTAGAATGATGTAGGTTAAGTAACAAGTCAATGGATGTCACTTATGTTTCTGCAAATTAATAGAAAGGGTATGCTTATTAAATAATCTTCAGGAAGGCAAAATATAATGAGAAGGCTCAGTTTCTTTTTTTACACTTACTCTAACATTGCCACAAAGTGGATTGTAAAATCAGTACAAAAAATATTGGATAACAATATGGCATTGGATTTTTCCATCTGATGCCCAATACTATGCCTACTGAAAGATGCTCTAAAGCATTCCAGAGGAGATTCCCCCAAAAGACCAGCTCTTGTCTATAAATATATTAAGACTCTTCACTTTCAATAATATTCCTTTAGAAAAAGTTGGCTACATTAACAGTGTCAAAAGCATTAGTGAGAGAAAAACAGGACCTTGACAATAGCTCAGGGTGAAAACTGGAGCTAAAGAATGAACACCTCATATGCACTGTGCTTATGCTGTGTGGTGTTGTTTTTCTCTTTACACCTGAGGGCAGGTGTAAGTACAGCCCCTCGTGAAAACACAGTGAAACTGTTTTATTCAAGTGCTTAGGTAGGGGAAATTCAGACAGCCTAGCACTGAATAGTGTAGGATGTGAATTTTATAATTTGAAACCATGCTGGGGGATATTTTGTTATTGAAGTTATGCTGCCTATGGGCAGCTTGGCAGAGACTGGCATTGACTCAGCTGTTTATCTTCCAGTTTCTTTGTGTTCTGAACTGTAAAAATGGTGTTATAGGAGATGGATGCATTTCTGACACAATTTGGAAGTGGAACGAGGGCTATTAAAAGCACACTGTACCCCTTGTGTGCATATTTATCAAGAGAGATCAATTAAGTCAAATATTCTATTGATTCCTGTTTGAGCTGAGTTTAATTCAATCAAATAGGACAAGAACAGACAAATCCATCACCAGCAACTTCCATTGTGCAAGCATGTTGTCAGATTATTCTGTAGACGAGTACAATAAAATGGGTGAATCTAATTCTTGCTGCTAATAGGTATCCAAAGACATTGGCAGAGTAGGCAGGCAGTGATGAAAAAGATCACTCAAAACCAACTGTTTTCAGTTTTCAATAGTCTTGTCAAGTGTGTGGCAAATGCGTGGAAGGATCTGCTGTGTTTCAGTTGCACTGCCTGATCACTTCACCACAGAAACACACAGATGTACTAAACCTACAATTCTGTACTGGTGTAGCTAGAAAAAATAGAATATCCATGTATCTGTTTCCAGTGTCTTTACAGGATTCTTGAATTGTACCAAGCAGTGTAAGGACACTTTAGCATTCATGGGCAGTTGACCCTAGAATACCTGAGAAAATACAAAGTGTTCTTTCTTAAAAATAATTTTATTAAGTATTGATTTTACAGATCTTAAATAAATGAACCAATGACAGCTCTATACAACAGTTTAGGTTGATGTAAAAAAAAAAAAGGTTTTTGCAAGTTAAAATGAGAAAATCCTTACTAGCCCAGACAATTTTCTGTAAAATAATGTGAATAATATAATGAAATAGAGACAAAATGAAACAAATCTCTATGACAAAACACTCTGGAAGCTGCTCTGAATATAGAATGGCATGACTGAGTTTTCTTCCTACACCGTGGTTTTGAGCATTCTTTTATGCAAATGTTGTCAACAATTACATAAATAGAGAGGATTTGGGATATCTCTGTACAGAAGGTTATATGTGAAGTCACATTTGCATGTGAAAATACATTTAGATAACTTTGGAAACAAATTTAATTCTCATGTTAAGTGGAATGCATGCACCTGTACAAGTTTGTAATGAAAAGTCTGCAGTTTAGAGTATCTATAAATAAGTTATGGAGAATCTCCATACCTTATCCTGATACACTGAATATGCTTTGTTTTGTGTGCATATTCATATAAGGGCAATTCAACAGCTTTTGTTCAAATCTTCCAATAGTTAATTGTCACAGCCTCAAGTAGGCTATGCTCCCAGATACTGAAAAGAGGATAAACAAACCATGTCAATGCTTTTATGCAATATTCATGACTGTTTCTTCACATCTGTTTTTTGTACCTACTTGCTCATGCAGATGCAAGCTAGATCTTTTTCTTAGAAGGTTAAATAGGAGGTCTGGAACTTCAACAAAGCTACAGAGTCTCCTACATGCAAATGCTAATTAAAGTCTGAACATCCGTGAACAATTCTAAGTAGAACAAAGCAAGAGAGAGATTCTCAGCATTTACTTCTGGCTGCATAAAAGCAGCATCCTTGTGTTGGTGCACTGTAGTAAATACATAATATGGAGCTATAAATATAATTCACATTTAGATAGAGACATCCAACAACGTGATGGATCAGCAAATATTCAATTTCCCATTCAAGTTTCCAGTTATCCTCTGAAGCTTAAGCACTGTAGTTCTGGTACTTACCAGTTTTTCAATAGTGTGGTGATATTTTGACAACATAACTCAATATAATTTGTGAAACTGAGGTTACCTGTTGAGAACTTCCCTGGGATACTTATCCTGGAATAACCATCTAAGTCAATGTTATAGATCAGGGGCTTAAAATGGCTTTTGCACCTCTTTAAGCTGAAGTGTTGGAATGGTTCACATCTACTCTGTCCACATGAACCTTATGGATAAAATGTGGTTAAAATAATGCTACTCCATATATCTAAACCTTAAAATTAGAGCTGAACAATGTAGGAGAATAGGCTCAAGATAAGAAAAATGGTCTAATGCAGTAAAAATTCAGGAATACAGAACAGTATGGGACATTTTAATACATTAGATGTCCTGCAAAAAAAAAA
>VWYP01013096.1:87506-112763 GCA_013400435.1 Pycnonotus jocosus
AAAAAAACAACAAACAACCAAACAACCAAAAAACCAACACTCAGATTTTTAAATGTTTTTCTGTGTTTCCTGTTCTTCTGTCTGCTTCCTCTGTTCCTTCTGCACCTGAATTGTGGGTGAAAGCCAGTGAGGTGCTGATGATCTCTGGTGAGCTCTGATTGTCCTTAATGGGAGCTAGTGAGTCATGGGACTGAACTTGGCATAGCCCACCAGCCAATGGTTCATCTCCACCCTCTGTTGACAGTGGTAGAATGTCTTTCCTGATGACAGATTTTCAGCAGCCAGAGAGAAATTGTCAAGTACTGTTAGCCTATTCCTTGTGACTAAATGTTTTGTGAGCAAGATGACCACCATGGAGATTAACCCATGGTCAGAATTCAAGGTCTGAGTGTAGAGAACACCAGCACTGCCTTGATGCTTTGAGAGTTGCTTATTGAGGTCAAGAATGAAGCGTTCAGTGAGAAGAATATAGAAGACCTGCCCCTTTGCCTGTTTCAAACACTTAACACTATATTCAGTTAAAAGGGGAGAGGAAGAAAAAACCCTGTCCTGCTTCAAATATCCTAGCTTGCAAATACAGTGAGAAATGGCACAAGAAAGCAAGGAACTACAAAAAATGTTTGCTGCTTCTGTACTTCAGACACAATACTAGGATAGCAAGCTGTATTTGCACAGGAACTGTAATCACATCAACATAAAAAACCACTTATGGTAGAAATAGTCCCTTGAAATGGATCTGTTGTCTCTCTGTGGTTTGTGCATCGCCATTATGAAGGTGTCCCTGCCTCCCAGCAAGGACTCATTATGTCTGTAACACTGGGATATACCTGCTAAAATTGATGCCACCTTGTGCTCAGCACCCTATCACACACAACTAAGACAATCTGTATTCCCAAGCATTTACAGTGAATAGAGATAGATGATAAACTGGTCATTATCTTTATTTACACAGCAGGGAATCAACGCACAGGTTTCAGTCAAGCATAAAAATTTAGGAGAGTGCCAAAACCAGGCTTTCAAAATCTTTTAGCAAGTAAAAAGTAATTTTCTTCCCTCCCAGGCACTTTAATGTTGGTAGCTCTACTGAGACAAATCTGTGTGAGTGTTGTGATAGAAATGCTAGGACTGATGTGAATGGTGTGTGTGGCTCTGGGAGCAGCAGGGGAAGGAGAACATCCATACTAATCCCATGTCTTGTCCTTTGGCACCTCTGTTACCCAGTCACTGTGACCCTCACAATCAGTATGTAAATTTTTTAGGAAACACAGCGTGGAGATGGCAGCCTAGAAGATGGAAGACCCAAGCTGTTTAAAGAGCATAGCAAGCAGCAGAAAAACGGAGTACAGACAATAAGAGAATCAGATAAACTTGAGGTATGGTCAGCAAACCCTAAAGATCCACAGAGCTGGAATGTCTGGAGAGATGGACTATCAGCTTGCCATGAGTACAGAAGACCAGACCAAAGCCTGATATTGCTCCAAACTCAGGGGAATCCAGGGCACAGGAGGAGAACTCAGTAGGGAACATCCCTCATATTTCATGTCCTCTTAAGGAGTTTTTGGCAGACACTGAACTACAAGACACAAGCACTTCGGTGCCTGACTGCTGGGCAGACCACTCTGATATGGATGTCTCGCTGATTGTAAGCAAGTGGATACAAAAGGGTAAAATCACTTCTGTTTAAGTTTTGTTTCATGCCTATCCTCTTTGTGGTCTCATGTTAAGATTTGCTGCTTGGTTGTTGCAGTATTGTAACACCATTTGTTGCATGCAAGATCTTAATTTTGGCTGTTCAGTGTGTGCATGCCCACGTTATTTTGCAAAAAGTCTGCTTTTGCCAGAGGTCACAGTAAAATCTGGTCTTTCTGGACCAGTTAGATGACCACAAGACTTGGCTCTGTATGTTTTCCAGCAAGTCTAGAAAGCCACATTGATTTTCTAAGTGTGAAGCATTAGAAATTCTGTTATGACTGTAACTATTAGAGACAAACCTGGGGAGTGATCTTTGTTACAAAAGCACCTTGTCTGGTCTGGTTGTTTTCTTCCAAAGCAATTGGCTATTCATTTGACAAGGTTTCATTACCAAAAGGGCTGAAATTTATTCCTCTCTTCGTCTCTTTGAATAGTGTTTTAAAGGCAAAATAACCCCCATCAGGGTATTTTGCACCCTAGCTTCTAGGCAGCTGCTTGTTCAGGATGGCTTATTTTAAATTTGTCCAGGGAAATACTGTATTATTAGAATGGTCAAGTCTTCAGTGGCAGAACTGGGCTTCTATGGGTTGAGAGTGTTGTGTTTGCTTTGTCCTACAGACAAATTAAATGCTGCATTACTTACAGGGGAAAAAAATAATGTTTCCCAGCATCTGGGCCAAAAGCAATTTTTGCTGTAATAACCTTTCCCAAGATAAATCCAGCAACAATGAAAACAACAAAAACAACATCAACAACAACAACAATAATGAATAGAACATTTCATCTATAGATATTCCAGTGGTATTTCTGGGAGTCTTCTCCCAGACTGTAATACAGCAAATGCAATACAAATATAGTAATTCCAAGAAACAGCAACTTATCTGTAAAAAGATTTCTAGATAAATGTCTTTTGTTCCCATCTGTACTACCCACTCCCCACACATATCTTTTGCATTTACACTGCATCCTTTTTGTTCAGCCTGGTTATTTCAGCTTTGACTGAGGCCCTTGGGTGGGCAAGGAGTCATGACCGTGCTGAGCTGACCTGTAAATTCATTGACCCATGTCATTTATACAGTAAAGCAGAGAGTCTGGGGAAAAAAAGGTACTCACACGCTTTCCCCACATTCAGAATACTGTAGAGGATGTGGAAGGATGCAGGTTCAGCCCCAGCTTTGAAAGGCTGTGGCTGATTTTGGTTCTCCTCAAAAACTGATGTTTTCCTTTTGGAAATGAGAGTGAGGTCTCCAAGTCAGGTCTCAGGTATTTCCTCTGCCTCAGCTGAAATGTTGCACAGCACACAAGGCTTTTCTGCTCAGTGTGGCCATTTGAAAGCTTTTGTGAAAATATTAAAAAACCTTTGTGTGTCATTACACTTCGTACTGTGCGCTTCTGTCAAGGTCCAACTTGTCTAACCTTGTTGTGAAAAACTGTGGTGCTTATCCAGCCCTGGTCTGGAAATACCTATGCCAGGGGAAAAGCAGATGCCCTCTCTTTCCTGTCTTCACAACCATCAGGTCAATGCTGTGCTCAGGGATAATTTCTAGCATTGCAAACACATTGCTTTGAAGGCTTTTTAAAAGATGGTAGAATTATTGGTCTGGGGTTTTTGTTGTTGTTTGTTTGTTTGTTTTTGTAGAAGATGGTTTTTAATACTTTCTTCTGGTGCCTAGAATAAAAGCCCTGTAGTCTAAACATACTTTATTTGTACATAAATCAACCACTGCCCTTCAGAACCAGACAGTATTGTTAATGCATTCTCCTTGTTCAGAAATCCCACTAAAATTCACTGGACTTCATTGCTGTGGGTATTCTCCCCTCTTCTCATTTTAGCTTGTCACATTAAATCAGTTTTACCACAGTTTTTCAGATCTGACTGTAAGATTATACATGTCCACAGTAAGAGAGAATCTTGCATGCTTTGATGCAAAGCACACAAGAGTTTGGATGAGGACTGAAAAGGACTTTTATCTGAAAAAAAAGAGGGTTTTTTTCAGATAAAAGGAAGATACTATGCTGCATACAAATGCCTTGCTTGTCCTGTGGCACTTCTGTTGCTTTTAAAATAGCATTGTGGCTTCTGAACTCTAAACCTCCCTGCTCTAGGCAAACACCAGGATTCCTCTTAGGGGTCTGTCCTCTGGCCAGCCTCCTATGACAGGAGCTAAAAGATAGTTCACAGTCATTAGTTTGACAGCCAAAAGAACAAATAACAAGCAAAAGTGTGCAGAGACTATAGGAACTCTTTTTTTTTGAATGGACTCAACATAGATGTAGTGAAAGGAGCTAGGCTTAAAACCTTCCTGTCACAACGTGCTGCAGTAACAAGAATTTATAAGATCCTGCATTCTTCTTGACACATATCTTGTCAGATGTATAGCAATACATGCAATATGTATTTCAGGCCTGAAAGCAGAAAGGTATCAGAAAGGGAAAACTGGAAAGTGACCTAACCAAAAAACTGCAAAAATTTCTCATCTTTTATGGAACTATAGTCAACCCTAGAATATGCAAATATATCTAGATTCTTAGCAGGAACAGAATAGGTATTTACTTTAACATGACACCTGCATACAATTCTTAAATGTAACCAAGCAATTTCAAATGCTTAGATCAAGACTAGAAATAAGCCATGGGAGTTGTAATGTATTTTATCTGGAAAAGCTACTTGCTCTAACCACCATTCAAATGTAGTCTGTTCAACAGCTAAAACAGCACCTGTTTTGTAAATGTCACTTACCATTGGTCCAGATCAATGGGATTTTCTGAACACAGGATGACAGAATGACCAGGTTGGAAGAGACTTTCAAGATCATCGAGTCCAATCCAGCCCTAACACCTCAACTAAACCATGGCACTGAGTGCCACATACAGTCCTTCTTTAAACACATCCAGGGATGGTGACTCCACCACCTCCCTGGGCAGGCCATTCCAGTATTTTATCATTCTTTCCATGAAAATCTTTTTCCTAATATCCAACTTATATTTCCCTTGGCACAGCTTGAGGCTGTGTCCTCTCATTCTGTCAGTGCTGCCTGGAGAAAGAGACCAACCCCACCTGAGCACAGCCACCTTTCAGGGAGCTGTAGAGAGTGATAAGGTCACCTCTGAGTCTCCTTTTCTCCAGGCTGAACAACATGCTTAAAGTCACGGGAAGTATACTTTTTATCTGCCAGCAGAGTACACCTTAGTGGTTTTACAAACATCTGAATTCAATTAATTTAATCTTGTGTTATATGCAATGCTAACCATTAGGTATGTAAGCAACCCATAACATTAAGGTACCTCTGAGGGGAGGGGGGAAATGCTGAAAAATTCAGCATCTTATCTCTTTCTCCTTAAACACTTAACCTCCCATTCTACTGCACTGAAAGAAATGCATCATGACTCAGTCCTTCACGGTCTAAACCCGTCTGTGCTGTTTGATAGCTCAGGCATTAAACATGCAGATGATTGCTTGTGTCAAGGTTTAATTGCTCTGCTTTTTATATTCAGGGCAGAGATGACTCTCAGGGTGGTGGGTTGAAGAGCAGGCCTACTGCAAAGTCTTGAACCAACGAAGTATGGGACATGGCAAGGGTCCGACTTTGATTTAATAATGGATTTTTAAATGTGTCATTATTGTGCATTGATTGGCAACTGGGAATCAGAGTAAATTAGCTCTGATAGACTTTGATAACAAGGTTTTTTTTTAATAACACTGATTCAGGAAAACTGTTATCCCTTTGTCCACCCTGTTGCAAGCAACTGCTATCTTAGATGACTGCTTTATATCTCCATAAAATTTTCTACGTGGAGGGAAGCAGGAGGATGAACATTCTTTTAGCCCTTTTTTGCACATTATTCCTAGCTATAGAATGACCTTCACTACAAGAACACTTGAAAAATAAGCAATGTCATGTTCACTTGCTGTCCAAATAATAGCTGTGGAGGTGGTTACTGGCTAGAAGACACTAAGCACTCAAGTAAAAGCAATTAACAAAATCGTTATTTCAAGACAGCTGGGAAAATTGCCTTTCTAATTTTGTGGGGCTTTTCGGATTGCCTTTGAGGCACATAGCCTGTAAATGCAGGTGTTATGTTTCAGTGAAGACTTCCCCACTACATACCCTAATCCAAAGGAAGGCATTTTCCTAGTGGCTCTCCCTTTCATGCAAAGAAGGAATCTTGTGGCTGTGTACTGGGCTAGGGCTTCTTGAGTGTGTGGTCAGCTTTGACACTGTCTGATTGTGAATTTTGACAATCTGCCATGTCTCTGCCTTGCACACAGAGAGCAGGACCCACTTGTTACTCCCTCTCTTTTTGGATTAGGCTGCTTGATAAGGAATTTTCTGTAGCAACAGGAACAGTGGGCTGACTGCTGTGTACAGCTTCTAGCCCTGCTGTTGTCTTCTTAGAGAATAAAAGCTGGCATTGCACGTTGAATCTGAACCTTGTAATCTTTCTGCTTTTGAAGAGGAATGTGGGGAGTGAAGCCCTTGTCTGGTGCTCCTAAAACATCTCAAGGACATGATGCTGGTTTGTATAAATATAGTAAGGGCCAGTCATGAAACTGATGTTAATATTCATGCCACATGCTTAGTTTTTAAACCTTATGTTTTTCACTTAGACTGCTGTGTGCTGTTTTAAAGTCCCAAGGCCTGGAACAAAGCTGACTTCTGTTGAGGGAAAACCTAACTGACTTCTCAAAACTTTGGAAATGTTTAATAAAGTCAGATTGAAAAGAAAATACATGACACAGACCCTGAGAACTGCTGAGAAGCTGAGCACAGAACTAAATCAGTGCTCTGATGCTTTTTGCCTCAGGTTTGCATAAATAGTTTTCTTAGTATATTAAGCCCTGCACATGCAATGCAAAGCAAAACTAATATTTGGATCCATAGCTGCTTTGAAGAGAACTGTTTGAAGGGAAAGAAGTAATCAGACCCGAGACAGTGAAAAAGATGGATATGGTAGGATTTAATTTCATAAGGAACTTTGAATTTTAACTGTCTTCAAAAATGTTAGTAATAGTCCTGACCTTACCTTAAACAGTGTGACCCTACCTTATCACAACTTCTCTACCAGGACTTGTACTATTCCCCATAGGATGTGAATTCTCATATTAAAAGACTAGTACTTTATAACATACAAAATTTAAACCACCAACATAAATAAATTTACACTTTTTATCCATCTGAGCTTCATTTTGCTGTGGCAGACACAAATGGCCTGTCTCCAGAGCAAGCTACAGCAGGCAGTGATTGGATCTAAGGTTGTGTCATGACACCTGGAAATAGAACAAGAGAAGTGACAGAGTTTTTTGGTGTTAAGTCTCTGACCTGGTTAAGATGTTTTGCCTTTAACATCTCAGTCTCTGATGAAGAATGTCTTAGATTAGCTATAGTTCAGCTAACCTGAAATAAGAGGGTGATAATGAAGCAGAAGAAATTCCAGTCAGCAGAATGCTTCTGCTTTCTGTGCATCTGCCTTCAGTCTCTTGGGCAAGAATATTATTGCATAGCTCAAACCTTGATGATTTCTTCTCTAAATATTAAATGTACAATTATTAGGACCATATCAGGTTCCATTCTATGAGCCTTACTCAGTTTTTGTTCTTAAGGTGGCTATGTAATTCTTAAGTATGTAATTTAATTATGAGTTATCAGGCTATCTTGTTCATAATCTGGATGCTTTCCTATTTTGTCATGTCAAGGGTTTCAGTAGCCACAGACTTACTACATTTGATAACAGAATAATTTTCATAATAGGATGCTGTCTCCTGAGAGGTTGCTGTCTTGTGAAGTTCTGTATTTTATTCTTCTGGAGAACCACTCACCCATGAACAAGATAAGCTTTGCTCTGTTTTTGACAATAGATGAGATCTGTGCCTTATGGGTATGGTAACACAGACATTAAATAATAGAAATTGCAGATTAGACACTAAAAGCAGCCTGGGGGATGTTTTTTATGCAATGTGGTTTCCTAGCAATCAAGCTATATTTACTAACGATCTTCAAATATTGAGCACGCTTTTTCAAAAAAAAGGTGCTACAAGCTGAGGAGTTCAAACATTTTTTTCCCCAGGTGATGTATGAAGAATAACAGGTTTGTTTTTGAGATCAAGTGAGCTTGTACCAGGAACTGGTGAACAAGCTAGAGAACAAGCTAAGCAACAGGTTGAAACTTTGAGCTGCCTAGAAACATCTGAGTGTGAAACTTATGCATAACTTTCAGCCATTCAATTCCTGACACTGTTAGGAGTCTGAAAGTGAGCATGATATTTGAATTAGTGAGCTGAACTTTTGGCAGAGGTACATGCCATATTTTAAAATAGTTCTGTATTTGGAAACTACATAAGCCAGTGAATTGTCTTGAACTTTTGGTTAGTGAAAAGATATTCAGAGCAGTCCTGGTGTGGGGAAAAGAAGCTGCTCAGCAGCCACCAGTTACTCCCTTTGGTCAGGGGGGTTTCCTGGGTATTATTTTAACCTACTCACAAACAGAGTGGAAGTCCTGCTGTCAGCTTAAATGGAAGCAGAGAACATCTCTTTTCCTTTGAGCTATCTAGAGGTTGCTAATGGAAGCTGTCCATCTGACTCCCTCTGGAACTGCAGTAATCATGGCTGAGTTTGCTGCCTCATTCCAAAGTGACTATCTTGCATATGAACAAGCTAGAGAAACAAGATCATTTGAAGATGAGTTCAAAGAGGAGGTCATTGGCTTATCCCTGTTTCTCATCCCTTGTTAAACATCTGCTTGAAATATCAGTGGGTTTGTTTCTTCTGTCATGCTTAGATTAGTTAATTTCATTACCCTAAAGGTGCATTGAAGTGTATTGTTATACCTGCAACTAACCCAGCTGATTTTTTACTGAGATCTGCTGTGTGAGAAGAAAGAAGAGAAGGGATTGTAACATGAGGTGCCATGGGAAGAAGAAGCTACTTATGAAAGCTAGTAGGTACTGATGTACTTTGAAGCACAATTTCTGCATTCAAGATAAACAGAAAGGAACATGAAAGGGACAAAGCACAGCTGTGGCTTGACAGAAGAACTTGTTCTTGTTAGTGTAGACGTAGAGTATTTTGCAAGTACTGCTGTTCTGGCCTTGTGTTGCAGGGCTCCATGTCAAGTGTGAGTTAAATTTTTATAGGATCATCCTCCCTTTCCCACCATTCATTAGAGCTGCAAAGTAGTGTGAAGCCAGGCACCTTCTAGCCCCTGAGAACAGATATTCTCCCAAAATATTTTAGGCTGTTAAGAACTGGTCTGTCAGATCTTTGAACAGGAAATACTTTGGTAGTGCTCAACTGCTCAGCCCAAAGGTGTCTGTGAAGGGTAATGCTGCCATTCCACTCCTATCCCAATGTTTTGTCTAATGGCAACTCAGCTATCATATTAAAGCTAAATGAATTCAAGCAGTTCATGAATAGTTCCACAGAAAGAATTGCTGCAATACAGCTGTGCTTCCATGAACATTAGATGTGAGATATAATGAAAGAGTTTTGAGAACATATTGCCATATTCAGCCAAGTGGAAAATTCATCTTTTAAATACAGCTGACTGCTCGAAATGTAGCAAGATACTGAAATAATTTCACTAGTTGCAAATGTGCATTTTTTTGTAGCATTGTACCCTCAAAGGCTGATGCTTTTGGTATCAGATGTTGTTTCCACATCTAACAGAAACACAGTTAATTAAAAATAATTTTATATACACTATGGGTTGTTCAGCATGGTATATCTCACAGATATACTGATATAAAGTAGTGGACACAGGGAAAAAAGAGTTTAGTGTTTTTTAGTGTTGATCCAACTTTGCCTTTTGACTTTCCTAGAAAAAGAGTTTTAGTTTGACACCACATTTCCCTTGTTAGAGCTTTGTCTTTTGTATTTTAACATATAGAATCTTAGAAACATAAATTCACAGAGTAAGTTAAGCCATAAAAGACCCGTAAGGTCATTGAGTTCAGCGATTAACCCTGCACCACTAAACCATATCCACACCTTTTAAACACTTCAGGGAATGATGACTTCTTTGGAACGTCTAATCTAGTGCTCATCAACTCTTTCAATGAAGAAATTTTCCCAATATCCAGTCTAAACCTCCCCTGCTACCACAGGAGGCTGTTTCCTCTTGTCCTATTGCATGTTCCTTGCGGGAAGAGACTGACACCCACCTCACTACAGCCTCCTTTCAGAGATCAATGATTCCCCTCATCAACCTCCTTTTCTCCAGGCTAAACAACTCTCTCAGGTGCTCCTCATAAGACCTGTGGTCCAGACCCTTCACCAGCTCCAGCAGCTCAGTGTCCTGCAGTGAGAGAGGGGCCCAAAACTGAACACAGGATTTGAGGTTTGGCCACAGCAGTGCCCAGCCCAGGGGGACAATCCCTGCCCTGCTCCTGCTGCCCACACCATTGCTGGCACAGGCCAGGATGCCATTGGCCTTCTTGGCCCCCTGGGCCCTGCTGGCTCCTGTTCAGTCACTGTCACCAGCACCCCCAGCTCCTTTTCCTGTGGGCAGCTTTGCAGCCACTCTGCCCCAGCCTGTGGAGCTGCCTGGGGTTGTTGTGAGCCAAGGGCAGGACCCAGCCCTGGGCCTTGTTGATGCTCCCACCATTGGCCTTGGGCCATGATCCAGCCTGGGCAGATCCCTCCATGGAGCCTTCCTGCCCTCCAGCAGATCAACACTCACACCCAGATTGGTGTCATCTGCAAAGTGACTGAGGGGACACTCAATCCCCTCATCCAAGTCACTGATGAAGACATTAAACAGGACTGGCCCCAGTACTGAGCCCTGGGGAACATCACTGGCCACCACTTGATATAACTCCATACACCACTAATCTCTGAGCCCAAATGTACAGATGGTTTTTTACCCAGTGAGCAGGGCATCTATCAAAACCATGAGCAGCCAGCCAGGAAAATACTGTGGGAAACAGTGTCATATGCATTACTAAAGTCCAGGTAGAAACATTCTTGGCCTTTTCAATCTATTAGGTTGGCTAAACTGACATAGAAAAAGATCCTGTTGGTAAAGCAGGACCTGTCTTCAACCAACCCCTGCTGTCTGGGCCTGATTACTCGGTTAATTGTGTGTGTGCTGTGTGATGGCACTCAGGATGAGCAGCTCTATGACCTTCCCTGGCATCAAGGTCAGGCTGGCAGACCTCTGTAGTTCCCGGGATCATAGTGTCATAGAATCACAGAATGGTTTGGGTTGGAAGGGGTATTAAAGATCATCTAGTCCAGCTCCCCTGCCCTGGACAGGGACAGCTTTCAGAGCCCTGTCCAGCCTGGCCTTAAAACCCTATCACAGCTGGGGTATCCCCAGCTTCTCTGGTAAACCTGTTGTAATTCTCACCACCCTGACAGCAGAGAACTTCTTATAATTTAACCTACCATCTTTCAGTTTGAATCTATTCCCTCTTGTCCCATCACTACATACTCTTGTGAAAAATCCTTCTCCAGCTCTCTCGTGTAGACCCACTTTGGGCTGAAAGGCTGCAGGAAGGCCTCCCCAGAGCCTCCTCTTCTCCAGGCTAAACAACCTCCATCCTTTCAGCCTGTCCTCCAGTCCTCTGATCATCTTTGTGGCTTTAGATCCTCTTTCTAGCCCTTCTTGTAGATGATGCCTTAAGTTTCAGCTTTCATGTTTTTCACATTCTGGGCTGTCTTAGGGGTGCAGTTCTGAGCCTCATATTCAGTGCTGGTGAGCTCTTCATAGAGTAAGGAGATAAAACAAATCCTTTTCCTGCTGGAGACCAAGGACAACTTTCAGGCCCAAAAGCACAAACAAGGGTGGACTGAAGGGAGGAACAAGAAGGCTGAGACCTCACAACCTGAAGCTGTAACTGGACAATTAAACCACAATATGCAAATGGAACAAAACTTATAAGAATGTAAGAGTTTGTGACTGGTCAGTCATTTTGTGACCATTCTTTGTCCACCTTGGGTGTAGCCCTGGTCAGGACCTGTCCTGCCCAAGGTATATCCTAAAGGCCTTTCAGTAAATATCTACTTTATTCTCTGTCTCTGTCCAGTCTCTGTTTCAGGTCAGCCTTCCCAAGGCATCAGTATTTGGCTACCCATCATGGATGGGTGACACATTTGCCAAACTCCAGTCAGCTGGGACCTCCCCAGTTAGCCAGAATTATGGTGGAAATTGGTTCAGAGAGTGTTTCCAGCAGTTCCCTCAGCACCCTTGGGTGGAGGGTGGGGTAGCTGGGTGCTTTGCTTCTCCTCTGCTTCCCTGTGCTCTTCAGAGCTGGAGCACAAGATCTCAGCAGAGCAGGTGTTCTGTGGGAAATATTAAAGGTAAGGAGGCTTTCAAAAAGCTGTGAAAGAAGGCCCCAGAGACAGAAAGAGCAGAAGAACTTGGGATTAGCTGCAACTGCAAAGCTTGAAAGTAGGAGAAGATACAATCATACAGTAAGCAAGGACATGAAACAATAATTTGAGTTTTCAGACTTGGCTAGAATAGACCTTAAGATTGCAGAAAAATATGCTTAGCAAGATAGTAGAAGGTTTTAAGCTTAACAATGAAATACTGTGTATTGTTAGTATAAATCATACAAGCAAGCATTATTTGAATCAGGTGTACGTGTGCTTTTAGTGATTGGCTAGAAGAATTGTCTGTAAGCTTTAGCAATATGCTGTTGGCTGGAAAACTTTTAAAATGCCCTGTAACAAAGAAATCTTTGGCTGCTGCTGGCAGATGTGAACTGTTGCCATCTTTCAATTGTCTAAAACCCTTTTATGAGGCTGATGTCGCAATGACCCTGTCCTGTTCATGCAAAACCCCCAATACAGTGTTTCTCATCCTACAGCACCCCTTTAACAATGACTTAGAACAAGTCCAGAAAAATAAATCTTCATTTGTCAGCTGTAATTATGCCTTGGATAATTAGAAACATGACAGTGGTTCTTCAGTGTCTAATGAAAAAAATATTGCAATCACTGCAATCCAGAAAGGTAAAGAGCATTTCTATTTCGTGTCCTCACACTAGACAGCCATATGCTGCAGTGCAACAAATGCTCTCTGCATGGAGAAATCCATGTAAGTACTTTGTGCTCCTAAAATATGATGGTGAGGAAATCCCTTAGGGGTTTTCTCGGTGCAAAAAACAACATTATCTTGCGAACTTCATATTAGCAGGAGCTCGGCAGAGACACGATGTTCAATAATTTGTGTTTCTAAACCATGGACACACTTCCATACAGCTTTTGTTACTCTGTTAGCTGTGTAGCAGGGGGTTACTACATGTCTTACAGCCTGCCAAGGCACTGCTCTCCTTCAAACACTCTCTTCAACCAGCCAAGCTGTTGGCTTTATCTTCTGACTCACATTGTCAGCTTTGTGCTTGATCATGAGATTCACAAGCCTACAACTGAGCTAGGAAGTCTTCTGGCATAAAACTGTCGAAGTAGCACGAACAAGACTGAGGGTTTTGCAATGCCAGTCTCACAAAAAGACAAATAACTAGTTCCTTCCTCTTTTTTTTCTTTTTTTTTTTTCTTTTTTTTTTTTTTTTAAAACTGGAAGACAAAGGAAGCAAGTTTCACTTTCACATGTAACTGTTCTGGCCCAGTAAAATATTCCTCAAAAAATTTCCTTGCTAAGGCTGAAGTTCTGTAAAAAAATAACATCTAATACTTTGATTCATTCATACCAGAAAAAAAATGCAGCAATAATCAGCATCTCTGACCAGGGTGCAATACATGTTGAAACACAGTGTTACGTCTTCTGACAACACGGGCAGTAGTAAATGAGTAGTTAAATCTGATTAAGCATCCTCCAAGCTCAAAACACAATCACTCCATGTTATCACAGATTAATTCTGTGGAGGATTCACAGTTGCTGTCATACGTCTCTCTTAATGCAGATGGATTTCTCTCTGATTCTGCAGGCAGATGTGCATCTGTAGGGCTGCATTGACTTCTGAAGGTGCAAAAGATTGCAGGTCCCTTAAAGCTAAACAAAACCCACAAGAAAATAGGTTTTCTCTTTGTATGCTTAAGAAACGTCTGCTCTTTTGTGTGGTAAGAGACAACACAGAGAACCAATCTAAAAATCAGAGGACAACCAGCACTTTGAACAGCTAGGCTTGTAATGAAAATTTTCTGGGGATGTTTCTTTCCTTATATCAATGAGGGTAGCGGGGAAGGCAAAGGAAGAGCAGGAAGTCTGAAAAGAATACAATGTTTATTATTTTATCTTGATATTTTAGAAAACATACTTTTTCAGATGTTAATACAGATTTTGTTGCTTGTAAATTGCTCTTTCATATGGTTTATGATTTTTGTGATGCGGCTTATAAATAATTGATGAAGTACTTCAAGGAAAAGCAGAACAATTACTTAAAAGGATGCTGTCAAAATATATGTTTCCTCTAAGTTTTTTTCCTAGCCTTGAATTTTTAATGAATTAATTTTCCCTGTTTCTTCCTTGAAAAATAGCTCCGCCATTCAGCTGAAGAGTTGATTTTTCAGAAGCAGAGCGCACTAGTATCTCAGTTATCTTAGTATGTACATATTTCTGATGATATATGAAACAACATGCAAAAAGTATGCTTATGATTTTTTTAGGTTCTATAAAATGAAGTCACTTATGCTTTGTGAACTGTTTCAAATCAGTTTTGAAGATGGTCTGAGCCTGGTTAAAATGACACTTCTAGGCACTGAAATTATATCAGTGCTAAACACAGATATGGAAAATGGGAAGACACGGAGCCTACTTTTGTGGAACTCAGTAGGAAACCAGTTTCATTTTCTCCATACCATTTTTGAATTGAGTTCAAAGTTCAGCACTCTTCATTGCTTTTCCTAGAGGTAGGGATCAATGCTGGAACCCTGTTTACTTAAGTGAAAAGTCTAAGTCATTCACCATTTTGGAGCCTCTATCATTAAATTACAGAGAATCATTTTCTTGCTTCCATCCATGAAAATCTTTTATCTAAAAAATTTAGCCTTCAGTTTAAAACTTCACTTGGCTTTTCCTCAGTCTACACAGAGATGTCTCTTTTGCCTTCTTCCCGATCCTTCCATTGTTTTGGATGCATGATACAAAAATCTGCAATCCAACATGTGCTCTTGTTTTGTATTTATTTGCCATTGCTATTTAGCCCACAAGGAAACCTTTTAGACTATGATTCAATCTCTTTTCAAACACTGTTATGTGCCAATGACTTATACTCTAAAATACCTTGACATTTAAAAGAAATAATTATAATTATTATAAAATTACATGCAAGCTGCTAAGAGTTTAGGACAAACAACAGCAACAATACTTTCTGCTTTATGAAGTGGTGTCACAAAGGATGTTCACTGAGTAATGAGACAGGGTGATCCAGTGGAAGGACATGGTGTAATATTTACAACTGAGTTTTTTTGCACTGGTTGTTTCCTCCCTCTTGCTGGATTTTATTTGGCTCACAACTTCCTCAGACAGTGTGTGCTGTGAGGTGAGTAGAAAGTGACAGTCTTGTTAAAGCCATTTAGAGTGAATGGATCTTCTCGCTGTATAAAGCAAAGCTGAAGTGGTAAGATAAGGGAAAATTTGTGCTGTGGAGGCACTGAATCCATATCCTGTCTGAGATTTTAAGATAAAGCTAATTGCTTTTGGTAAAAGGTCTCGAAGTTTTCAGAGAGATTTACAGCTGAACATTTTTTTCTAAAAGGTGTTTTGACAAATTCTTTTATGCGTTAATATGCCTGGTACAATGCAACAATTAGGAAAAGTAGAAATAAAGTGAAATTTATAGAGGAGAACCTTGTAGTTATGAAGTTCCCTGGAAATATTTGGAAAGAGAGGGGTGCACAGGTTTTTAGTTTAGGTCTATAGATGAATTTATTTGTCATGATTATTTTTTATGTTGGCAAGACAGCAAATCCTTTACGATGATTGAGGAAAAATCAAGCAGTAATCATAGATTTCCCATGTAGATCTCCTTCCTCAAAAAGTCCTTGCATTTTCAATTTACCAGCTTTAGGGAATGTATCTCAGTGATCTAGTTTTGAGATGTGCTCAATGTGGCTGGTGACTGGAAAGCAACTGAATGTTTTAAGAGCTCTTATAAAGATGGCAATCAAACAGCTTTCTTACATGATGTGCCAATCTCTACAGCAACTTTTCAGGGAGGATGTGATCAGTCCAGAGCAAGAAATATCTTAGGATTGTCACTGTCTTACTTTATCATCCCAGCATAACAAAAATCTCTGGGAAAGGATCTCGTAGTGCAAACCAGATTGGGTTGCATTGAAGCAATTCAGGCTGTGATCCAAACCTCATTGAGGTCAATGGACAGGTTCCTAAACACTTTCAATAGCTTTTGAATCAGAGCCTTAAAGATGGTGTTTTGCTGTCAGAAATTACTTAGGCAGACCATGAAACATAAGTGTGTATTACTCAGAGGAACTGGAAAACGCTGAAACTCATCCATTCCCTGCAGCTACATTAAGGATTATGCCTGATTGGCAAAGCTTTCCAGAATGTTTAATCTTCAAATTAATTTGATGGTCCTGCTCAGCACAGGGTAAACACAGGAGCAAACTGTTCTGCAATATTTATTCACATTTTTAAATGGGTTATCATCAACAGTACTTTTTCCTCTTTGTTTACCTTTCTGATAAATCATTCTAGTGAACAAGTTTGCTAGCTTGGGAAGGGATTGCTGACACAGCAAACCTTAAATTGGTTGCAGTCTGCAGTTTGTTAGCAGAGCAGTCCATGCATGCTACAGACAGAGGTGCACAGGCTGGATTTGTACTGCTGGCTGTGCTGAGTGGTTATCCAGCAAGTCACAGGGATACCTTGGGAAAACTGACCTGAAACAGGGACTGGACAGAGCTAGAGAATGAAGCAGGTATTTATTGAAAGGCCTCCAGGATCCACACTGGGCAGGACAGGGCCTGACTAGGGCTACACCCAACGTGGACTGAGAATGGATGCAAAAATGGTCACAAAATGTCTGACCAGTCATGAGGTCTTACATTTTTATAAGTTNCCAAAACTTAAGGTGTCAGTGGCACACTGTATAGCCATTGCAAATTGAGCTGTCTTTGTATCGTAGTAAATGTAAGGCTGGGGTTGCTTCCTCTAGCTCTCACCTTTGGCAGGCAGTGTGTAGGGAAATGTGTCGCTTTTAACATCTACTGGTTGCAGAAAATTAATGTATGGCAGAGAAAATGCACACCAGCAAATTTTTAATGCAGTGCCCAGTAGTGGTAGGAAAATTATGAAGGTAGACAGGATGCCTAATTCATTAATACTTCACTGAGTCTAAACTTCTTTATCAATAATGATCCTTTAACCACCATCTCTTAAGAGATTTATTTTTTCTTTCCATTGCCATGCAATGACAATCCAGAGGATTGCACCAGTTGTCTGTTGTGAGCAGAAACGAAGGATGAGTCTGATTCATGATTTGGATTAAGATTTTAAAGGTGTGGATTGTCTCTTTTTTCATTGCTGGACAGACTGTCTTCTAAGAACTTGCTCAGTCCCCCACCACATTTCTCTACTGCGAAATAGGAAGAATCTCCTGATTTTCAGGAGGAATTTGAATATTATTGATTACTACCTGCCATGAAATAATGTGTATTGGAAACAAGCAGATGAAAATAAAGACATCAAAAATGTTGCTAGAATGGGTTTTATTTATACTGCAGTGCCATTGCTCATTTTGCAATTGTTAAGATAAAAAAGACGAAACAGTTGCTGTACCCAGGTTTGTAGACATTTCTGGAAATCTAGGTGTAGAACCCCAGAAGATGAGGGGCTGATGTGTCTGTCTGAAGCATGAATAGCTGGATGGTTATGGACCCAACCAAGGATTGTTGCTAATAACACACTGAGAGAAAGAAAAAGGTATGGATGCAGAAGGAGCCCATGCATGTCCTGGTTACAGCACAAGAGTGCCAGTTTAGCAATATGTGGATGCAACCAAACTGTGTATATTTCTGTCATTTTCTGACAAACTGTTAATGATGGGTCATTCTCAGCAGCTGCCCAGTGCACATCTGGCACCTGAGGCTGCAAGCTGTGTTTTAAATGAGGTAAAGGGAGAAAAGGCAAACCCTGTGAGGCAAGGTAGTGTTTCTTTGTCTTCACAAATGACTCGGCTGTGATAATTCCCTCTGGGGGTGGGGATAGGCACCAGCACAGTCACATCCATCCCTGAGGGGATCATCTCTGCCAGAGGACTTAATGGCACCACCAGAATAGGCAGCTGCAATGACTTAGATCATCAAGGACTTCCAAATATCCTGTGACAGTGTTACATCACCCACTGTGAAAGCTCCCTACCCCGTGGGCTGTGTTGAGCATTCCCACCTGAACCTGTGGGATATAATCTTTGAGTTTGGGGATTTGGGACACCACCACTCCATGGGTCACGAGGAGGACCAGAAGTTCCACAGGACCACTGCTTTTGACAAGACTGCAACTATTCACTTCAGCAGGACAGCAAACACCGCTTGATCCTGACTTTTATCATTCCTTTTGAACCACAAGCATCTATGAATGTTGTATACTCTCTTCCCCTTAAGGATGGGACTAAAGAAAGAGCTTTTACTCCCAGTAAATAGTTAACAGGAGGCTACAGACTCCCTGGAAACTTTTTGACACTTGTAGGCTGCAATTCTTTACATTCAGAAAGAAGCTGTTCTGGAAGGTCAGTCAGACAAGTAGGAGAATAAAGTGGGTTTGTTGCACCACACATACTCTTTCAGTCTTAAAACTTTAAAACATAATCACATCCACTGTGAAGGATGTGATTATGCATGATCCTCATGGATAGGAAGATATGCCAGCAAACAGGATACAGCTGAAGGTATTAACTGTCTACAAGTAGGTGTCCAGGATGGCTCATCCTGCACACTCATCCTACACAATTCCAAATGGTATGGAAATGTTAGGTAGGTATATATAAATATTTAGCACAGCAGTCTTCAAGACAAGGCAGTACACTTACAAAAACTGTGAATCAGACAAGTCTGAAGAACACATTGGTTAGTACTACTGCTTCTCCAAGCAGGATGTCTCCAGCAAGATTCTGCTCACAGCATACCTGATAACCTGGCTTTCCCTTCATGATATTGCTGGGCACATGAATGCCTCATGCAATTTTAGGTGTATTCTATAACACCACCTTTCCATTTAGAGCAGAGAGTGAAGGAGGATACTATGACTGAAACTGCACACAGCAACTTCTGAAGTTTTTTTAGTGAATGTTCAGCACTCTTGGGAATGAGGGGCAAAAACAGAGAACACTTATGTGAAGTGAAGCAAACCTCCAGGCCTGAAATCAGGTATTGTGTATCACATATTAGGTATTGAGTAACTTGTAGTATCAAATGTGTGCAGAAAAGATACTAAAAACATTGAAACGTACCACTGGAGCCCTGGGAAACGTTCAGTTTTCTCTTTCCTTTTTTTTACCCTTTCCTGTTAGCTGTTGCAAGTTCTTCTGAACATATCATTGAGAACTGAGGAAAAAGGGGGAAATTTTCCTTTAGCCACGGGCAGGAATTTTGCACAGTTTTCTTTCTTTTCTCAGCAAACACTGAGATGCTTCCCTCATTTTAAATTACCTAGCATAGCTGAATACATTTATGTTCTGCTGATGCCAATATATCTGCATGATATATTTTTTGTTCATATAAACTTTATTCAGTCCTGTTTTACAAACCCCCAAAACACTGCTAACACCAGAAATGACAGAGTACCACTACTTGTGCAGATGAAATAAGGTATGCCTTGCACCTTTAAGACTTTACATCTGCTTTACTTCCTCTCATAAAATTAAAAAAAAAAAAAAAATTGAAAAGCCAGAAACAAACATTCTAGTCATTGCAGTTACAATAAAGCCTCCTGGTGTCTGTGTAATTTCCAAACCTTCAGGATGCATTGTGCTTTTTGTTCTGTGAGCTATTTACAACTTTAATGTAAACTACTAATGATGTTGAATTTATTCTTCCCTGAAAAAAAACCCTTTTTTTTCTGGATGTGGTGGCCTGGTGGTTCAGTAAAAGGACAAAATGCATCTTGCCCTGAAATCTGAAGTTCTAGAAAGTGCCCCTGTGTTAGAGGAGGTCAGCATGTTCCCAGAAGCTGCTTATGGCAAAAGAAATGTCTCCTGCAATAAGGTGCCTGTCTGAATGCTGCAGATAGTATTTCATAAATGGGCTGGGGGGCAGTTAAGGAAATGTCACTCCTGTGACCTCTGCAAAAAAACCCCTGTTTTTTTAATAATTTATGGCAGGCCTCATTGATACTGAGCCCTGTTGCCCACACCCTTCCCTCGTGTTGCAGGCTGAGAACCAGGCTCCCACTGCAGCTGGACCCTCTCCATCTTCTCAGCATCCCCTTGCAGTCCCAGCTGTAAGGAGAGCCTTGGTCACCAGCCCCCACTGAAGAGCAGCCCTCCCTCCAGGACTCCATTCTGCAGAAATCTAGGGCAGCTCTGCCATTTCCTTCAGCTTTCTTTCTGTCATACACCCATCTTTGCCTTGGATTTGCCACTGACATGCTGCTCCCTGCGTCTTTGTTGTTTGCTGTGTTCAGCTTCCCGCTGGTGGCTGTGTTCCCATCTCCCACCCAAGGGAGATTCAGGCATCCCCACACCACCCCCACACTGCTGTGGACCAGGACAGACCACCCAAGGTTTTCAGAAGAGTTATTGAGGCCCTCTGCTCGTGGTTACAACTCCACACAGCTTCCCAGCTCAGATTTTCCAGGACACTGAGTGTAATCCTGCTTCTAAGCAAAGCCAGAAGCAAAGCTGAGGATGGCTTCAATCCTTGCAGGGCTGGATCTGCTGTAAAGGAGAGTGAAACACTAGAAGCAGGTTCAAAGTGCACAACAAACTCCCATAAAGAAGCATTCCTCTTGCAGAAACTTGGGACAGGCTCTAACTTTTATGTTAATGGAAGGATATGGGTCCTAAACCTGGTGGGAAGCAACCAGTTGTTGTATAGAAGAAATGCTTTGAGAATATTTGACTTCATGAAGAACAGTAAATTTAATCTGATTTTTCAGGAGATTTCACTTTGACATTACTCATCTGCCCTGTGAGGGAGTAAATTTAATCTGACTTTCCAGGAGATTTCACTTTGGCCTTACTCATCTGCCCTGTGAGGCTTTAAGGGTATATCCATGTTGATATGTGTTTGCTAAAAGCTGTCTCCATGAAGGTAAGGGCAGCCTTCTCACACTCCTTTTCTCACCCTATCTGGGTTGGAGTGTTGTGAGTAGCACTGAGCAAAACCAGGTGAAAACTAACACACCTGCCACTCTCCCCATCCCTAGATCAGTAGAAATGGAAAAAACCTCAGTTATATAAATGCACACAGAGCTTTACCATTATACAAACATTAACATCTCCCTGTCTTTGTTTCTGAGTAAAGAGTGCTGGACTCATCAGGTGATGCAGCAGATGATATTTAATGTGAATATCATGGCTCTGTGGGATCACAGTGAGAGAGGGAGAGGAAGCTCTTTGCTTTCATCACTTCTCTGGCATGTTAAACCAACCTTTTCTGGGATTAATTTGAGCCCTGGCTCTGTCTGTCCCTTGTATTAACATCACCAGCAGACCAAAAAACACTTTAATTTAAAAAGTGTCCAGGCTAGTGGTTCTGGAGGTTTTTCTTGGAACAACTTTCACCAAACAGTGATAGAGCTTGGGGCAGGTCTCTGACTTTGCAAGAGACATAAGTCTGATGCTGACAACGTGCTGGTTTGTTGCAGAACACATATATTGCCCCCAGAGCTGCCTGCAAATCAACAATGCTGATTCCTGTGTGTGACCAGAAATATACTGCACCACGCAGTGGCTACAAGACACAGAATTAAACATCTTGGTCTTCTAGCTACTGTCAGTTGGCTGCTGGTAAAGTGTATTTTTTAAACACTAACCTTTATCTGCAACTCCTTTACCAGAGGAAGATGTCAAAATTGTCCTTCTTCCTTTTTATTCCTAAAGATGTGCTAGTAGAGAGACTATTATGCATACAGCAGACTCTTAAACTATTCAAAGACACTTTTTTTTAAAAAAAAGCCATTGAATACCAACCATTATTCAGAAAAATTCTTTTCACCAATGAATTGGTGGACCTGGCAATTCATCCCTCCCACTAGGTTCTTCTGTGCTTTGATTATCTATAGTCTTGCTTGGGTCTGAGTGCAAAGGTGACAGTTCCTCTGACTTTGACATTGACTGAATATCTGTTAAAAAAAAAAATTTGTAAACTATCTGTTTAAAAAAAAGAAAAGCTTTTGTGAATTTGGTTCCACCATTTCTGTTCTGAACTAGCTTGTATGTAGGTCTACAGGCGCTTTGAGACTGAGAGGAAAAAAGAAAGAATTTGGGGATTAAGCTTTAAAGTGTCAGAGATAAACTAAATGAGAGATTAACCTGTCTCCAGGTTATTTCTGCTGTTGAACTACAGGACCATAACTGCTGGTGACACACTCATCTGCAGCAACCTGAAGCACTTCTGGACAGAAATCCTGCCACTGGTGCTGTTGCAGGGTGGCAGGCAGGACTAAACCAGATCCTTGCCTCTGGCTTGTACCACAGCTTCAGTGCACACTGGCTGGGAGAAGGGGAAAGCCCAGGGCTGACAAGATGTAGTGCAAGTGAAGCATACAAAGTCAGTGACACGAGATAGGGACACCCAGAAATATGGATGAGAGAGCAGGATTCCTGTTTACACTCAGCACATTAATTGCCAATATGCCCTAACTCCAAAGACACATCTGAAAGAGGACATGAAAATGTGTTAAAAATCAATGACATTAGGATGAAGAGTGCTGGCAGCTGACATAGGAGGGAGAACCCATTCCTCTCTCCTCATTCTGCAAAGAACACAAATATGGGCATGATTTTTTAAAGTCTTCTGCTATGCAGAAGATTTTTCAAAAGAAATTAAATTGCTATGGTTGTTAATCCATGCCCCAGCTTATCAGAGAAACAAAGTAGTGCAGTGGGATGAATTACATGTAGCTTACATGTAATTCATGTTTTACATGAATTTACATGAATTACATGTAGCTTACGTGTAATTCATGTTTTACATGAGTTTATATGAATTACATGTTTTGTAGGTATACATCCTCTCCTATCTCACCTGGCCAGCTGCAAAGACATGTGATGACATGGCTTGTGGCAAGAAGCCAGGCAGATGTGCACCTATTTCAGGCCTTTTGAAGGACTGGATATTAGCTCAGCAAAAGGGCAAGTCCTGGAGAGTGAGGACCCTTGCAACAAGCGTTTGGCCCCTTCAGCAAAGAATGAAGTGACTCACAAGTGAGAAAAGTGAGAAAACATGTTCACTTCACATATTGTTGTAAACCTGGTGCAGCTATTTGCAGATGAGAAAGTCTTGATGTGTGGCTTAGAAATATCTATGCAAAGAAGGGACAAGAAAAAACAGTTCGAATACAGCAAGCAAAGGAATTTGGGATTTTCTGCATTTGCTTTCAGGGTGCAGTAACACAGGCACTGAAAGTACTGCTCTAAACAGAACTCGTTAATTTGGTGTCTCGTGTTGATGCATGCTTAAGAGCTGGTTTAGTTTTACAGTCATTCAAAAGCCATCATGGTATAGGTCATAAAATATTCTCAGTCTATCATTTTGATACCTCTCATTGCATATTCTATGAGAGATACTAAAATGGCAGAGGTCAGGATCCTGAGAGAGAGTAGCAGAGCAAATCCCAGAATCACAGTCTTGTACTTCCAGAGGGCAGAATGTAACCCCTTCAGAGGTCTGCTTGGAAAAATTCCCATCATCCCAGGGAGACAGACCTGCAGGGAGGAGGAGTCTGGGAGAGCTACTGGGCTCCAAGCTCAACAATGGTCCCTGCCAAAAGCAGAACCAGACAGGGCAGGAGGCCACGGGGTTGAGCAAGGAGCTCCTAACATGACACAGACATAAAAAGGAGAGGTACAAGAGGTGGAAGGAGGGGCAGGTGGCCCAGGAGAAGCAAGAAATTCTGTGTGACTGTGGAAGGATGGGTTCAGGAAAGCCAAAGCTTGTCTGGGATTGAATATGGCAGAGGGTATGATGATAGAAAAGAAAGATTTCTAAAATGGCTCCTCTGGAATAAAGAATGGTCACAAAAAAAGTCTGACTGGTCTCACACTTTTTAAAGTTTTGGTCCATTTGCATATTGGGGTTTAATTGTCCAATTCCAGCTTCAGGTTGTGAGGTCCCATCCTTCTTGTTCCTCCCTTCAGCCCACCCTTGTTTGTGCTTTGGGACCTGAAAGTTGTCCTTGGTCTCCAGCAGGAAAAGGATTTGTTTTGTCTCCCTGCTCTGTGGAGAGCTCACCAGCACTGAATATGAGGCTCAGAACTGCACCCCTGGGCAGCACAGAATCTGAAAATATGAAAGCTAAAACTTGAGGCATCACTTTGATTAGGGAGGCTGGACTAGATGTCCTCTGTAATTTTGCTCTCCAGCCTCTCGTTTTCTCCTCACTGTTTCATTTTTGTGTGGGGATGGAATTGTGCACTTCTGGGTGTCCCACATGAGTTGTGACATGAGGTGTCTCCTCAGACACTGCCTCCCACCTCTGCTATGATAGCCAATGCCCCAGCTCTCTGGGGTGAGAGGAGAGGGGAATGCATGTTTATTTCTACAGAAGTCCTAGGCCTTGACTGCTGTAAAGCCAGCAATGACAGAGTTAACCAAGACTGTGAAAGCAGGTTTTTCAGAGCACAGACTAGCTTTCAGCTTGAAAGCATACTGTAGCTTTGAGGAGAGTTTTTCATTATTGGACAGGATCCAGCATCTCACCATCTATGTTACAGTTTGCTCAAAGGCAAGCAGATTATGAAGAAATAGAAGCCACATCTGTGTCAACTACATTTATCCCATCTGCTTTTTATTTTATCAATTTGGAAAGTAAATCCTAGTCATCACACAAGCCTGTTTTATATGGATTAGTGCAAATAGTTTAGCACTGACAAAACATACGTACAAAAGTTTTTCCTTCTTGACAACACATTTAAAAATTAAATTTCCAGTGGATTTAATTACAGTTAAAAGCTTTCACCATTTATTTCAGGACATTATTCAGTGCCTACAAATCTCATTCAAGTAGTTCTGTGTCTCTCTTGCCCACCATTTTGCAACAGGCTATTAAAAAATATTACCACACCATAGTTTGAAATACAGCATGTGTTTGGATGCCCCTGATTTACCTTTGCTCAGGTCAGTGAGCAAAGTGCCTGCAGGTAAAAGTAGGAGACTGGTGTGGATGTGGGGAGTGAGAAGGAAGAGCAAACAGGAGACACAAGGGGACAGAAAATACAGATCCATAACACATATTCCCCTGTAACTGAGACCAGGCATCACCAGTAACCACAACAGGCAATACTGTTTATAGAGCAAGCAGGTTCTTCTTTGTGATCTCTTTATGCCATTAACCTAAGTACACATAACCTCAATTGTCTGGAAAGGAGAAACCTTTCATTTCTGATTTAGTCTCTGGGCACTGGCCATTTGTTCCCATGCCAACATTGGTTAATTGATTTCTTCTTTCTTTTTTTTTTTTTTTTTTTTTCAGTAAAAG
>VWYP01013096.1:112769-124755 GCA_013400435.1 Pycnonotus jocosus
TTTTTTTTCAGATCTCCTCACTTCTTGTGTATTTCTCTTGAGAAGTCAAAACCTTGTAAGAAAACAAAGTTTTTACTGTATTAAACAAGTTGAAGTAATTTATATTCCCTCTTCCTAATATTTTTTCCAGTCCTATACCTTTCTCAGTTTAGAATCTTTCTTTGCACACTGTGCTGAGGAAATGTTGCCAAAGCCTTGTACAATGACATTAATATGTTCTTATCTCTGCTGGAATTGATGAATGTGTCAGACAGAGAGTTTTTGATCTTCCCAGGTACAGAGGAGCTGCATCTTTGGCACTAATGCACAGCATGTTCAGTTCTTACTTGCTGGGTTCTGCATGGAGTACATCTGAAAGCTCTTTTAAAAGCATTCTAGTATTGCTGTCCCTGTTTTACAAAGGCAGTTAAGATGATGAAATAACTTGCCCAAGGCCACACAGCAGACTGATAGACAAAATAAAGTGAAGACTATGTGTATCTTGACCAACAAATTCTTTGTCCTCTAAGCTACAGATTGCAAAAAAGAACTCAGGCCTTTTAAATCTAAGATTTAGAAAAAATAAAGTTAAATAAGGAGAATGGAAAACCTTTCGATAAATCAGAAAGTGACCCCTGTATGAAGTTCTGTTGACATTATATCCACAACACTTTTCAAAAAAAAAAAACCCAAAACAACCCAGGAAACATGCCAGAGCACAGCATTGCTTTGTACTCATGACAGTTTTCATCTGTGGAGCACAGACTATCCTTGCCAAGTCAAAAATAATTTCCAGCTTGCAAGCAGACAAGTAGCTATGTTACAGATTCAAGTAATATTGCATAGCCTTGATTCTGTAAGACTTAGATTTTTTACTTTATTCACTGTGATTAGTAGCAGCTGCTTACATGTCTTTTCATTAAGTACTCACATGCAGGTTTGGAAGATTTTAGTCAAAATCTCATTGGAGACTGGAACAGTAGAAGCATCTGAATCTGGGGCCACTGTCCCAACCCATTGCCCTCTGCTAGGTTTCTTAAAATGGTGACATGGTCACTTTTCTCTAAGACAAAGAGAAAGCCTCTAGGGAGGTAGGTACTGCTTAGATTTTACTGCTTGAAGCAAGAATAACCTTCACTGACTTTAGATGTTATTGCAAGTTTATAGACGTGTTTATAGATTAAAGAAACCTAGAACTGTTAAGGCTGGGAGGTATTGGTGAAGATTGCCTTGTCCAAGCCCCTGCTCAAAGCAGGTCAGCCATGGCAAATTATGGGAGGTGCGTCAAGTAATGCTGGAATATCTCCAAGGGTGGAGACTCCACAACCTCTCTGGGCAACCTGTTCCAGTGTTTGACCACAGTCAAACCCCCAACAGTTTTTTTCTCATGTAACAGTGAAGTTTCATGTATTTTAATTTTTGTCATTTTCCTCTTGTTCCTTCAAGGGATGTGTCCAAGAGGAGTTTAGCACCATTTATCTTTATTGTCTACCCACCATCCCCGTCTTAACATGGACGATGGGAGGTGGACAGTTGGGCATCTTGCTAAAGTGCAGAAGAACACTGTCCACTTCTCTATGTTCATCAAGAGAGTCACCCCTTTGTAGAAAGCCATCAGGTTGATCAGACTTGATTTCCCCTCTACAAACCCATTCCAACTACTCCCTTTAAATGATTTCTAGGATTACTTGCTCTATCACATCATGAATGAAGTGTAGGTCCCTTCTTTTAAAGTGACTTCTAACTTGCTTGATGTCCACTGCAGGTGATCATACATCACTCTGGACTTTACCACTGGTCTTAGAAACCTGGAATAGTGAGAGTGTAAAGAAAGAAAGGAGCAGAGCTTTGAGAATATTAGGCTTCTCCACACCTTTTTTCACCAAGGCTCCATGCCCACTTCAGCAGTGGGGCCACATTTTCTCTGGTCTTTGTTTTGCAGCCGATGTCCTTGTGAAAACCTTCCATCCTCGTGTTCACATGTGTTGCCATATTCAACCCCAGACAAGCTTTGGCTTTCCTGAACCCATCCTTCCACAGTCACACAGAATTTCTTGCTTCTCCTGGGCCACCTGCTCCTCCTTCCACCTCCTGTACCTCTCCTTTTTATGTCTGTGTCATGTTAGGAGCTCCTTGCTCAACTCTATGGCCTCCTGCCCTGTCTGGTTCTGCTTTTGGCAGGGACCACTGTTGAGCTTGGAGCCCAGTAGCTCTCCTGGACTCCTCCTCCCTTCAGGTCTGTCTCCCTGGGATGATGGGAATTTTTCCAAGTAGATCTCTAAAGGGTTTCTGTTCTTCCCTCCAGAAGCACAAGGCTGTGATTCTGCGATTTGCTCTGCTATTCTCTCTCAGGATGCTGACATCTCATGGTCACTGCAGTCAAGGGTGCCACCAAACCTCACATTCCCAATTATTTCCTTCTGTTTGTAAGTATCTGGTCCAGCTGAGCATCTTTTTTCTTGGCTCCTCAATCACCTGTGTCAGGAAGCTGTTGTTTGCAAGTTCATTGGAATTATCTTGAATATCACGTCTATCGGTAACAAAAAGTAACAAAACCATGCTTCTTTTTGGAGATAATATCACGTAGCTTCATAGATGTAGGTTTTTTCCTAACTGAAAAAATGATGGCCCCAACCTGAAACACTCATCTCTAGTGTTTGCTTAATGCACAAACCAGGAACATATAGGTTTGGATACAGGACTGAGGATTACAGTGACTTATTCCTCAAATGAAATTGGCACAGATGTCAGCTTTTCCACCTCATCAAGCAGTGGGATGACAGTTCAGATTGTCAGCAAGTTCTCTATTTTAGGAGCAAGATGTATATTCTCCTGGACTGTGACTTGCAGAAAAACAGAAACAGAGTTTTGGATTTCTGAAAGATTTTTGCTGCACAGATTTGTGAATCTGTACCAAATTACATTGACTTTAAACTTATAGTTTTACTATATTAATTTTCCATCCCATTATACTGTAGTTAATTCTCTATTTGCACTAGGTTTACTTGCTTTTTATCCTAGTAGCTTTGCTATGAGGAAGACTCTTATAGTACATCCATGAAGATATTATTATGCAGTGATCATTTTTTGCTCTTCTCTCTACTTAATATTTAACTTGCAGCAGTAGTTTAAGATATTTGCTTGGGTTTTTGACTTTTTGAGAGAGGTGGGGGAATGATGTGACTGTTTTGTATATAAACCAAAGTGGAGGAGTGATTTTTCCACCAGTATGTATTTAATAACTGAGTTTATCTGGAAGAGGAGATGAGGCCTTTTTTATTTCAGTGAATGCAAAATCCCCAAGTGGGACGGGGCATTATCCATTATGCTTTTACCATGTTTTAGCTCTGCATTCTTGACTTGCTGTAAGGTTCACTAGGTCTCTTCCAAGTCCCTGGCTGGAGAAGGAAATGGAGAAAGGAAGATGACTGAAGAAAAGGGGAGACAGCAATGCCATGGGCTTAGGGAGTGGTCTTAATGCTATAAAATAGATCCAGCCCTGTGACACTAGGAGCAGTGGCTTGGGGAACAGACCTTGCTAGTGGGGTGTTTTTACAAGAAATATTTCATCCTGTTGGCTGAAATGTCCTGAATCACGGGGGCTGCATGGGACAATGCAGTTTTTACCGCTGAGTAAGACTTTAAGAAGTATTTTGGTTTTCATTTTACCGATTTTCCAGTCTTCTTGCCCTGTTGCTGTGTTGCCAGCTTCTGCTAAAAGTACAATCAATGCTGCACTGGTTCTTGCAGAGAAGGTGTCACTTGCTGAGTTTAAAGAACTGTATAAATTCCAAGTGCTTTTGTAGTACTACACATGTGCAACAAGAGTCCAAAATCTAAGCCCTTTTCTAAACAAGTTATTTAGAATAGAAAACTTAATTACACTTCCCATTTCCTTAGCTACAGTTATTATTATTGTATTAAAACTTGGAGCAAAATCTGTTTATTGATAAACCCATTCAGATTGTGATTCAACTTGTGAAATAGCTTGACATACTAAAATATTTTAGCAAAACCTGTTATTAGTAAATTATTGGTTAATAAGGTAAAAATATAGAATTCGTATCTTGACTTGTGTGTGTTGTCTATCTTGACTTTTAAAAAGGACACTTTAAAAAGGACATTGAGGTGCTGGAGCATGTCCAGAGAAGGGCAAGAGAGCTCATGAAAGATTTAGAACATGTCCTGTGAGGAACCTCTGAGGGAGCTGGGTTTTTTCATTCAATAGAGAAAAGGAGGCTCAGGGTGATTGCTCTCTACAATTGCCTGAAGGGAGGCTGCAGTGAGGTGAGGGTTGATCTCTCCTGCTGTGCTTGCAGTGAGAGGACAAGAGGAAATAACCTGAAGCTGAGATAGGGGAAATTCTGATATCAGAAAACATTTTTTTCACTGTTAGAGTGGTCAAACATTGCAATAGATTGCCCAGAGAAGTGGTAGAGTAACCATCCCTGCAGGTATTTAACAGGCATCTGCATCTGGTGATGTGGTTTAGGGGTGACAGGAGTAGTGCTGGGTGGACAACTGGACTGGATGATCTTGAAGGTCTCTTCCAGGCCCCATGATTTTCTGATTTAAATAATGTTTTAGTGTTTTCATGCAGAAGAATGTATGTGGAAGGCAGTGAGTCAAGAACAGATGGAATGTNACCTGAAGCTGAGATAGGGGAAATTCTGATATCAGAAAACATTTTTTTCACTGTTAGAGTGGTCAAACATTGCAATAGATTGCCCAGAGAAGTGGTAGAGTAACCATCCCTGCAGGTATTTAACAGGCATCTGCATCTGGGGATGTGGTTTAGGGGTGACAGGAGTAGTGCTGGGTGGACAACTGGACTGGATGATCTTGAAGGTCTCTTCCAGGCCCCATGATTTTCTGATTTAAATAATGTTTTAGTGTTTTCATGCAGAAGAATGTATGTGGAAGGCAGTGAGTCAAGAACAGATGGAATGTGAGGTTGACTTGTATGTTAAGTCTTTACTATTCAAGGCTGGTATGAAAATAAAACAAAATGACACTGTTCCTGGATAAAGTTATGATGCCAGGGAATAGCTTGTTTACCTGCATTAACCAGTTGCCTGCTGCAGGGTTGAGGCTGAAACTGTCAGCTATAGGAAATGCTTCAGAAATTGGTTTTACACGTAAGATCTCATGGGAATATAATTCAGCCATGCTAAAGTGTGTATCTTCTTTCCCTATTTGTTGTGCTTTCAGTCAACTCCTGGTATGCATTACAGAATTTGCATGAAGATGAGAAATGCACAGAAATCAAAGCATACAGCCATTTTCTTCAGGAGTTCTAGAAATTAAAGCTCTGTACAGGCTACAATGTGTACAGGTGAGAAACTGCTAATCCTTGTCACTGGCTAGGTTTTGTCTGTGGATAGGTTAAAATCTGTGCGTGCTTTCTCTGTACAACAGAGATATCCCATGATAAAGCTCTTAAGACTGCCTCATCACTTGGTTTCACAGATCCACAGATTTATGGTGACAAAACTGAGGAGAAGGTGCATTTTGTACATGCTGTTAACATATTATTCAAGTTCAAGATTCATCCAGTTCAAGATTCTGATATACTAAATTCTATAGCCAAGAATGCAATATAAAACAACAACAACAACAAAAATTGAAAGCCCAGGCAGCTGCAGTCACTAACCTAAATTCTTCCCCATATTCTGACAGAAGCTCTGCTCTCCTCCTCTCCTAAATGATACCATCTGCATAGCAGAGAGACTCACTGCCATGGAGCATGACAGAGTGTTCAATAAAATGCTTTCCACCTCCTTCTCTTAGAGATGGGCAACCTCAATGCCTCAGTGCAAGGATCCCCATCTACTGACATTTAATATGACCTCAGTGGTGAACAAGTTTCAGCAAGAGGAGTTTAAAGGTCAGGGAAAGCAGCAGGCATGGATGGGCACTGTATGAAAACATCTTTACATCTTGTAAAAGAAGAAGTGCAGAATCAGCCCTGCTGTAAATATGGACAGGTGTGGCAGTTTCTAGAAGAAATTTGTAGACAGAGGTTAAGTTTAATAGCTAATTAAAAAAAATAAACAAACAACTTTTTGAAACAGTTTTTAAAAGGACAGTTTTGGTACAAAGTTCTGCAGTGAAGAAACATCTTATTTCTCTGTAAAAGTCAAACAGAAATATTTAATGAGTTTTAGTGCTTATTTGAATTACATTCAATTTTTACAGCAGGCAGAACTGCCTAAGAACAGACAGGCACCTAACAGATGAAGTCCATTTGATTCCAGATAACAGTTTTTGGAAATTGGAGTTGGACTTTATGGAGTTGGTCTCAATATGGACTTGAGGATCCTTAGAGGACTCTTTCAACTTGAGATGTTCTGTGACCCTAAATACAAACAATGGGAAGGAAATTTCATTGTAAAACAATTGCATCCAGGAAATAAAGGACAGAGATTATTTTGCAATGCTGTTTTCCTTGGTCTGTACTTTAAACAGCTTTGTGCCTGTTTCTAGATAACTTCTGATCCAAGACTTTGGAAAACATTTTCCTAGAACATGGAATTTCCTCTTGGAGTACATTGGATCTGGAAGCCAGCACACAAGGATCTGCATTTTGGCTTTGTATTCTTCAGATTAACTTCAAACCAGATGACTAAATGGAAGAGGAATGGAAGTTTCAGAATTGTTAGTTTGAACTTAACATGAAGATAATGTATGGGATATTTGGGGCTGTTCAGTTCAGTTTTGCAAAAATCAGGTGTTTTCACCAGGGATACATCAACTTGAATAGATGGTCTCATTTTTTTGTCTTAACCAAAGTAATTTTGTGAATTATAGGTGTTTTTATGAAATGTAATCAAATGTAGACACTTCCTGGATTAAAATTTTCCAGTTCTCTGACCACATTGCACATTTTGTGTGGCCCTCCATGAGTGCAGAGGGTCTCTGCACTTTCTGCTAAGGTCAGGCTATTCTTTAATTTTAAGCTCCAATATGTCAGTATTTCAGAGAAGAAAGGTGCAGTTATTCTGTCTTGAAAAAGAGAGTCACAGAGGCTGAAGTTATGTTTCAGAGGTTTTTTTCCCTCAATAGATGATATAAAACCCCAAAAATATAGGTATAATGTATGTAGCCCTTGCACTAAAAGTGCTCTTCATCTCAAGTAATCATCCTACTTCATCCATTTGACATTCATATTTGTGCTCCCAATGAAGCATGAGATCCCTCAACCATTTTGGTTCTATTCTTTTCAGATGTAACAATGAAAAGTTGATGAAATATTTTCAAGATAAAAGAAAAGAAAGAATCCATTAAGATACTTCTGTAACCTTGCTTGTCTGATCAGAGGCACACACTGCATAGCTTCATACTACCAGACCATTTTAGCAATTTACCCAGCTTTTAACAGAGCTTGTGCAGACTTTGTCTTGTCACTCATTATTCCTCCAACTGATTTTCAACATCTTAGAACTCAATTTAGTATTTTGGTTTTGCTGTATTTGAGCAGCACCTATAATGTTTCAGGTTGGATATCCACACCAAACTGGAGCAGGCTGATCTTTCCCTGCTTTTTCTACCAAGCTTAAACAACTTCAGGACTAAATAATACTGGTTTAATTTAGGTGTGACTGAACTATTAGAGGTAGCACAGCAGTTATGCTTTATCATTATTAAATACACCTGTGAGGCAAACATTGAAGAGAAATGGTGATGCTTATGCTACCAAAGTGCTGTTGCAACTACATTTGCACTTCTCTCATTACCCTCAGTCTGTGCACTATCACTACAGGCTGTGCAAAATTTTAACAAGGGATCTCTTTGCTCTCGCCCACATTTGAAAGTTTTCTGGACCCAGAAAAATCCACATCTGACCTGCCTGGTGCTCCAACACAAAAATTACACCTTACCTTAGAAGGCACTTCCAGAAATACTTCTGTCCTAGGAGAAAACTGTCAGAACACAATGTCTGTGGATGGAGATTTTAAGATTCTTAGTTACTGCTTCTCAGAACAGACAGCACTGACTTTTTAGGTTTTCTGTTGCATGGACTATGAAAAGGCTGCTTGGTCTGGCTTTCTGCCATAAATATTGTTCCCTTGAGCAGAACTGGCAGATAGCTGCATTATGTTGGAGATTTGTTTAAGTGCTTTCTGCCTCCAAACATAAGGGAAGTTATGTTCATTGTGATCATGAGGACACAGACAAAAAAATATATATATGCTATTCATGAAGAGCCTGAGCACATCACTGTAATAGGAGTTGCATTAAAGATGGTAAATAAGTAAAAAAAAAATATAAGAAAGTAAAATAAATAAAGTAAACCATTCTGTATTATCTGTTCATTGGAAGTTGTTTGCAGCTCAGTACTACACAGAAGTGCTGAATTGCTGGGAAGAGTAAAAACCCAAACCAAACCAACTCTGCAGAACAAGGTAAGTTCTGCAAAATATGTTCAGGCAATCTCTAAAAAATAAAGGTTAAGACTACAGAGAAAAAAGAAACCTGTGATAACTGTCTAATGTAAAGAAGTGAAGAATGCTTTTCAGACTAGTACTAGTGCAAACAAAGATCATGCAGGGTAGGTCTCCAGATTAGTTTGCCTTGACTCACACATTGTAAAACCAGGACTCAGAAGAGGTGAGTAATAAGTTCCATCAACTTCATTTTAAGAGAGAAATCATCAACAGTAGGAAAAGAGGTTTTCTTTAGAGCAACTAACAAACAACAATAAAGTGTGGAGAGCTAGCTACACGTTTGTTCTGAGTCAGCCTTTATTTGCAGCCCATAAGGCCAAATTTTTGTTGCTTAGCAGTAGTGTGTCACCTTGGTAAAGACAGAGGATGGTATCCAATATCCTATTTAGTGTAGCCTTACTTTAAGTGACCACACACTTTATTTGCTTGACAGACACCTTGTGGTTGATACAGCTAACAATGAAATGTTTCCTAGATGTCTAACTGATGTCCCTGTGTCACCAAAGCCTATGTGCTGCAACTTCCCCATAAGTTATAAGGACCAGGTTAATTGTAAATTATTGTTTAACATTTCCCAGAATATTTTCCTTTCCTATTAAATGTTCAAGCTTCTCCAGAATTTTTTTGTACATTAACCTTTCTGGAGGTAGTGACAAAGTTACTATGCATTCAGCCTAGGTTATCAATAACTTGAAAAGTGAATGGATGATTGAAGTTTAGTGGCAAGCTCATGAAACACTGTATTATTTTCTCCATCTTCGATATATCACTACCTGCAACTGGATAGAGCTGGACAGCTACAGAAGACCTTTCACGTGAATAAATCTAGGCCAAATTTTTCAATAAAACAACTCTTGGCAACGTAATAAGAGGATTATCTACCCCAGCAACCTCCTTTCAGCTTTTGTGCAGAAATCAGGGACCCTGGATTTTTTTTCTGGCCTTCCTAACTACTTTGAAATATGACATCAACTTGCCAAGTTATTTAACAGTTAAAGGATACTTAAACCCAGTCAAAATTTATTATTAATCCATAATTATACTTTGGATCTTTCCAGCTTTGTCCCACAGAAAAGTTCAGTCTTGACATTTTGGATGAAGTTGCAGTTATATTCACAGTAAAATTACTATAGACTTTTTCTGCTCTGTGAAAAAATCCAGAGTACAAGGCATTAGACTAGCACGGGAAAAATATGTTTTAATGAAATTCTTAGGAAAAAAAGCAGAAAGTCCACCTTTAAAAACTATTTTGCTAGTTCTTAGCACTGATACATGTCTATCAGTATGAGTCTGAGTCCCATTTTCAAGATGTCTTTAACTTTCCAGGGAGAATTTATAACCTCTAAATGTGGCCATAGAGATTGGTCTTGTTATTGAAAGATAGTCTACTCAGGAGGCATTCAGAAGGTGTGAATAAATGCTTGAAGTGGTAAACCATGGAATGAGTCAAACAACACGAGCAGAAACTGCTGTAAAATTTGCACAATTTATACAATTTACACCTGATGAATTCAGTGAGGATTACATGAGTTAAAGTATGTGAGTGGTAGCAGGAAACATGTTTCTATGCCATGTCTAAGAAGCATCAGATCCATGGCTTTATAAGTGATTAAAACATACTTCCTCCAAGTAATATTGAGAAGCAAAGCCACAGAAAACAGAAGGGTCACCCAGAGGGCTTGGCAGACCTTTCTCATGACAGCTCCTTCTCCAAAGGCTCTGTGGCTGTTTGCACAGACCTTGACAGGTTCAGCCCCTACAGCAGCTTCTGTTGTGTACTGACCTTTTAACTGTGCTTCCCTGTACTCTTTGATAGCCCCACTACATCAGTGAACAAAAGAAAGATCTCAGACACAGATTTATGTGAAATGCTGGTGCTTATTCCACTGGCACAGGGGTTGTTTTGCATGGACTCAGTGCTTTCTGCCAGAAAAAGAGAGGGCATGACTTGCTGGTCCTCTATGTGTAGGAACTCTAAATATTTCACTGTCAGCATAAATGATATTTGTGTTGCATGTTACTCTCTGCTAAAGATACAGCCATTCCCTTATTGCCACAGTTTTCAGCTCAGTTTTCAGTTTAGTCACTGTGCTATAAATTAAGTTCAGTTAGCACTCCTGTCTTCTGCCATTTCCTATATAACACAGCAATCTGAGCATCCCTTTAAGTCAGATGTACAGTGTATGCCCTTCATCATTCACTCAATGACCAGAGTCACAGAGAACTGTGCTATTTTATCATTATTTTTGGTAATTGCAAGGAAAAGTGGAAAACCTGACCATGGCCAGTGAGTCCCTTCTCTGAGAAGGACAAACTGCCTTCCATGTTAATGATCATCATTAAAAGAAATAATCTACTCCTGTACACAGGATAGTAGCTGAAGAAAACAGCATACTGAAATAGCATCAGAAGAAGAGCAGTTCTGGCTAGTTTGATTTTACCAGATTTGCTCCACACTGGAGGCATAGTTTTGTTGATTGCTTTCCACACAGAGGTTCATGAAGTGAAAAAAGAAGGTAAGCATCTGCTGCCTGTGTAAATCAACATGTATATTCATGTACTTGAGAAAGGATACTCAGAGGGGATTTACAACCTATTAACAAGTAACCACTTGAATTATGATGAAGAAATAATCTTACTAAGTGAGCAAAGGGAAGAGGGGGCACAGGTGAGGACTTGTGCAAAGGATAAGGGATTAAATGTCTTGATTCACTGGTTTTATACTATGCCATAGAGAAAGTCTGCTGCCAAGTTTTGTGAACAGCCATTCACACAACCTCCCAGAGTGTTCCCTTGCTAATGGTTTAAGAATGTTTAAGTCAAAGCCCTCAGATCCAAGTGAGTAACCAAGGAGGTCTAGACAGTAGGAAGGAAGGGCTGCATTGTGCAGCCGTGGGACTGGGATGCAAGGCTGGTGAATCCCTTTCCCTGATCTCACCCAGGTGCACTGGAAGCCTCCAGCAGAGCAGATGGGATTAGCCTGCAGCTCAACCACTAACTTGGTGCCTATTTAACTCTTTACTGATTACTGTCCTGTGTATGGTTTTAAATAATCTGTAAGAAAAGTGTAAAGGAAGGAATCAACAGAGGTCTGGTCCCAGGAGAAGCCTAGAAGATAGGGAGACTGGAGATGTGTATGTCTCAAACACTGATAGACTGTGGAGCCAGCCAAGAATTATTGTTAATAACAAACTGCAAGAAAGAACAATATGTGGCTAGAGAAGGGGCTGTGTGGAGGCAGAGCAGCACATTTCTGGGACAAACATCCTTGTTATGGCTACTACAGATAAGCACAAGTACAGGTACAGCTCAAATGCAGGAATGGGACAGAGAAATGGGAATGGACTGTAGCAGGGAAATAAAGAATTCCAGAAAGGTCTGAAAGAATGAGTTGTGCATGATGACTAATTTGAATAGAAAGCAAAAAACCTGGCTCCAGGGTGGGGAAAACCTGTCTATAAAAGGGTACCCACAACAAGCCTAGGTGATGCCTCCAGGAGCCTGGACATGCCATCAGCTGGATCAAAGCTGAATCAATCCTTCCTTTCCTTCCCTTCCCT
>VWYP01013097.1:0-32396 GCA_013400435.1 Pycnonotus jocosus
GCTAACATCTTCGTTGATTTATTTTGTACATTGACCAAAGGGCTTCTTTTCTTTCTGTTACATTATATCTTATATCTCTTTAATTTGGAGAGACATTTTTTTATCTTCCTGCTCTTCTTTCCTGAGATGAATCAAACATTCCTAGTTTTGATACATTTTCACTTAACTGGCTTGGCATTTATATTTGTACATTTTACCAATGTTGCTCTTGGAACTCTAAGTTTCTGTGCTTCTTTCTAACTAGCGGAGTCCTCTTCTTACATTGTGTCATTCAGTGTATCTTGCAGATTGGTGTAGCATGCAAAGGCAGTATTGCTGAGAAGGAGTACCCAGCCCACAAGCCTCAGTACGACAATCTTTGGAAACACAGAGCTCAACCACCAAAATTAAGGTATATTTTAGTTTGATTCAACAAGCAGGAACCAAGTGTTCCAAGTCAGAAATGGCTGAACAAAAAGATTTGTTTGCAACTATTCAAATAAAAACAAACAATGAAAATGTCAAAGACTAGTTTTGTAAGAAGGTTAATTATGAAAAAAAATTTGGGAATGCACTTCTATTTATAGTATTGTGGAATTTCGAAAGGTTGTAGAGGTTTGGAGAAACCTTTGAAGGAAGTAACTATTCTATCACATTCTCCCCATAGAAAATTTGCATCAGAAATTTCCCGTGAAAAATGTCCCTGTTGACAATAGTAACTTCTATGGAGGTTAAAGAAGTTTCTCTTATATGATTGTCCCTAATGTATTTTCTCTAAATATTTTACATTAATCTTAGCTATAATATTGGGAGGAAGAGAAACATGGAGGTGCTGATGAAAAGGTTACTCTTAATGTTTAAGTTTTGGTAAAAAAGATCAGGTTTTAATCCTTTTTAGTATAGAGGGAAATACATATTTGCTATAGAAAATAGAAATAATAAACAATATATTATAAGTTGCTTGGGTCAATGTTAAAAAGAGGGTTTGTAAATATACTATATATATTTATTATAATATTTGAGAAGTTTAATTGAGGTTAATGGGCACCTTAAACAAACTAAGACTGCTCCATTAGCTCTTGTTGGGTTCTCTATGTGCTCAGTGGACAATTTTTCTGGTACTGGGGTCCCCAGGATGGGGCCAAAGTGTCAGAGTCTAGACAGAGGAGGGAAATGACACTGCCCAATAGGTGGCTGTGCCAGGCAGAGTGTGTCTACAAGGCTGATTGTCAAGCATCCCCCGGCTTCTACCAATAATTTTTAGACAAAAAAGAGATAATACTGTATTTGTTTGTTTGTTTGTTTCATTATTTTGTTCTCTTTCATTATGTTTTATACTTCTATTAAGACTGTTTCCTTCTTAATGGCTGGCAAAATGCAACAAAAGTTTTTGCAGTTTTTTCAAGCATCCTCTCCCAGAAGTGTAATTAAAGTTAATGTTGAGACTATCTAGAAAGCATTTCCCAATCTAATGCTCAAGTAGAGGCTCTTTTAACTGTCTCTGATTATATTCTCTTCCAAACACAGAAATTAGTTTTTCACCTGCCCCTTCTAATTATTAATCCTCTGATATACAAAAACATGTCTTTTCCAGAAAAAATACTTGGTAGGAAATTTCAGCATCCTTGCATTCAGTGGGCTCGTCACCGCCCTGTGAATCTTGAGTACTGTTGTTCCTAGAACTCTGGCAACATTGCTGTCAGCCTGTTGTGCTGCTTTAGATTATGCACACATACACAATGTGGCAGGCTGCAAAGGCAGTAGCGTTTGGGGAATTGGTGAAAAATCAGTGGCTGAACTCCCTTTACCTCCAGCATGGCTGAATATCACAGACACAGAGCAGTCTTGGGCATAAATATTATGTGGAAATAGCAAAAATGGCTGGGAAATCTCTCATTCTATTGCAAAAGCTTAGACTTTCTGATGAAAGAAAAGCCTTCAAAAAATTGAAAACCAAAAATGCTAGCATCGTTCTTCAACTGATCTTACAAGTGCAAAATATGTCCCGTGTTTATTCTTGAATCCATGTTTATGAATTGCTTTTAATACTTGAACAAGACTAGTATCATCCATTTCTTGTTGTTTATGCTGAGTGATAAAAATGCTCAAACAAAATTCTTTTAAGAAGTGTTACTTGTTTTGAAACACCTCTTGGTGTAGGGTAGAATGCTGACATTTCCAAAAATGGGTAAGTGGGGTACTCTCAGAAATGTAAAAAATTTCTTCTTTCTCTTGAAAATATAGCAGGTATACTGTGTTGGTTTTGGTTACTTTATACTTTTAAACAAGCAGTTTCAAAATTGTTTTCTTCTCAATATACGTGGCAGATGCAGTACTAAAGAGCTTGCAACAAACCCAAAGAATATGGTTCGATATGATTATATAGAAAACCTGAAAACATTTGCATCCACACTATCTGTATTTTAAATACATTTTTGAAAATCTTTCTTTAATAATCCTACAATGAAAGACACACCACAATATCATGCTAAATCACTTCAGTTTGTTGGAATAACATTTTAAACCCAAGGCATCAAAATAAAATCACCGGAAAATTGAATTTAGTAGTTACTAAAAGAAAATAAACACTATGTTTTGATGATAAATGAAGAAATTTGTGATAAATTCTAGAGCCAAGTTCATAGATGAGTACTGCTTTCAAAGTTATTAAAATATTTTGGGTTTTAACTTGGTTTTTATGTAAACATTGCAACTTCTAGAATTTAAGCTATGCTTTTCTGTTATTACTTGATACATAAAAGATTTTCATTACAAAGAAACAATCACTTGACATTTAACTTTTGATCTGTTGCCAACAAAGAACGCAAAGAATCTATTTAATGTCATCCTACAATTTAAGAATGGTATTTGTAATATCTTTGAGTGCCACGGCAAAGTGAAATGATAATTCATATTATTATATTTGAAACCTAGGTAGAGAGGTTTGTTTTCATTATGGTTTGAGGCTTTGCACTGCCTTTCTCCTTTACAGGGAGTTGAATCCATTATTTTGGCAGAGGTAAGGAAATGAGGGTTGTAAATGTGTATTGAAAGAATTACTGATGGCAAAAATTGTAGGTTTTTAGGAAAGCTATGGGTTAGGGGTGTATGTATGAGGGTTTTGTTTATTTTGTGGGGGTTTTAATCGCCATACTCAAGACAAGTTTTATCCTAAAGGTTTCATTTCCAGATGAATTGTAGACGGAAATTAAAATGTAAGAAAACTGTCCCATTTGTGGTCATTTGTGCAGTTTTGCTAAATTATATAAATCTTACTAGCTTATATAAATTGCTGTTATATAAACTGATCTTATATAACTTATATTACTGTTCATGATTTACATACTGAGTGAAAAAATCAGTCCTAACTCCTCCACAGCTTTTGGTACTCTCCCCACAATTCTTGGGGTTTTTTTTTCTTTTTTTCTAGCCAAGGAACTGATCTCACTTCACTATTATTTTTTGGTAAATCAGTGATTTTACATGCAAGTATATAAGCTGTGTTATCTTCAGTAATATTTTTTCGAGTCGTAGTTTTCTCACGTATTTCAGTCCTGTGAAATGAGCAGAGAAACCAGTTGGCCATGACATTCTTTCCTACCAGCTCTCTCACAGACAGAGAAATTGCATTAAGATGACTGAAAAACTTCAATACAGATCATAATCATTGTAGCTGCTATTAAATGTGATTTGTTTCTGAAATGATGTTCATTATTTTCTTGTGTTTAGACTCCTTTGTTGGGTGCCACTGCAGCTAATCCACATGTTCATCCGCAAACTGAAAATTTGTGGAAAACAAAGGCCAGAAATGTTTGGAAAACCTTTATGCACTTTGAAGCAGGATACTTAACTCGTGGATAGAAATAACCTTACTCAAGTTCAATGGGTATTCTTGTCAGTTATTTGAAAAAAACTGAATTTGCAAGTATAATTTATATAAGAAGAGACTACTTTTAAAAATACTCTACATATTTTCTCTGGCTAAAAAGTTCATATTTGTTGCTAAATACAAATTCTTGTATGGAATTCTACCCTGTTGTTTAAAATTAAAATTATCTAAATAACAAATATTAGTGATGGCTCACTAAACTACACTCTAAAAAAAAAGAATGTTTTTAGATAATTTTTGCTTTAAAAGACCATGTAAATAGAAGTCTAGCTTGGATAGGCATGTCAACTGTACATGGATACTGGCTCTCAAAGGGCATAGAGACATTTTCTTACCACCAATCTGTTTGTTGGTTAAAATCAAACCAAGCAATAAAAGTTTTCATTTCTTCATGTGAACCAGTGTTCAAATGGTGATGTGAAGTAAGTGAGTGATGCAGAAGAGATGGAATTTGTCCTAGAGATGAGGGTTAAGACCAAGGTCTTAATATAAACACAGTATGTCTTCAAAGTATATAGCAAATTTATGTTATAGCTCCCTTTGCAGTTCCAGTCTGGGGCAAACTACATAACCTTCCCAAGAAGAATATAAAAACACTGGAAGTTTTCATAATTGTCTGCTGGAGATGCATGCAAGGGATGGATCAGCACCATATGAAAACCACTGTGACTGTGAGGGAGTGTGAGAAAACAGTGTCAGGGATGGGGATGTGACCTTCACCTCTCTAACTATGCTGACATCAGAGATTACCTCCGTGTGGTACAGAAAATGGCCAGAAAAAGGGTCCAAACCAAGGCCACAACATTTCAAGGCTGCAAAGGCTTTCCTTACACAGAGTTGCCAGGGCAGTATTCCACTTGGAGGGTAAAACCAGCTGGGCACAGCACCCCATTTGTAAAATTATCACCAAACCTTTTAGTACATTGAAAGGAGATAGAAATGCCAGGGATGCCTATTATGGGCACAGAAACAAATCAATCATTTTGCCCCTTTGCTTCAGCAGTAGCCTTAGTGCAGAAAGGTGATAAAACTCTGTATTTAACAGAGGCATTTGCCGAGCACACTGATGTACCTTATTTTAATGAGCTGTCTATAGGGTTACTTCAAGTCAAAGCTTGTACTCTGTAACATACCTTCTTCTAGCACAAAGACAAATCCAGTATCACCTCAGCAGCCTGTGCCTTTAAGAAAGAAGGGGCTTTTTTCCTAAACATCTCTCTCTACTGCGTCAATATTCACATGTCTCCTTTGGGATCCCCTTCCCTTTAAAACATCTCTCTCCAGGAGATAAACTCAGTATGTCTTCGTGAAAGCATAGGCAAAATCTGTGTTCTTTCTAATTTCAGTATCTTTTTTTTCCTAGAGATCGATTAATGAAACAACCAAAAAAAAGTAACACACTGATATGGTTTTCCTATTGCGAGGACATAAAAAAAAAATCATAAATGAGGCAATAAAGCTGTTTGGGTGTCTCTCAGGAGTTTCCTCCTGCCTCACCAGGCTAGCCCTGACACCCCGGGCACCAGCAAAAGGTACGGTCCAGTATCCTGAGATACCTTTCTGATCCTGTGGGTTCTTGCCATTGCCTCTGCTGCTGGAATGTGGACAATGATGAGGAATAAAGGAAGGACTCTGAGGGAGGAACAGCAGCTGGGGTTTATTGGGATTCACGCAGGACCACCCAACCACCAGAGAGTCTGCCAGTCAGAGCAGAGTCTGCCAGTCTCCCTGGTACAGCACCTTAAATTCAGGGGAGGAGCAAGGGAAAGGGCACAGTGGGAACCAATCCATGGATTGGGGGGAGCAGCTCTGAACATAAAAGACAGAAATCATATCAAATCAATAAAGCAGAGGAGGGAACAGCCAGGATTCTGCCCAATCACTCGACGGCCTCACTGGAACTTTCTAGACCCAGGGTGAGGTCTGGGAGTGATGGACAGATCTCAGGGACAGGGGTACAGAATGATTGATAGTGGCAGGTGTGGGCAGGGAATTAACAAGCATCTTTGATGGACAGGGACAGGTGCAGGCACAAACCAAGTGAAAGGCGGGAATTTACAGAGGCATGCATGGAACAAACCATTATAAATTATACAAACAGAATAAAGGCATAAAACAAATGCATACATGGAACTGATAAAACTGAAAACACACCACTACAAAGCAAAATCTGAATTCAGCAGCTTGAGTACCTTTTCTGCATTAATCGTTTTTATTTGCAATACTATTTGAGAGGACAGTGCAGATAAATTCAAAGGAAATATAGGGCTGAAACTGATGAGTCTTGGTTTAATATCTGTTGTAATTGCCATTGTGCACAACTACCCGTGGCTCTTCTGAAACAATTCAAACCATCAATTCACTAAATTATTTTGATAATGCTTTTATTAGGAAAGAAAATCTTCAAGAAAACCAAAGGCGACAACAATGTATGTCTAGCACGCCTGACAATTTCTACCTGCACCAAATCTCACTATTGCTTCATCCATGCAAGGTGGAGGGTGGGCTGGTTCCCCCACTGAGCTGAGCACCTCTGCCAGGTGCTGCATTACACCCCGTGGGTGTGCCAGCTCAGCTGGGCTGGCATTACTCCACTCTGCATTGTGGTGGAGACATGTTCAGAGCAGTAACCAGCCCACAGGCCTTTTTTGGTCCGGGTATCAGTCAGAGAAAGGCTCTGAATCCCATCCCCTCCTATCAGACACTGTCAACAGTGTGCAGCTACACCTCTAACTATTCATTAAAAAAAGAATTTATTAAACACTTTATACTAAAATCATACTAGCTGTAGTACTGCAAAATATTTTATATGCTACTCTACCATGAACTGCTACTTTGTAGGAGAACAATTTGTATTCTGTGAAGATTTCTTAAGTATTCACAAACGCAGCTCTTACTTATGTTGTCCCATAAATTACAAAGAACATAATTTACAACGTTTCTGCTACCCATATGATTACTGTGTCGAGCATGTAGTAAAACTTCAGAAAGCTATGAAAGCACCATTAATCATGAAGTGCTAGTCGAACTGTTAGCTTAGTTTCTGTTAACAACCCCAGTAAGCCAGCTTAATTCAGAAAAGGGGTATAGCATCATTTGAAATCTGAGGATCCACTGGCTTAAAACTATGACCATTTTAAAAACAAATTTGAGTTTGAAATATTACTCTTGCCTTCTAATGAGAATATTTCTTGCTTAAAGTGTAACAGTGGATATATGTCCTTCAAAAGGAATATGCTTTCATTATTAAATCAAAATATTCTTTGTCCTTCCTGAGGTATGATCTTCACAGAGATCCCCCATCAATTCTTGCCTCCTAATGGCAGTGGAATTATTTAATTGTTATCAAACCTTTCTACGGCCTGAAAAAGCAGTAGAATACTATACTTCATAGGCTTTGTAAATCCTTTAAATAACTTTATTTTCAGGAATACACAAAGCTATGATTTAAGAGTTTTTAAATCCATGTGTATAGATGTGTATTCCATGGAAGATGTTGTTCAACACCTGTTATCAAACGAATAGTTAACCTTTCATGAAATCAGAGATAGCTTGCAAAAACAAAGGAAAAAACCTAGCCTGAACTAACCTGCAAAACCAACAGCTAAACCTAGCAGATTCACTGTATATTTACATGAGTTATTTCAGAGGAGTAAGCACTGTAGCACAGGTTTAAGGCATTGACCTGGGCAGTGCCAGCAGGAGCGGAGAGACCCCTGGCAGGACCAATGCAGGCTCTTATGCCCACATCTAGGGGATGTCACCTCTGCTGGCTGCCCCTGTGCCTGCTGCAGGATTTAAGCAAACAGCCACACAAGGACACAACTGTCTGACTTTATCTCTATTAAAACACTGTAAGAACAGAAAGAATAAGTCGGTGACCCTTTACTTGGCAGTGAAGAAAGAAATTAATGAGTGACTGGCTATGTGTAGTGGCTTCATTCTGTTGGCTGCTGACTCCTTGATAAGAGACCAAATTTAAAAAGGAAGATTTTCTAATATGCTTGTGCCTTTTTCTGACAAAGAAGATGCAATACCTTTTCCGGTGTAAGAATCCAGGCTGCTGCATTCCTGCTGTCAGACTCCATGAAAGAATCTCTGCAAGTCAGCATAATGGCTGTGAATGGGAAAATGAGAAGACAGCAGTTTCAGAAAAATCTGCAGATATTCAGTCAGGGTTTAAATGGTTGTAGTGACCTAAACCAAAAAAGCATTTGGCAGTATAGGACAGAATAAAGGACTAATTCTACCATTTTAGGGTTTTATATTTAAAACCAAAGCAAATTCAATTCATTTGAGACATATCCAAGGCAAACAGCCATTGTTAGGACCTTGAGGTGTGGCTTCTACTTTCCCTTCTCAAACCACTTATAAACACCCCTTTTGTTTTTATAAACAATCCTACATAGTTCTTATTTCCTTTCATTGCAATGCTATTGACTGCCATTGGTACTAAGGGTTCTTTCTAGTACCTTATTTCATGTGGCTAATATTTGCTGTAAAGGAAGTTGCATAAATGGACTCTCTTCTTAGATGGGAGCAAAGATTGGAAGATTTTTAGGGCAAGAATTGTTCTTTTTCTATCTGAAGAGTTCCCAAGTGTAACTAGCCATTGTTTCTTCACCAAAGGCTCATACTCATTGCTGTAATGCAAATACAAAGCCTACATGCCATTGCCAATGCCTGATTTAATGTAGCTAACATGGTGCAGAGGGAATTCTAAATCCCAAGCTGGGACCACGAGAGACGCTGTGTTGCTACTGTAATAATTACAGCAACAAATTTTATTGTGTAGACTTCCTCAAGACTTGTGACCAAAATATTAGAAAAAAAAAGTGTTATGTTTTGTTGGCTTTATTACTATTAAATTTAATATAAGAATAATTTAGTTCATATTGCTGCTATGACTTATATTTTACAATTGTAACCCATTCTCTCAACATTACAAAATAAATGCTTACATGTAAATGTATTATATTTTACATTTAGCCTCAGAGCAAAGTAAACATGTCAAATCTAACAAATCCCAGTGCCTTCCTTGCTAAAAAACACATAACCTAAAAAACGTATTTTATTTTGATGAGTAGTTATGTTCAGAGTTTTAAAAGTAAGCAATGATAGAAATAATTCCTGAGGAGGCAAGATGACAAACAGGGTTAGAGGAACACCACATCAATCTTAATCACTGCACAGAAAAAAATTATTTCCTCTGACCTGTATAATAGTTATGGGAATAATAGACTCCCTATAGTTTTATCTCCAGCCACTTATTAATGAATATAAGAAAACTGTGCTTGTATGCATACGCGCATATATCTCTACCTTGACAACGCAGCCAGCATTTTACACACTGCACTGGAGAGAGGATTTCCATAGCTGCACTGCCCAATAAACACAAACATAGAAATGATTTGCTGCAGGGGAGAGAGGGGCAGGAGTGAAAGGAGGCACAGTGTGTAGGTTTGAGTCTCCAGTCTGGAAATTCAGGTATCACAGCTATATCTGCAGTCGTGTATCCCTCTCATTAGCAGTGAATAAACTGGGCCACATGTCTCAGAGGATTAAGTACAGGCCACAGCACAAAAGAGCAGCTGGAAAACAAAAGAAAACAGCTTGGCCCCTATTTGTTCTGACAGAAATAGTTTTTCAGGGAGCTATGCTTAACTGGAGCCTTTGAAAAATATCTGTAGCCACTGGCAACTGCGGTGAAAGTCAGTTTTTCATGAATTTAAGTCTGCTGTGCACGTACCAGCAGGTGCATGAAGGTGCCAAGCTCTGGCTGGGGGAGGAAGGAAATGTTCAGCAAAGTAGACAGGAGGCTAAAACATCTGTGAACCATGGCTCTACCCCTACAGTCAACAGCTGGGTTGGAATTCAACATCTGTATGCCCCTCAAGCAGAGTGTGCCCAGGTCCCGCACCAAACCCTCCCAGGGGACAGGATGGCCACAGTGGCAGTGGGGGCCCATCCCTGCCCCGGTGCTGCCCCACTCCTTGGCCCACAGCCTGCAGAAACTGGGGCTTCTGATAAAGGGCTGGAGGACTGGCACCAGGTAATGATCAAAATAATCCACTTACACACACTGAAGGAGGTCAAAGCTTTTCAGTCAATGTTACCTTTTAGAAAGGAGGATCATACCTCTATTTTCAGGCATTTTTTCCCCACATAATATTGCAAATTTTACAAGGTTGATCAGGCGCAAAAGGTAAGCATACAAATACTATAAAAATGCTAAGTAATCAATTCCAACCATTAACTGACTTATTTTGTGCACACATGGGGTGGTCCAGTCTTTATTTATATTTTGCTTTGGATGGTTGCTTGCATCATTAGCTAAACAAGTAGCTATTTAGTATGTGCTTTTCTCATTTGATCTATGTTCCTATGGCCCATTTAGCATACACCTCATATATAATTGGGAGTTTTTTTAATGGCTTTGTTCACCTTTCGGAAGAACATCTTTACTTAATGTAAGCCTGTCTGTGTGGAAAACACACCCCTGATACTGGTCCTCTGGGGAACAAACTAATATAATAATCTCATAGTTCAAGAGAAAACTCAATTTTATGATTCCATGCTTTGGCCACCCCTTAGAATGAATGAATCTTGGCTTTCATCCTAGATTCCTGACTATTGCTTGCATTTTATTCTATGACTAAATACTGTAAAACACAAATAGAGTGTTTCCAGTACTCTTTGTTCAAACTTTTAATTACTAATATTGAACTTGATAAGTTATACAGGAAGGTTTTTAGGTGCTTAAAGCTGTGACTTTGGTTCCTATATTTTCTTTTCGCCAAAATAAAATGTTACTAAAATTCTGCAGGGAGAATTTGGAATGTTATATTGTAATGTTATGTCCAGTTCAGCATGGAAAATCCTCGCTAAAAATTTACTGAGAATATTTTTTTAAATCAGAACATAGGTCCCCTGTGGGAAACAACATGCTGATGGGGCTGTTGAAATTGTTATAATTTGTTTTTATCATTGTTATTAGATGACTATGACTATGGAGAGTGTGAGACTTGTAGCCATAGGGGATGTTAAAAGTGACAACTAATTTTAACTGTCCATGACCACCAGCTCTGTCTCTAGGATGGTACACCTAGGAGGATGTCTATTCACGCAGAGAAATAGAAATATGATAATAGCTTTTTATTAAGAAACAATAAATCTCTCATAAATAGAATTTGTATATAAATATTTGAATATATTTTTGATGCACCAAAAACTAAATCTTTATGCATTGCAAAATCTTTGCTAAAAAGCATGAGGAGATAATTTCTGTGTGTGCTTGCAATCTGCATTGTACAGGGATGAGTAAAATCCTGATTAGTGATGGTTTACTGTATAAATATCGAGCAGAGTAGGAGTGAGAAGGGAGACAAAGACCTCAAAACAAACTGCAGAATATAGTAACAATTACTTCTTTATTTCATGACACTTGAGTTACTACTTTCAGCTTTTCAAACCTATGTAAACTGTGTTCCCCTGGAATGTATTTTCCTACAATATATGCATTTTCCAATACAAATTTCTGGAGGCTGACATGTTTCCAGTACTTTTTGGATGACTAGTAGTGGAACAAACAGTAGAGGGGCTGCCTTTAATAGAAAGGACTTAGCAATAGCTATAAGAGTCAGAAATTAGACTGGCTGCAGGAAAATTATATTCAACAAAATCCAGTGATTGCAGCAAAAGGATTCTTCACAAGGCTAAATTTAAAACAGATTTTTTAAGACTCAGGAAATAACTACAGAAGGATAAGAACAAGTGCAGGAAAATTATTTCCAGCGATGTGCAATGATGGCACTGAAAAGCAATTAATTGTGACAGTAAGTTTAAAAGAACTTTTTCTACATTTAATTTGAGATTGAGGGACTACTGAATGTCTCCTGTAATAGGCAATATTTGGTTCAAGTTATTGTTTGGTGTTTCTATCATTGCCATAAAAAGGATGAGAGCTTTCCTTCCAAACCCAAATTTCCATGTATAATCTATTTAGCATTCAGCGATACCTCATTATCATCACAGACTAAATGAAGCAGAATGGTGTAGTAGCTTGGTTTGCATTATTCTGCTCCATGATTCCTGACCCTAAACTTAATTCAGTTTAACATAGCTGGATTGTTACTGTCTTTTGCAAATTGGGTTGATGTCTTTGCCTTTTTTCTTCCTCCAACACTGATTTGAAGCTACATTGGAAAACATTGTGTGGTTAGTTGACCCCAGCTGAGGACCAGGTGCCCACCAAAGCTCCTCTATCCCTCCCCTCCTTAGCTGTGCAGGCGAGAAAAAACATAATAAAAGATTCCTGGGCTGAGAAAAGGACAGGGTGACATCACTCACTAGTCACTACCACAGCAAAAACAGATTTGACTTGAGGAACAGAGAATAATTTATTACTGAGCAAATGAGAGTATAGTAATGGGAAATAAAAACAAATCTTACAACACGTCCCCTGGTGTCCTACAGCCCTTCCCTTCCAGGGGCAGGGGATGAGGAATGGAGGTGCAGTCGGCTCATCTCACATTGTCTCTGATGGACACAGGGGAAGCTCCCAGAAGCTTCTTGCAAAACCCACCCCTGTAGCTCTCCCTCTACCAAAACAATGCCAATCAATACTTCCCCCATCCCCTCAACCTGAAGATTGCAAATATGCACAAAACTGATCTCTTTATGCTTTTCAACAACAACAAAATAATAGTAATAAATATGGTACAAGCCTTTGGAGGAAAAAAGAAACAGAATTTATATAGGCTATTGTAAATGTTAGAAGTAGATGTAAATGTTGAATAATGACTTAGGAATTCCACAAAGAAAAATCTGTGGCACTTCAATTTTCTTTTTTTTTTTAGTTCATTTTGGTTTCTGCAAAACTATAAAAGTCAGAGACTTTAAAGTTACCACTCAGTCCTCAATGAACACTAGTAAAACACTACTCTGAAAAATATATTAGCATATATTGTGTTTCGAATTTTTAAAGTACCTAATCTTCTCTTCTATCATACATAGAAAATAAGGGAAGATCCTATTAATAAAAACTAGCTCACAATATAAACAGGTATTTTTCTATAAGTAAAAACTTTTTAAAAAATCTTTAATTTCTCATACTTTAATTTCACCCTTTATCTTCAACTGTTTTAATCTAGAGGTTGCTAAGCCTGTATGAGTTGTGTATCTGAACCACCCTTCAGAGAAGAGGGTCCCTGCTTTTTCTTCTCCTTCAGTGATATGAAAAGATGGAAATTTCATTCATCCCTCTCAGACTGTATAAATCCTCACAGCCAACTGAATATATATAGCCAAAGCCATCTTCCATTTTCTGTAAAAAAAAAAGATCCTGGCAAAGGCCCCTTTGCTGTCTCCTTTACTGAAAAAGTCAAAATAATTGACAAAGAACTGAGGGTAATTTTTTTCATATTCCCCTTCACTCTCCTGGTAAGTTGCATAAAATTGAGAGAGAGCCTGGAAGAAGATATGTCATGTTCATAATCACTCTTAAAGGAAGCAGTCTCACTCCTTCACTGAGCTATTTTACCTGCAGGACCACACAGCTCAGGAGAATAAGGTTTCTGTACCACTCAAGAGTTTACGTCCAGATAACTTTTGTTACCCCATCATGTTTATATCCAAAATATTCTTTTTATTTATAAATGGAAAAATTCTCTTTTAATTGCTTGTAGTCAGCTCCCTGTGTATTTAGAAAGAAAAACAACAGAAAATAAATTAAATGCATGAAAATACTGACTGTGTGAGGGAGATTACATCAATTTTCTCAGTTGGTTCATAAAGAAAAAGAAAAAGTAGAAAGGCAATTATCCACCCAATTCCATAGGCAATCTTCTACAGAAATTGTAGAATTGGTACAGGCACTGGATCCTTCATCATATGAAAGAAGTAATGCTCGTTTTAGCTTTCAAGCCTGCCTGCAAGTCAGTAGAGAGATAAGTATTTCAGAATCTATGATCGAGACCCGCCCTTATAGTGTGCCTTCAACAAATAACAGAATATAAAAATAAATTTCCTGTAAAAGTACTGATGATCTCTTCTGAGAGGATCTCAAAGAGAGCCTTTTGCTTTTTCTACAAGCAGTATCTTCAATATCTTTGATAACCACCACTCAAACTATTTCAAAACAAACCTGTGAGTGAAAAAAAAAAAAAAAAAAGATGGAAAGACTACTTACAACATTTAAAATTCTCCATTTCATTCAAATGCTTGGTCTTTTATAGCCTAAAATAGAAGGCAGGTGAGTGGAAATAGCATTGCATTTTCTAAATGACTGCACGCTTTTAAGAGAATCTGTCTTGGCTCCTTAGCCACTGAGTTTCAGATGTTTATAGTGGCAGAACCCTTGCTTTGCTTTTAGCCAGCAAACACAGCAACACAAGATATAAAAACCCTTTTTCTTACCTAATCTCTTTAAGGGGGAACTATCTTCAAGGTAGCTAACTATCCTCTGGTATGGATGAGAAAAGAACTGCTTAACAGTACAGACACTGGACATGTGTGAGGTGATATAGATGCATTCAATGTCAAACTCATTTCTCAATTTCAAGCAAATTAATCTCAGGAAACATGGCACATATGTAAGTGCTGAAATGGCAGAAAATCGGCACTATCAGACATAGCTGGGAGTATTTCCCACAGAGAAGTCTTTTGGGAGAAAGTCAGAATTCGCCTTCTCTTGAGCAAGCTTAGAGCTGAGACAGTGCAGTACAGACCAACAAACCTTTCTAGGCATCACAGATTGCAAACTGGTTTATGTGCTCTTCTTTCAAATCCAGATGCAAAGGTAAAAGAGCTCTATTTCATGGTACATGTGAAAGCAAAGACTATTTCATAAATAGGCTAAATGCTTTACTCATATCTCTGTACATGACTAAAAGTAAAGCTTGTAAAAAGGAATGGTGAAGCAACGAGCCTCAAGGATTTCAATTGCAATCACATTAACCCTCAGGTCTTTGCTTTAGTTCTTGATTTCAATGCAGCTGCAAACCCTCCCCAGCAACATATGTGTGAATCATAGAACAGAGAGCAGTCCTGAAATCAGAACCCAGTGTTTGGGAAAGAATGGTAGCTGCTCACTCTAAATTAACAAGTGCATGCTCCTCTTCCCATGGGCAGGCAGATGTTCACCCATCTCCAGGAGGGCAGAGCTCCTTCACACGCTATGGTTGCTTGAGAAGACAACCCATCACTGTGAACTACCCTACTCCCTTCTTCTTCCCCCAGCTTTATGTGCTGAGCATGAAGGCACATGGTCTGGAATATCCCCTTGGACAGTTGGCATCAGCTGTCCTGGCTGTGTCCCCTCCCAGCTCCTTGTGAACCCCCAGGCCCCTCAATGGTGGGGTGGTGTGAGGGGCAGGGAAGGCCTTGATGCTGTGTGAGCACTGCTCAGCAATACCTGAAACAGCCCTGTGACATCAACACCCTATCCATCACAAACCCGAAACACAGCCTCATAATATCTACTGGGAAAATCAGCTCTACCCCAGCCAAAACCACAGTACACAAGGACAAGGTCTCATTTAAGGGATAGTGTGTTTGAAAAATTTACAAGCAGTGTTCAAACAGACACATATGCATATATCTCATTAACAATATTAAAAACAATTGTTTTTATTTTTCATACTAAGCCTATGTATCTTAACTCAAAGAATATGCAGCCTCAGTAACTTTTAATATTTTTGAGAATCACAGACTGCATTAAACATCCAGAAAAATTGCATTGAAATTTGCATCATAATTATCTTTGATAATTGTATAACAAGATCAAATTTCTAAGCAAACAAACCACACCAGAACTATTAGAAATTAGAGAAAATAAAATGAGGACACAGGCAGTTACCTCATGAACTTTTAAAATCAGCCATGAGTTCATCCTGTCTGAGTAGCCCTCTAGGCTGTATTGTTCCCCCTCAGATTTGTTCAAGCAACCTAGTTTCTTAGAATGTGAATACCACAGCAGGGACCATTTTGTATTCATTGCTTGCAGTTGAAAATAGTGTTGAATAGTTTTGTTTTGTTGTTTCATGGGTTCATGAGAATTGCACCTCTGCTTTCAAGCTCTTCCTCCTTTTCTTCCTGTAATTAACAGGCAAAACTAAGCAAAATGAAAAGAAAAATAACATGGATTTGGCTATCACAACTGAGCTTGTTATCCATCCTCGTCTAACGGAATCTTTGAAATAAATTTATAATTTGCATATAAGAAATTAAGTGTATAATAAAGTTAATTACAAGTTATGTAATTTGATTTATAAATCTAAACATCAAAACCAAGCAAATTGCATATTTGTCCAAAACTATCAGGGAATACTGAATGAACAATGGATACTCATCCATGGCTCATCCTTACTATACTCCTTGAAAATTCAGTAGGCTTGTGGACAAGCCTGTACACAGTTACGAGATAAGGTACAAGAGATTACAGAAACTTCCCTCCTTACATTCTCAGGCACAACTCAAAAAAGCCAGTAAGCTCCTTCCTCCTACTTTACAATGCATGAGTATGCTCCTCCATGTTTTGCCAGGATGGTCCAAGAAGGCATGGGACATGGCAGAATTCTGCTTTATTGTTAATTTTGTTGTAAAGACCAAAAACCTTGAATAAAAAAATCTAATGGCGTTGAAATTATTGAAGAAGAAATTGCTGAAGCTAAAGCTAAATTCTTTGTTAAACAGTTTAGTTAGCAATTAAGAAACTACATCTAAGTATTTTCATATATCCATCCATATATCTACATCTATATCTATATCTATATCTATATCTATATCTATATCTAATCTCTATCTCTATCTATCTATCTATCTATCTATATCTATATCTATCATCTATATCTATCTGTATCTAAATCTATCTGGTTAAGAAAAAAGTATAGATTGCAAACATTTACTGTATTAAAATACTTAATCGGTTCCATGTCCAGGTAGCAGAAATGCACATTGGATTCATGCAGTAATTTTGTATTGCTTTGGGTATTGAACTAACAATTACTTTGTAAAAAGTACAGATCCCAGTAGGAGTTTTGGATAAATAGGCTATCCTGCAAAATCTGCTTCCATCTATTGCTAAGTTTTAATAACTTCCTTTGTTGATGAAAGCTTCAGGTTTTCTGCATTCACTGAAAATTTAGACATTTTAACTGTACCACAGTCCTCCACTGTAAAGATTTCAATTCTCTTCAGAAAAAGCATCTTTTATCTGGTCTTTAAATTCAATTTCTTTTGTTGGAAACAAGTTTCTTCCATAGCACTGTGAAGTCAGTGTGAAGAGGTCTTCGTGACATTGATAAGAACTGAGTGGAGCTTAAAATGCCTATTTCTGATTTTTCCCCTCAGTCTTTGGTCTTAGTGTTTCATCTTCCTTTTTCCAAATATTCAATGATTTTAAAATATTTTGTTAGTGTTAGATACTACAAGAGAAAACCCATTGCTGTAGTAATTAAAAGTTAATTTACTACTGATACTTTAATTTGAGTTATTGTAATCTCAAAATCTAAAAAAAACCCTGATAAAATTACACATCTACCCTCACTCTTAAAAGAGACCTGAGCTTTCTCATTAATGTTTTTACAAAAATCCTAGAGGAAGACCTGAAGGGACAAGAATATTTTAACTTTATCATAGTCTTTTCCTCTGTCTTTATCTGCAAATTGCAAGACTTTTAATAATACAAATAACTTTAAAAAATGATGCTTTTGAAAGTGCTGTGAAATCCAGGAGACATGCAAGGAGAGACTATTTAATTTTTTTATTTTAATAAAAATAAAATGTCATAAAAATGACTGATACTGCTTACTCATAATACCACGGATTAAAAAAAAAAAATTGTCTTCCCTCTGCCTGATGTCTTCATTTTTTCTGTTAAAGTAAATTAGAAAGTAAATCTGTGGTGTTTCAGACATGGAAACACCGTAGGAAATTTCTTCTCTCTGTACTGGCATCTCTATACAATAAATCCTGTCCCTCAATTTACTGAGTGCTTTGTTTCAGATATTTAGAATTTCTGCGACTGTTCGAAAATTTTTTTACACAATAATGGTACTCATATTTTTCTTTCATAAAGATCAAAATAGATTTTTATTTAATTTTTCAAACTAACATTATTACTTGACTTGTTATAAGTGCAACCAGTAACTAAGCACCACACAGCTGTTTGTTCACCCCATCAAGACAGGGAGAAAGAATCAGAAGGGTGAAAATGAGAAAATGAATGACTTGAGATAAAGGTAGTTTAATAATTTAAATGAACTAAAATGAAATAAAATAAAATTAAATTAAATAAACCAAAGTGAAACATAATACAAACTTTAATAAAGAGGAAAATAGCTAGTTGTTCTGTTTTAAAAAATACAAAACATAGCACTGGTACTTCAATGATTTTGCAGAAATATATGAGTCCTGAAGTAAATAAGAATTTGAAAACACCTAATCTTGGCTGATTTAGCAACGTAGCCTGACCTAGTGAGATGGCTCTGTGTTGCAGTTTAAAGAGTTCTGAACTGATAGGTCCTTTTAAAACTGGGATTTCTTTAATATTACTATCGTAAAGTTATTTTTTTTAAAGAATAAATAAATTGAGATTCCCAGCAGATGTATGTCTGTATGCCTACTCAGCACACATGAGCATTTTATACTGAGTATAAGGCCTTAGTAGAGGTACTACATAAATTTAAAAAAGGTTACCTTTGCTATAATTTTTGCCATAACAGTAGATTTCCTAAAAGATAACCAAAATAGAATGCTGTAATTCTTAAAATTTTCTAGTCACTGGGACGGTACTTGAAAGAGTCAGAAGGACATTTTGCAATATATATTCTCCTCTTCTAGAGGGGGCAACTTTTTTTTAAACAAGTCTTACCTAAAAAATGGCATTAAAATATTTTTTTTGACAAGATTTAAAAGCAGCCTTCTTCTGGGATGTAGGATGGGAAGTAAGGGGACTATAGAGAAAAGAGAACTATTTTTAATAGAATTTAGCCATCCTGGAATATCTGGTTTATATTTTTAATAATAAAGGTAAGATTTTTAAGATTTATCAATACTGCTGGCTAATAGCAAAGCCGTTTTTATTCCATTCCTCACTGCAAGATAACCTTGATGAGAAGGAATTCCAACCTTCACCTTTCTATAGTGACATTATCTTAATAAAATTTATGAAAGTTTTATGAAAATAAATGATGTGTAAAGGAAATTTAAGCTTGTTCAATTCAGATTAGGTTGAGGTGGGTTGACTCTGGCTGCTGGCCAAGTTTACCCCCAGCTGCTAGCTCATTCCATCTCCTCTAAAAAAATGGGAATAGGAAGACAAGAGTGAGAAAATGAAGTGGTCAGCATAAAGACACTTTAATAGGTGAAGGAAAAAAAAAGGAAAAAATTTCCCAAATGAAGCTTTAGTTGCTGAGTTATCACTCCATGTGCTATTGGAAAATCCCTTTGGCCAACCTGAGCCAGCTGCCCCAGCTGTGTCATCTTCCAACCTCTTGCCCATCCTTCAGCCTAGTCACTGGGAAAAGGAAAAGGTTTTGATGCTGTGCAATCACTGTTTGGCAATAGTTATCAACACTGTCTTGGCCACAGATCCAAAACAGCCCAACAGGGGCTTTTGTGAGGAAAATCAACAGCTGGTGGACTACCCTGGGGTGCATTCTGCTGTGTGCATTGCTCTTCACTCTCTTTATGTATCAAACCATACTGAACCAACCAGCAGAGAAAACAGCTCTACACAAGATTTTCTGTTAAAGTCACTGACTAAGTTTCAAGCTTTTTAGGAGTAAACCTAGAGGGAAAGAGGCTGTGGAGATGGTTAAATGCCAACAGATTGTCACTGGCTATTATTCCCATAAGCTTTATGAGTAGCTGATTATATTGTACACTGTTGTACATTCGTTAAACAATACAATTGTTCAAGTAAATTTTGTGTTTAGGCTACAGATGTTTCATTCAGTGTATAATCAAGGCTAATAAAACATAATAATATTGAATAATTGGTCGTGCCATAATTAGATTTGACTCAGCATACTTGTGTGTTTATAAAGGCTCTAGATACAGATTAAGCTTTATTCTCTTGAAACAAATAATTCAAATGGTGAGGTAGGTGCTTTCCCTGGTTTCATTACAATTCCTGTATTTGCTGATTTACTTCTTTTAATTTTTTTTTTTTTTAAATTTGAGAATGGATGAAAGCACTTTAAAGGCCAGAGGAGAAAGCAGCCAGGACTCATTCTTCCAGTCTGAAACTGAGGAGACTAGACTATTTCTCTGTAGCATTATGTATTTTCAAGCATCTTCAGATCAATAAAGAGTATAAAAAAAACTTTGCCTATTATAGGATAAGGATGGCCACCAACCAATTCAGAAAATTGAAGATCCTTCAGATCAGGTGCAAATCCCTCTGAATTCTATACCTGCAATGACATGTTAAGAATAAAATGTCCAGACCTCCTGAAAGGAATATTACATCTTTAGTGGAAAGACGTAATTTAAAAAATCAACAAGAACAACTTCTAATAAACAATGTTTAAGTTATCTGAAATTATGCACTGTCTTATCGAAGGACATAACCATTTTACATTTAAACAATGTAACTGATGGCCTTATCAGTATTTGCCCATGATAAAAAGGAGGACTGTATGGAAGCTTTACTGTAGGGCAGAGTAGCTGAGTATGGCCCCATTCTGAGAGCCCCAAATGAAAATAATTCAAAACGTATAGAAGGATATATTTTTACTATGGATACTAAGAGAGAGTACTGTGTTTCTGCTCTAGAGATATCACTAGAAAACATGTGCATGGCTATCTGCTAAGCTATACCTTGGGATTTTTTCAGGTTTTTCCAAAGAAACATCCCTGGGGGCTGAGATCGGTCTGCATGTATTGACAGAGTGTTGCTGCACCTCCCTGCCACTCCCCCCTCCTCACAGTTTTAGAATATCTGTATTCCCCATTTGTTTTGCAGCCCAAATATCTGATGGAATTGAAAATCAGAAATCCCTTTGGGATTTTTGAAGGGTTGATTCATTCTCTGACCTCCAGATATTGAAAGTAGGAGTACATCCCCATCACTACATGGTTACTTCTAATCAGCCCACAGAAGATACTGGCACTGCCCAGAGAGACTGTAAATGGTAGAGTCCTGGTGTTAAATATTTATAATCCAGATACAGTTTGTATGAATATAAAATGAGTGCCACAAACTGAAGCATTCTCATTTTGAAAAGCTATTACAATTTACAATTAACTTGAGAAAATTACGTAAGACCTACTATCTGATTTTCCTCTGGCATTACTGTTCCAGGGAAGGTTTTATAATTTTCCATGAGCTGTAAGGCTTGTGATATAGTTTAAAGTGAGAAATCATTATTATGAAATTTTTGAGCTGGGGTTTGTTGTTTTTTTTTTCTGTTTGCCTTCTTTTTAGATTTATTTTTTTCTTCATTGTCTTCATTTCTACTACCTCCTTGTTCTCAATATGTGGTATTTTAAAAGATGTTAGTGTGTGCTCCAACCAAATATTCCACAAAAACACACTTTCTTTGAATGGAGAATATGTAGTTCATGTGATAAAAAGCAATGTGTCCACTCTCCTTTCATAACAGAAATCATTATTACAGGTACACTCGTTATGATACATATTAACAATAAAGAGTATTTTTCTAAAGAAAATTTTAGTAGAAAAAATGCACAATACAATACAGTTCTGCATGTGACAATGCAATAACCCCTTATTAGACTGGGAGTTTCCTTTCAAGTTTAAATTCTAAAACTGTCATTATGTAGGCACTTTTAGAGAAGCAAATGAATCTGATCCATTTTTTTTTTCTGTTAAGTGGGAAACAAGGAGGATAATAGCTATGTTTTTCTAGAGATGAAGAAGCAAGAAAGCAAATAATAATAATAATAATAATAATAATAATAGGTCAAACAGGTTCAAAGCTCAAGGCATATGGAAATGGGCTCTCAGGCTGTACCAAAGCAGCAATGTGCTCACATCTGGTTTGTGTGCTACAGCTCTGGTTCTGTAATGAAATCAAACATCACATGAAGCTGCTTCTTTTAGAAACCACTCAGGAAAATCAGGGCTAGCATCCATCTCCCACCCTGCCATGCTGCTGCAGAACAGTTCCTGGAAAAGGCTGGATCACGGGTTCATCACTGGAGGCAGCAAACTCACTGGCCCCTCAGATGTGACTTCAGCAGTTTTTGGAGCAGTGATTCTCCTGTCCACTCCTCAGCAATCTCCATTCTACTCTGCCCCTACTCAGTCAGCTCACAAAAAAGTTCCAAACTATGTAAAATTGTCCACGTGGGTTAAACTGTGTCAGAAATACGAAAGTCTAATGTAGCTTCTGACACCCAATGTGTTTTAAACTATGAATTCTTGTTTTAGGATACATTTTAATAAAGGTAATGTTCAGGATACACAGGACACATCATGTCTTTCGAAATTCCGAATTGTCAACAGCAGATATTTAAGATCTGTGACTCTGATTTGTGCTCATGTACCTGAGATTTTTAAGGACTTTCATTCATATTTATACCACTGTAGTATTAAGTTACACTCCTCCAAGCCCAAAAATTTGTATGACATAGAGGTACCTTGGAGGTCTTCATGAATGGTTTCTTTCCACATAGGACATGTGTCGAAACAAGTGAGATTTACATGTTCTGAGCTGAGACTGGCTACAGACTCCTGAAATGTTAGCACCATGGGATTCTTTGCCACAGCAAGGACAGCTAATGCAAATAATTTTCACATTCTGGAAAGCAAAACAAGCTTAAAACACAAACCCTCGTAATAAACAGAATAAAGTAAGTATTTTGGAAATATTATATTCAAAGTCTTTGCTTTTAAGTATCTATGCCAGTTTGTTATATTAGAATAATAATATTTGATATAATAACATTTAAAATGGGATAAATGTTTATTTTGTATGAAATTTGATTTATTAGAAAGGAAAGGCAGATATATTGAAAAAATCACATCTTCACATGTGATTTTGGTCTCAGAACATTTTCTAAACACATCATACATTTTATCATTAAGTGAAAGAAATTTATGATTAGAATAAAGGCTAACAGCTCTCTTAACTCAGCTACATGAGCACAAATGAGAGTTACAGATCATAAATAGCTGCTGTTGCCAGCAAATTTAAAGTTTGAAAGATACAATGTATCTTATGTATCTGGAACAATACATTTATTAAAATGTATCCTAAAATAAGAAGAATTCATTTTAAAAAAAGATAGTTCTATGAAAAAAAAATTCAAGTTGGCTTTAAAGAGCAGACAAAACAAACAACAGCTGTTTATAACAAATTCAGATGTAATATGGTACAAACAAATGTCCCTCTTTTCCACACATATCACTATTTGTTTGTTTTTATTCTGAAGCCTTCACTCTGTTGCATTTGTGCAACACTATTTTTCACTATTTTTCTAAATCTTAGAAAACTAACCCCATCAGGGTATGGCTCTGAAAAGGAAGTGCTTCTGGTTTTCAAAATTGAGCACAAAGCTCTCAAGACTTGTAAGTATTGCTTTTTATTTTTCCATTTGCTTACAATTTTGGGAAATGTCCTTGTTTGTTTTATCAAGGCTTCCTGTTAGATTCTTGTCAAAGGTTTTCCTTGATAAGAATCTATCCCTGATTGACTAGCATACACATACATTTATACAAATACATACATTTATGTATGTGTATATTAATTGCCACCAAAATAGTCATCAATTTGGAGAAGGTAGAAAAGAAAAAGCTTTGTTTGTGTTAAAAATCTGAGTCACATATTGTTTGTATTCTTTGCACTTTGAAGCAACTCAAAATTCAGCAAAGAATTCATCCGAGTGTCAAGATGATTTTATTGTCCTTCTGCAAAAGATCCTGGATTTGTTTGTTTTCTGATTTCATAAAAGCTCTCTCAGAATTTTACACAGTTGAGCTGCCTAAAAGTCCCACTTCTCCTAACTCCAGACTTCCCAGAAGGGCAGACACTGCGTTTGAGCTTTCCTGAAATTTTTCTTCTCTGCTCTGGGAGGCATTATGCTACAAGGCACCAGAACTGAGAGCCTGGTCTCCCCTGTCAGGTAAGGTAGTATGCAAGAAAAAAACCCACGTGTCCTACATGTAAATAAGGAAGATGCTGAACTCAGGACAACAGAATTTAGTGTCTCCACAGACAAAGTGCACCTTGCTGCAGTGTCAAGCAGTAAGAGCATTGATAATGGTAAATCCTGTCCTCATCATTTTCTATACAACAAGTGGAAGTTCTCTCAACCTGTTTTGCAGATACATTCAGGAGAAAAAATGCAGCTCGTGGGAGATGTGTTTTGAACTTATGAATGTATCACATGCTGCCAAGTCCTCTGGAAAAAAGATAAAAAAGAAAAATATATGCCTTTGGGCTTCTTTAATTAGCATTCATAATTAATTATTTCTTGGAAATTTGGACTTTTTTTCCCCGCACATCAGTTTCAGGTGTGCAAGTAGGTGATAATTTCACTTTTTTTTACAGAGAGGTTACTAAATTATATACCTTAACATCTGCTATATGTTTTGTACATAGTGGAAAACATAGAAACCCTTAAAAAAAAAATAAGCAGTAATTTTTTTCTGTTCAAAGTATAATTAATATTTTAGTGAAAAACATCTTGCCAAAAACGGACTGATGTTTATGAAAAGTAATACTGAGTAACAATGCATTCAGTGAAGGAACTAGAGACACTGTGACAAAAGAATAGAATGAGAGCTTGTAGTTGAAATCTGGTTTCCATAATCACAGAAGATTAAATTTAACATTATATTGACAGTAACAAAAATTATGTGCTTCTTAAAATTTGGCTGCTTGATCCAGCACTTGAACACCACAAAGTCCTTTCAGAATAGGTAATCTTTTGTGTAATATTCATATACTCTAGGGACCAATTATTCCCACTTATATTGAGTAAGTTGGTGCTGGGTGGCAATAAATCTCATTGCAGCACAATTTCTACAAGCTGTGCTCTGCTCCCTAGGTTGTCTGAAAAGTTAAAAATGTAGAAAATTCATATTTTGCCTGGCTGCAAAAAGGCACAGTGCCTACCAGTCAGTCAAGAGACAACATCTGACAGGTTCACCAAGATTCAGGCATTCAAATAAAAGCCAAATTCAAAGGTTCTGTAAAATACTGCCAGGATTTGAAAACTTTGTGATAGCATAAATCAACAATTTATTAATTAGTTATGAGAATCTGAAAATATTTATTTAGTGTTATCTCTACATACTTTCTCCAGGAATGACTGTTTGGAGTTGCTCATTCATTTGTAATTGCTACCTTCAGGAAAATAAAATACTTCTAAATGTGAGACAAAGATGGATGAATATTTTCTCATGAGTTCCTGCTAAAATTTCACTGATAAACATGGCTATATTCTATCCCATTCATCCTTCAAAGGTTAGTTCCTTTCATGTGTAGGAAGAGTCTGTTTAATCTATTTCACAGACAAAAGTAATTTGCTTCCATGAATTTCCAATGCACTGACTAGTGACAAACTTATCTATTGCACACCCTATAAAATGCATTCTTCAAATCAATCACAATGTTCAGCAAAATGTGTGTAATTTAATAAAGTTTTAGAATGAGTAGAGGTTGAAGGAAAGATGATATTTGAGCTGTATAGGTAGGAAATTGCAGTGCCTTTTGCACTTGTATGGGAGAGCAGAAGTGCTGTACCAAATGAACTCTTTGCTCTGACTGGCCTGGAAAGTGCTAATGGCTCCAGTTCACTCATTTTGTTCCAAGTGGAAGTACAGTTTTGAAGCTAATCCCCTGCTTGTCCCCATTTACCATGTGCTGCTTCACTGCTGAGAGCAGATTTGGTGTTCATTAAATACATCTTTTTCAAAGGCAACTAAATCAGAAGCTTTTCTCTCTAAGTGCTTCAGCACTAATGAGGGCATTACGCTCTGAAGCAATATGCGGGTTCTACCACGACAAGATCTTCCACCATGTACTTAAAATTTTTCCTTAAAAAAAGAGTCCAACCTCATGAGTAGCTATAACACTCAACCCACAGAATGAGTTGAATTGCTCAATGCAGATTGAATTTAAACCAAAATAACCCCCATACTATCATATGGAGGGAGTGGGAGTAGCCAGTTTCAGACACCTGTGTTTACACATCCTTTCCCATTGTGCTGCACAGCCTCCAGAGCGAGGCATAGAGATATAGTAAGTTTAATGTTTTATCACTTAAATAAACTTTGATGATTTTAGAGACCCACAGGTTGAAAACCCTATGGCTTTATTTTTTTAGCATTGGCAAGAACTTTGACAGGAAATCCAGCAGTTTCTTTCCTCATTCCATCTTGAAACAGAAGTCAAAACTAGTGCTATACTTGCTGGTACAGTTAAATGGTGTATTGCAAAAAAATCTGGAAAGAAAACAGAGTCAATTATTAACACTTTTTTTCTCAGACATTTCAAGTGTTTCTGATTTCTGATAATCATAAATAAAGGGGTTTTTAGTGTCTCTGACTTCTTATGAAATAAAGATGAGGAAGTGAAGGTTGCTATGTACTGTGGTACAGAGAGTGCTTCAATAGTGCTTTAAGAAATCATTCTAAGAGTGGATATTTGGAGAACAATGGTATCACTTATCCAGGAGGCTGATTACAGGATAGCGGATTTATAGAAACATTGATCTAGAAACATCGATCAAAAAAGCCAATACCTTTCCATTGATGTAACAGTAAGATCCTACACTGGTAACTGATAGAAATAATGGAATATACACGTAAAAGCAACTCCTACAAAGTCACTGCATTGAACTTGCTGTAAGTTCTGGCATATGTTTATACAACATTACCTAAAAAGTAAATTCTTAACTTCAGATCTTGAAAAGTGCTGGTGTTAGTAATGACAGTGACAATTTAAATTTAATTTAAAAAATATAATTCCTGTAAAAACTTTTAAATTAGGAAAAAGATTGTTTTAATTGGTATAATGTTTAATTGATATAATATTTTTTGCTGTGAATTTGCCTGTTATTTGCTATAGCTTATCACATTTGATTTTTCCTCAGAATGAAAGGAAAAAAAATGTTTTTTCAGAGGTTAGTTTTTGTTATGAAAAATATTTCAAATATGTAATGTATCCTGTATTTTACAAAAGTCAATATTTCGTTTATGAAAAGAGAAATATGGAAAGAGGACTGAAAAAGTTTGCTACTGACAACCCTTAAAAATTAAAGAAAAGATAATTTTATGACCAGAAGTTATAAAACTAGTCCAGACAGGGTTGGTTAGATAGGGATTGCCTATGTTTGTGCTCTCATTAAAGTCATCAGCAATTGAAGTTGATTAGTCAAGTGCAAGTCACTGGTCCCTCAAAGCAGCAAATCTGCCTGGCAGAGGTCTGCAGCCACATGGAACAGCCACTGCTCTGGCATGACTGGGGAGGGAGGTGGGATGGGGTGGTGCTGCCTGGGTGAGAGGCATGCCTTGAACATCAACTCTTCTGCCACAACAGGTAGGAGAGAAATTCAAAGAAAGCAGCAGAAAGCTTCCATACAGGCAGACAGAGCACACTCACAGCTGAGAGACAGAAGACTGAGCTTGTGAGGATTGTCTCACAGCTCCTTTGAATCATGAAACATCTTTTTTATCTATTCACAGCATTGCACAATAATAGGTGCACTGTAAAGGGATTTATTGTCCTCTGGAACATCTGATGACCATTTCCACAGTTAATAATAAGATCTAGTTTTAGTCAGAGTTTTCAATTATAAACCTGAATCCTTAACAAATGAGGCCTCATCATCTCCATTTTATAAACATGGAAATGGACGTACAAAAATTTTTTGGTCACGTCATCACTGTTGAAGCTGGAAAGGGACATAAACCAGGAGATTTTCCACTTTTGTCTTGTTCTTATACGTTCATAAGCCACAAGAATGGCTAGATAATATTTGTAATACATGCATCTCAAGGCTGAGACAGCAAAACAATTGTTGGTGAATTTTGCCTTAAATTTCCTGGAAAGAATGGGCTTTCCATTCCTCATTTTATTCCTGTTCAGAAGTGAGTGTTTAGCAGCAGTAGGGAATGAAGGTTTTGTTGAAGAAATAATAGCAGGGTGATGGTAGGCACAGTATGGTTCTTTTCTGGTCTGCATTCAGCCCAGCAGGAGCACCAGAACAGCAGTGTTCACTCACTCATAGCTGTGTATTAAAATACCAGTTAAACACTTTATAATATTTTAAAAAAATTATTATTTTCAATTTATTTCATTTATTTTTAGTTTCAATGCATGGGTCATAAGCATGCAAACTCAGTCCTCTTCCCACCTCTCTCTTCATCCACTGAATAGTCAAATTTTGAAAAATGTGGGATATAATGTCTTCTCAACTTGTAAGGAAGTCTTCTCTTTTGATGCATTTGTGTGCCATCATTATAACACCCAAATGATGTTCAGCAAATCAGAAGGTTACATGATAATGTGTGTTTATTGTACATTTGCTCTGTGTTATGTATATGCTTTTTCTTTTCACTATGAGCTGTCACTACTTCACTACTTCAATTTTAGATAAACCCCAATGCATGTGCAAAACTAAAGTACTTGACAAAGGACAGAGGGCTTTGCAATCTGTAGCCTCAGTGCCCAAGATATTGCAAGAATCTTTGCAAATACTATTCACTTTGTAGCTGTCAGTGCTCAAAAAAGTTCATTTATTAATAATGAGAATTTTATTCAGTAGGTGTCTTTATTCTGGAAGATGTCATCTTTCAAGTCTAATATGCTGATCCATGGTTTTGGAGTTTATAGACTTTGTCATTTATGTATTAGAAAAAAATAGCAGTAACTCTTATCATGGAATTTGCTTTACATTCATCTCCATTCACCACTATTCCAAAATATCTGAAAAGTCATATTAATGGCTGTGTCTGCCTCTTTCTTATTTAGGACTGTTGCTTTCTTTTCATTCTATGGCCCCTTCTCAATCTTTCAAACTGAATTTTAAGGAATATTTACTAGCACCTGACACTCTTCAATTTCCTCTTAGAAACTTTTAGCTTCTGGCTTTTGTAGCTTAAATGAACCCATTAATTCAAATGGTAAACCTAGTGAAACGACAACATAGCTAAATATCTCTCCTGCTAATATCAGCAGAAAATGTCTCTGGAGTACTTATTCAAAAAAGGAAATATCTGACAGGAAACAAGGGACATGCAGGCATTAATCAATGTGACATTTTTTGCCCTGTGATAAATATTGTGGGCAGCAAACAACTGGAAGTTATATCACTCCAAATCAAGAAGAAAGCTCTTATTCTAGAGAATATCTACTGGGTGTTTAAAGTCTTGTAGGCTATTGAAAGTGTAAAGCCACTAAGATACACAGAAGATGTAATATTTTCTTGAAACTGAGCACACGTTGAATTATGCAATTAATTTTGATAATGGAGTAAAGTATCTGTAAAATGGGAATTAACCAAATGAAGTATTTCCAAGATACAATATTTTCTTGCTTACTTATATGCTCACACTTTGAAGATTAGGTCTAATAGTATTAGTTGGTTTATCTTCTAATAAATAGAATTGCTTATCGTAGCAAAGAAATATTAGAAACAGTTAGAAATAATGTTGCTAGATTGATTACTACAAGTGCTGCTAGATTGATTACCATGAGTGTTGGCCACCATCCATCAAACACGTGTTGAGATAACACTTAATTCAAAAACCAAAAACCTAAGGCAGAACTCTTTCAGAAATCATAATGCATATTGCCCAATAAAAGAATATCAAAATACATAATCTTGGTGACAATGATTAATTGTTAGGACAATAAACATGCTATTGCTGTTAATATTCCTTGATTTATGCCTGCTGCACTTTACAGAATCAATAACAAGTGGGACTATTTTCAAACACAAATTTCCTGGCAGGCCTAAATGCAGATTGACATACCTGGTGAGACCAGTGAGCTTTGATCATTGATCAAAGTGCTCTGGTGATCAACTGGAGATCAACTCCAGTGCTCTGGGAGTTGCATGATCCACCAGAACAGCAGGGCTGTGCTCCAAAACAGAACTCCTGAACTCCAGAACTTGCTGAGCAATGCACACCTTCCCCACACAGTACTCCAAGGTTGGAAAATGCCACAATATACGAGTCTTTGCATCTCTTCTGACTTTTCACTAATGCCTTTGGACACTAAACTTGCTGTCCTTACAAATTCAATATCCTGCCTTATCACAGTTTTCCTGATTTCAGTGCTCAGGCCTTTTGGATGGTCATCACTTTACATTCTTTTTTCTCCCCTGTGACTGAGACTAGCTAATCACTGTGATTCCCAAATCCTCATTTTGTTTATAAATTTCAAAATTATAGGGCAATAATTTGATGATTTTTTATGCCTTTTTAAAGAACTAAACTTTCTGAAAGACACAGAGATCCCAAAGTCTCTTCCACACTGTGTGTCAGGTTGGAAGTTGGGCAGATCAGAAGTGTATTTTTAAAAGTGGGAATGTCAAAGATGAGTTCACCACTGGAGACCTAATGCAATATCAGTGTTACATGCTGTTAGTTAGTGAACATTTTAAATGGATTTTGCTTCAAGCTCCATGTTTCGTCTGTTTAGTGAAAAGTGCTAATGAAAATAGAGGATGCAGAGACAAAATCCTCACACTTTGAACAAGTTTCTTTAGTCTTCTAAAGTGATTGTCTCCAGTAGTTACTGTACAAAGGAAATTATCTGTGGAAAAAAACTACACACACACCCACCCACACACCCCCACATATATACATATACATATACATATACATGTATATATGAAGGAAAGACATTGCTCAAGTTTTGCTTCAGTTAATGAATCATTAAGTCCCCTTCTTGACAAAGTGTTAGGAAGCACCCTTCTAATATGTCTTAAGTCCTTGTGTACATCTTTCACTCCCCTATTTCCTTTTTTTAAAAGGTGTAGCTGTGTTCTGCATCCTCAGAGTAGTACATATTGATGCTATTTTTGGGTCCTGGTAATCTGATCTTGTAATGTTTAGGGGTTTTTTTGAAAATTCCAGGAATTTGGAGGACTGCAAGTGAGAAAACTGTCTGCTTTGTGTAATTTGTAATTGACAATTGAACTTAGACAAACCTGTGACTAAATTTATTGTATAAGTTGTAATAGTTATGAGTTAGTTGCTAACCAGTAACTACTAGTAACCGTAAAAACAAATGGTGTCTGCTTACACTGGAAAGAAGAGAAACTTTTATAATGCAAAATGTTAGGGATTGTAGATTATTAGCTTCTCTTCTAATACCTAATAATTCTCAACCTTACATATTATGCAGTTATCTGAAACATGTAATATGTGTTATGTATTTTAGGTGAAATGGACTGTATGTCAGTCATTTAACTGAATTTTGACTACACAGCAACCATAGAGCCATCTATAAACACTAGACCTTAAAAATCTTGTTACTGGGGGTGGAGGAAATGTGCAGCTGGCTCAAAGACTGTAAAAATTGCAGTAGTACTATGAGATACAACAGCAAAAATTAGAACAGATATACAAAATATATTTTTCAAATACAGGTGTTTTTCTTTGAGAGTATACCATACCATAGCTAACTCCCAAAGCAGTGATCTATGTCCTCAAACCAAAGCAATGTTCCAATGCTACTGGAACCACAGCCTCAAAAGACACACAGTGCACAAGTAATTAAAAAAAAAAAAGGCAAAAAAAGAGCGGAAATAATTACAGTACATAAGTGTATATTTATGATTGAATTGTAAGAAATTATTAGGGGTTGTCACAAACAGAAGAACAGTCACTTTTTGAAAATAAATGTTTCAGTAGCAAATTGGACCCCTTGAATTTACAAAGCTCATTTCCTAGTTATTTACTTTGAAAATGTGATTTGCAGTGGTTTCCTATAACGATTGAAAGATCCCTGAAGAAGAGAAGCTGGTTTAACCTTAAACCATAAGTTTCTTATATTGCAGCTACCATTTTATTGACTACGGCTGCTGTTTGTTTTTATTGTGGCATCTGTGTTCCTTTAAAACAAAAGCAAGCTTGTTCCATGTGAATGATGGCTATGAAACATATAGTAAAAATTTCCTTTTCCAGTAGGATAGTTTTGTTTTGAGCATTTCTTCTTTTTCTCTAAGACCAGTGACATGATATTCAGCCAGTGGAAATCAGCAAAATTCTGTGACCCTTCTCCAGAGCTGTAAATAAGAGCTATCAGGACAATTAATAAAACTTGCTGCAGTTCAATGTCTACATGGTTTGTTACATCGCTAGTAAACAATTTCTGCTTCAAGATGTTTTAAAATACTTCTGTAAAGAAACAAAAGAACCATGAACTTATGTCCTGGTTTAGGGCAAATTTGGGAGGAAACCTTCAAATGGGGGTTCCTCTGGAGAGCAAAACCTAAATGGCCCCTCCCACCAGTCGGTCCAGGAAAAGAACTTCCTCGGAGAAAAGTGGAAAAAACTATTTATTTAACAAACAAACTGCCCACAAGCATAAAGAAT
>VWYP01013097.1:32474-48347 GCA_013400435.1 Pycnonotus jocosus
GAAAACTGTTTTTCAAAACAAACTGCGTGCTTCTTCTGTCCTGCTCACTCTCAGAACCAGTCTTAAAGGTACAGAACACACAGCACACACAGAACAGACGACTGAGGATACAGGCACTAGTCACCCTAGGACAACTTAGATGACAGAAACATACTTAGTGTTTCCTTCCAAAAATTCATTGAAAACATACTTTCTTACTGTTCATTAAAGCATGCTTTCTTACTGTTTCAATGGAATGCTTCTAATGTGTACTTCTACTAGAATCTCTGCAGAATAGTGATGTTGTCTTGTATATGTCAGCAGTCAGTATGGATGGAAGCAACTCCTGCACTGATGTTCATGAGAAGTGAATGGGCAGAGGGTAAATGAATGATTTGTACTGGAACAAGTGTTTTTGCTGTAATCTATTTTGTCACTGCTTGTTGACCTACTCTGCTCCTTTCTGGAGTAAAATCTAATAAACTGGTGTCAGTCAGTGCCTTCTGTTATTCTCGAAACATGCCATGCATACTGTGGAAATGAACAGTAACCAGAAAAAAATTAAACTAAGCACGTCTCTGATTTCAAACTGGTGTTACATCAGTGTAGCTTCAAGAAAAGAGGACATTGTTGAGCACTGAGCTATGACTCAGAAAAGATGGGTGAAATTTCCAGTTTCTCAGATATTCTGAGATTGTCAGAAAGACATCCCAAGCTTAATGCGTCTTAAATTCTTCAACCTATCAAAGAAACAATACTGTAACTTGGTAAAAAAGTCTATGTAGAAATAAACTTGCTGCCTTTTCAAGAGTTTCTGTGAAACAGTTTAGGAATGTATGGAGTATCCTACAACACAGAAGACCTTTTATCTGTAACAAATGTGGTTCTTTATCTGATGTTTCATTTTTTTTTTTTTGATGAAGAACCAGAAAAATGCCAAACATGCCTTTTTTATCTGAGATTACCTTCACTGAAGAGTATAGCTTTATCTAAACATGTGATACCTATCTTTATAGATTTTTTCAAAATGGAAAATTTAAAATTATCTTACCTGGATGAGATAGTCTTACTAGATATCCTTGGTATTTACTCAATAGTTTTTGCAAAGCAAAAAAAGTTTAATTTTCCTCTTGTGTCTCTGTCTGTAGATTAGCTTTTAAATGAAAGGAAAATATGAAGTTGTTTTCGCTTGTGAAAAGACTCTACCGATGTCATGAACAGAAATCTCCAATGTCCAACAATTTAGGTATGACTATAAAAATTTTCTCAAATGCATATGAAATTTTCTTAGATATTTAGGATTTATTTGAGATTATGATGATATGGGAAAAAAGACGGAGAAGAAAGGATTCTTCCTGGATCTTTAGGCTATATCCCTGGAAATACCTGAAATTCGAGCTTTTCTGTATTTAGCCACTTATGTAAATTATTTCTGTTCCTCAATTAGATGTGTGTGATTGCATTCTGTTGGTTTTTTCAGACTCACAAGTAGTGGCTCCTAGGAGAATTGTAGCTGATGTGCCTGATAGGAAATCTGGCAGGGCAGAAAGATTAAAAGCCTTAAAATTGTAAACATTCCTTTCAAATAGAAAGAAATGTCTACTGTTCTGCAAGACGAGGGAATTTCAGAATAATGTTAATAATGATACATCAGCATTTATTCTGCAATGCTTTTTTATTTTCTTAGAAAAACTAAATTACATCAAGTATTTAACAAGGCATAATCAATAAAAGTTAGGCCTTTACTTAATGGAAAAACATTTAACAACATAAAAATTTCCCCTAAAAGGCAAATATTACAGTTGAGCCAGTCGTCTTCACTTGGACTTAGATGATTACAATGCAAACCTTGGAAGAGTCCTTCTTTACATCCATGCCCTGCCAGATTTCCTCAGGATTATTAAATTGTATAGGTTTTTGTTCCCCCCATACCTAGCTCCACAGCATACAATTTCATGCCACTGTTTTCAGGAAATTTTGTGCAGGAGTTGCTTTCAAAGCTAGTAGTGCTGTTTCAGACTTCACCCATTTTTCGCTTTAATATAATAAGATATGAGGGCCTTCCCTTGATATCATGGAGTCCTGTGTAAGTCCTGGACCTCTTTTCTGTAACAGACGCACGGTGGCCTTTTCCTATCTGCCCTTTCAATTTGAACTGTGTTTTCCATGCTACAAAAATAAATAGAAAACTCTTACCATTGGTAACAGTGGGGACAATAAGTGATATGGCATAGCACATGGGGGTTTTTTCAATTGTGATGAGGAAATAATATGACAATTATAAAACAAACAAAAAAAATCATACAGCAGAAAAAACAAGAAAAATCTAGAAAGGAATATTTCAGCAAAAAATATTTTAAGGTTTGTATTGAAGTATCTGAAAATAAAAGTAAAAGCAATACTCCTAATTTCTCCTTTAGGACAGAAGTCCTATTTGAGACTCAGCAGAAAATTCTACATCCTATTTTTTCCCTGTGCTCTCTATCTGTGATCATTCCTGTTTAGAAGTATATAATTAACTGCAATGCAACTCTTTCCCCTTGCTTATGAAGGTTAAATCTTAGATTAACCCTTTAAAGCTTGGATGTATCAGAGTTAAATGTCACTTTTTGAAGAAAGAATTTTTTGCATCAGAGAACAGGTGCAATGTCAATAATATGTTTGTTGGAAAAGCATTGAGTATTGTCTCTGTTCCCAGATGTTTGTGTCATTTTGTTTAGATGCAAAGAAGAAACATAAGTGCAATTTATTACCCAGGGCTCCTTACATAGGAATATGTTTGGAACAAGGACAGTAAATGTACTGAGAGAAATTTTTAACAAACAGATTGCTCATTGTGCAGCTGTTGTCAGGTAACAGGCCAAGGTGGATGTTTTCAGCATCATAAAATAGTCATAAATCAAAATTTAAATCTAAATCATGCAAGCAATTAACACTCACATAATTTTTCCACTACTCTAGAATGAATGTATTGGTTTACAGTCTTGTTTAACTGTAAACCTCAGGGAGAGTCAAATGCTCAATGCTTTTTGAGCCAAATTATTTCTCAATTGAAATTGAACATGACAAAATGCAAGTTACTGTTTCTGGAAAACAAAAACTGTAATTTTTTTAATGTCAGGATCTGAACTGGATTTAATCAGAAAAACAGCAAAGAAACACCATCTGATTACAAGATGATTTGAGGCCTTGAAAGTAACAATATACTCCCAAGAGCTGAATTCTATGTATAATTCTGCTGAAGAAAGATGTTAGAATTGCAGAAGGATACAAAAGTTTGCTATTCTGATAAGAAGATTGAAGTGTTTTCTACATGGAGAATAAAAAAAAAGCTGAAGTTCTTTGCTTTAACAAATTCAGGTTGAAAGGAGATATCACCATTGCACAAAATATGTGAGAACAAAAGTAATGAGAACAGAAGAAAATTTTAGCAATGAGAGCTCAGACTAGCACACAGAAAAATGGCAACAAATTAACAAAGGACAAATTGCTACAGAATCTAAAAAAAAATTGGGAACATATCTAAAATGGAAGTCATGGGCCCCAAAATCGCTATTGTCCCATGAAAGAAGATCATATAGCTGCACTCTGTGTCTTAGGAAGGTCATTCTAGCCTCACCAAAATGCTAAAATAAATTGACTTTTACGTTTTTTCCCCCTTTAAGTCTTTCAGGGTCTATCTGTCTGAAACTGATAATAACTTGCAATCCTAGGCTTCTAGTGAAGTGGGACAAAATTTAAACATGGAGTTTTATATATTTATTTACTTGCAACCAGATTAATTCTGGTGTGTGAAGAGGACAGATGGTAATAAATAAAAATTTGCAACTGTGTGCATGCGTGTGCATGCATACACTCACACATACTTTTTCTGCACAGTTGCATAGCTTAATACAGAATCATTCTTCAGCTGATTTTCAGTATCTGTAAGCTATTTAAATATATATAATTGAACTGGAAAATTATGGTAGCAGCTGTACCCAGAGATGTCTAAAATGAAGCAGACTCTGCTATTAAATCACAGATATGTCTCCTAATTGTCTTGTTTCAAAATAAAGATAATTATTGGTAAACCAATTGAGGGTTCTGAATAATAACTGTAAATGTACTTGTCAGTCATTTACAATGAAAGAAAATGTATAATTATATCTATCATACAGAAATGAATCCACTAAAATTTTCTTTGTTATCAAAAATTAATTCAGGTTTCACTCTAGGAAAATTTATTCTTACTCAAATAAAAAAGCCCCACTGCCCCAGTTAGAATTTTCTGATCCAGAATAAGCATGGAAAAAGTCTTTGTGTATTAACACTCTCTAATTTACAGTTCCATTTTGAAAAAACAGGAGAAGCAACTGGACCGTGGAATAAATTATCAAGGGAAGTGGTCATGGCAACATCACTTCAGAGAGTGAAGTCTGTGACATTAGCAAGGATGGCTTTAATGAACTGCTGTGCCAAATATAGGTCGAGCTCTACCATACAGATAGTTGGATTATCTGACCCTGAAAACAGAGACTTCAGTTTCTGCCACCATCAGTCTGTGCTTTTCTTTCCCCCAGCCTTCCTGCCTCATTCTCAGGCTTTTTCCAGCTGAAGGTGACTGCCAATGGTGAGGGATGGTTGTGTCTATGCCCGGCCCAGGGGTACCAGCTGTCTGAGTTCCTGACTGCATCCACTGCCTTCCATGTCTCTGGAGAATCCTCATTCCTTGTTTTGCCCCAATGAAGAAGCCATGCACAAACCTCATGAGAACACCAGTCTGACAGCCTGAATTTGCTGGTTCAGTAAAGTAGATGAAGCACAGAATAAGACAGCTCTCCTTCCCAAATTAAAAAAAAAAAAGAAAAAAAAAGAAAAAAAAANAAAAAGAAAAAAAGAAAAAAAAAAAAACAAAAAAGAAAAAGGAGCTGGAATGTTTGAAAATGCCTGCTTACAACACAGCCCATTTTTTTAGTGGAGGTGTTGCTCTTGGACACCAGAAACAACACAATGTTCATTAGAAGGTTGAAAATCTGACTCCAGTTTATTTTGGCAGTCTCCTCTTTTATCCTATTTTACAAAGACCAACTGGTTGGTGAAACAAAGGCAAACCCTTTCAATTTGACCCTTTCGTTGGTCAAACCAGAGGGACATCAAGAGAAGGTCCCTCCTTGAGAGAAGAATGCAACATGTGTAAACATTTATCCTGTTTACAGAAAATTGCCTGGGAAAGGAATTTCGGCACATAAACCATGTCTCAGGCCACAGACCAGGGCTACAGTAGTTATTTACCAGGGCTTAGCCTGGCAGGTAAGTGTAGTCTTCCTGTTTTGACACCTTCATATCATAGTTTTTGTTCCTTTTTTTGGTTTTGTGGTGTCGTCTCCAATGTCAAATTGATTGATAGCATTTTTTAACATTTGTGTGTTTCTGCAGCTTTGAACATGCAGAGGTGAGTGCAACCTCAGTGTCTGGATGCAGCACATTACACTACATGTGTGAATACATTCTCTGTGAATACAGGATAGATATCAAGTCAAATTTTAGGTCATGAGCCAGTATTGTCACTTTTTTCATGCTCTGTACTTACCACAGGATTATACCATAGGATGCATGCAGAATTTAGTTGCTTCCTATTTTTTTTCTTTTAATTGATGAAAATTTTAGTACAAATTATAGCATTCCTGAAGCTACAAAAGGGTAATTTTACTGAACTACAGCCTGGAAAAGAAAGCCTTTGCATGATTTTACAACAATGTATATTCTAGCTGAAGATTATAACTACTGTGTCTCTTGTAGATGCTTAATAAAAACAATAACAAAAACCCACAACAAAACACATGTCCACAAGAACACTGCAATGAAAAGCTTACTTGAATATTTTCCTTCCAGACTGCCTTCTTGACTTAGTAAGATCATTCTCGAGCTGTATCTATGAAATGTGAAACATGAAATGCCAGAGAGACTGAAACTTTCAATAAAAATGGCATATTTGTCACAATAAAAGAAAAGATACCTTCCACATGAAAGTGAAAAATGTAGTCCATGCTGCTGCATGTTGTGATAGGTACTGCTCTGAATGATGTACTGTGTAGGAAAGACTGAGTGGACTTGGACTGAGTGATTATACGTGAGTGTGTGCCTGTTGCATTTGTTACAAAAATGAACAAATCACACTTCTATACCCTTTAGTTATGTGGAATGCAGTCATAACTTCAGAATGTAATTTACCTCAGAAATAGCCACAGAGTAATATTCAGTCACTGGTTCTGATGGGCAGGAAAGTGTTCAGCCATCTCCAGGAGGGCAGGGTTCCATCACACATAATGATGTTTTGGAAAGACAAACACTGCATCGCTTCAAATGCTCTCCCTGGTTTTTTCTTGCAGCTTTATATGCTGAGCATGAAGGCACATGGTCTGGAATATCCCCTTGGACAGCTGGTGTCAGCTGTCCTGGCTGTGTCCCCTCCCAGCTCCTTGTGCACCCCCAGCCCCCTCACTGGTGGGGTGGTGTGAGGAGCAGGAAAGGCCTTGATGCTGTGTGAGCACTGCTCAGCAAAAATTGAAACAGAGGGCTTATAAGCAGGCTGAAGAGGGATTTTTAACCAGGGCCTGCAGTGACAGCACAAGGATTAATGGTTTAAACTAAAAGAGGGTAGATTTAGACTGAATGTAGGAAAAAAACATTTCTCACAATAAGGGTGGTGAGGTGCTTAACAGATTTTCAAGAGAAGTTGTGTGTGCTCCATGGAAGGGTTCAAGGCCAGGTTGGATGGTGCTTTGAGCAACCCGATCTAGTGGAAGGTGCTCCTGCCCATGGCAGAGGTTTGGAATCAGAGGATCTTTAAGGTTTCCTCCAACCAAATCCCTTCTATAATTATGTTTATGCTTATCCATTGATTTATCTATCTAAACCGATTCAAAACATAATAACATAATTACTTGTCCAATAGTTTTCTGTTGCCTCTAAAGTGAACAAAGTCAGACAGAAAAAAATGTGAAAGATCATAGTTCAACTACATTTGCTTATGGCACATAAATATTTTATTGAATTGAGGCAATTGAGTATGTCATCCCATTCCAGTCTAAAGCATTTTCTGTGTCTTCACTCTCATTCACTGGAGAAAATAAAATGGGAGGCTCCAATATTCCAATGCAAATAAAAGAAATATCTCTTTCTATTTTTGATGCATGTGAACTAACATCTCTGTATTCTTGTTTTTAACAAATCTGTACTAGTGTAGATTGTATAATGACATATTATTTGTTTTCTCATTTTCTTTTAAGATTGTTTCCTTATTATATTGAATTCCATGAATTTGATTTTTTTAAAAGAATAAAGGAGGACTAGAATTCTGCGCATGCATCTCCTGTATTCATTTATACCATTATTGAAAAATGGTTGTAAAGCATTACTGACACTCGCTTAAAAATTTTATACTCACACATTTTACTGCAAATGAAAACAAAAACAGAAGCACAGTGTAAATCAAACCATTTAAGAGCGGTAACTATGTGGTGAGAGCCATGTGCTGGTAAAGACTTGTCAGCAAACAGGTGACTCCAGGCCAATCTCTCCTTCTCAAAAGCATTTCATGTTCTTTTGGAAGTAATTTCAGGAAGTGTGAGGCAGTTGTGAACTCTGGCCACTGAGCTTAGAAAGATGCCTTCCAGCCTTTCAAATCTTCAGGGCAACTCAGGCAAAGACATGTCCAATCATTCCTACTAGGATCTGAATTTGTGGTCTCAGACAATTTTACAAAATTTTACTCATATGTTATCACTTAATGTTTGTTTAAGTAAGTCAGCTAGTTATACCAAAGCCATCCCCAGCTTGTCCTTGGAGCAGCCAACATCTTCTGGTACTGAAATACTGGTTGTGTAGGATTTTGACTTCCTTTCACAGAAGCAAGGGAATTTGTTCAAAGCAAAGAACAAACTGACTTCACTTACATTCTTCTCACTACAGGAGGTGGTTTTGTACCCTATAATAATTGAATAGTGTGTCTCTGAGCATTGTGCAGATAACAGCTGCAGTATTACTAGTGGGAAACAGCTCTGTTAGTACTTACTGACAAGCTGTTCCTGTTTGTGCGAGTTCTTTTCTTAAAAAGCATGCAAATAGTCTAAGAGAACATTTCTCTTGCTTTTTCCCATTTATTGTTAAAGAACAGGTGCTTTTTAATTTAAAAGACATGTTTCTGATACTAACATAAAAAGCATTGCTTTAAATAGGTTTTAAACAGGTTTACATAGAAGCTTATATGTTCAGGATATGTTAGAAAAATATGAATGTCCAAAGTGTTCTAGTGGTACAATTGAGCAACAGATTTGAGTTTTATGCTTATTCAATAAAATTGTCTGTTACAAGTGGTGGAAGCAGTAAAGCCTGTACTTAAGGATGCCTACTAGTTCCATTAGAAGACTCAGTTTTTAATTACTTTTAGTCTTGTCAGACCTAATCTACTGTTTAGATTGGAATTTCTCATACTATGCCTACTAAAGAGATAAATTGCAGAGGAAATAGAATTTTAAATACTTCAGTCTTTGCCAAGAAAGATACTTGGGAAAATATTTTGATTCCTTATATTAATAAGTCTTTAAAGCAGAGATATTTTTTCTTTCTTTTGAGATATGTAATGTGTTCTAATTTTATTAAGTATAATAAAGTAACTATAATTAAAAAATATATCTGTTAATGTTCTCTCAAACTTGGCCAACTAAAAATTGCAAAAAAAAATTTTATTAAAAAAAAATTACAGTATGCAAATGTCAATTAATGTTCTGTTCTGCCCACTGTGATCCATGCACTCTCAGCTGATTTATGTGAATGAGCTTGATCTGGGAATATAGAATGTATCTAGGCTGTTGACACAGTAACTGGTAGCAACAGTGGGAATTACAAAGAGCAAATAGAAGTAAGGGCAGTAGCAAGGCGATGATAATAATAATAATAATAATAATAATAATGTCAGTGATCTGAGTGTCTCTGTTGCATCCATTCAGAAGCACAGAGAACAAGATGAGGGCTGACCAAAAAAAAAATTGATGTCTTAGAGGAGTGCAGGGTGTCCTTAATTCTGCCACTGAGTGCCTTTGTGAGAGGCTGTACATTTCCTACACTCCACTGAAACAAGACTGTTAGCATGTGGGTTTGGGCATGTCAGAGGACTCACCTTAGATCTGTTTAGCAGGAAAGAACAAGCAGCCCTGCTCTCATCCTTTAGAGAGCTAAAATGCATGGAAATGTTATCAAAGTACTAAGTATGCTGAAAAAAATCACCTCTGTGAGTATCAAATTAGCACTATGAAAAATGAATACTTCAAATAATTTTTGGCCTTAAGCTATTTTTGGTAATTCTCCAGGTATGACATGGAGTTACCTCACAGAAGGACTGTGTAGATAATTTCATTTGCATCTTTTAAAAATGCATCAGATGCACTGGCAAGCATTTAGAAAAGCACATGAGAGAATGAACAATTCTGTGTGCTCAGTAAATAATGGATGGATCCATGCACCTAGAATAATGAAGAAGGAGCAAATAAAATAACACCAAGATATCTGGTCAAAGGATACTCTTTCTTCTTGCACTACAGCAGACAGTGTTCTGAGGAAAAAAATTATATATGTTTTTCAATCAAAACTCTATTGAGATGTAGGAAGTCTAGTTAATGTAGCCTGAGCCAATTTTGCAATTTCAATATGCATTTCAGGAGTGGAAGAAAATGCATTATTATGTAACACTAGAGATTTCCATCACTATTTAATTCTTTGGTGTGAATACAGCAAGTAAGGTTCCAGAAAGGTTTTCCTGCACACACAGTTTCTTTGAAAGAAAATTCTTTCTTTTGGGCCTTCACTGAGGTGGAGGTAGAAGTCTCATTTAATTTCAGAAATGGGAAGATTGAAGCTGTTTATTATGCTCTATATACAGTACTTTTCTAAATTTTCTATCATTATTATGGGTATTTAGTAAGAGTCAGAACTTACAACTATACTATTTTGTAAACATTTTCTGTTGTTTTTTTTTTTAATTAATAATATCTTCTGTGAGTATCTGTGGCACAGTTTTCATTTTTTCTCTCTTAAAAAGCACTGCATTTAGTTATTCCATCTCAAATAATAATCATATCTTGGAATATATTGCTTGTCTAGGATGAGGAAAAGAAGATAAATGTGAGCCTATTTTCTTATAATTTCTCTGCACATTGCACAAAAAACTTTTGGCAATACCAATTTGACAGTACTTGTATGTTTTCTAAAGGTTTCAGTGAAAGTAAGAAATCCCTGTGCTTAACTTCGCTACTTGGCAGTTTCACCATGATCCCTTGTTTCAAACAAAAGTTTATTCTCTAATCTTTGAGGACAGCTTATGTAAAAGAAAACACTCTTGAAGCAAAATAGTGACGTAGTTAGCTGTGTCATTAAAACCTTCCCAAACATAATGATCGCTGTCAGGCACGCAGCATTACAGACGACTGCGCTTCTGTCAGGTTTAAATAACAAAAGGGCTCAGACTATGCTATCTGAAAGTCATTCTGTAGAGTTAGCTGTGACCAACTATTCCATGGAAAGGTCATCATTTAGTAGCAATTCAAAGTGGCATCAAGCTGACAGTTCATAGGAAAGAGTGAAAAATTTTAATATAGGAAGCTTAATTTATTATTTGCTTTCCATATCCTAATTTATTGTTAGTATGAGTAAGGGAGAGCTCAGAAAATGAAGGGAGACTTATGTACCTTGGCTCAAGCATCAGTTCAGCTCAGTCATGAGAGGATTTAGGAAAGTTTACCCCTTAGTGCTGACTTTCGGTTACTTATTGTTTATTCATAGAGATTATGTAAACTCAACTTCTTATTTTGAAGAGTGTCATGTATATGTTTTCAGGGAGCACAATCTGTACTTGTATACATTGCTTTTATGTTGTGTCGGTTTTTTTGAGAGTTTGAAACAGAATTCATGAATTGAGAAATGAATGAAGCCACCTAATACATTATCCTCAAAAAACCAAATAGCTTCCACTACATAAGAAGTAATTTCATAGCATTCAAATAGCTGTGGCACGTCCTTCCCAGCCCAAATTATTCTATGATTCTATGAAAATATCAATGTCAGTTTATTTGTAAAAACATCAATGCTCTACATCACCTCGATTATTATTAGCTTTGGAGCATATTCTGCTTTAGCATAATCAGACTTCTGCCTTCTATTTTTAATGGAAGTGGTACACTTCAGTCTGAGATTCTGAAATCAACAAATATGTTCTGCATAGCTCCTTGTCTGTTGAGAGTCTGTTTTCTACTTTGAGAACGGTTGTCTCACTGAAGAAATACTCAGAGATACCCCGACATGAATGAGATTGCTTATGGTCTTGTAGCACTATTTCTTCCTTTTAGATAATAAAATATAGATTGAGGCCTCAAGAATAAATAAGTGCAATAAATCATCACCTAAAATGCATATATGAAACAAAAATAGATTTTCTGAAATTAAACATATTTACATTATAGTATGTTTTGTAATTCATATACACAAACTAAAGGGAAGCAGATAAAGTCTGTCATGTCAGACTCATGACAGTCCTGAACTGGTTAGTATGCTGCTAATTATTCTTGCATTTAGGAAAAATTTTGCATGAAGGTTAGTATGGGGGTGCATCCTGAGCAATGTAGTGTGGCAACAACACTGCATGAATATTTGACAACAGAGTTTGGTACTATACCAATTCATGCTAGGAGATAGGTCACCTACATCATGTCCTAAATACTTTATAGGCTTATATAAGCAACAAATATTTGAAAAGGAAAAATATTAATCTCTCTGAAGAACAGAGAGCTCACATTACAATCTTGTTTTCTTGTTGCTTAGTTGTCTTGCTTGAAATAAGCTAAAATATGAAAAAAAAAGAGTAATACATTGTATTTGAAATTAAATATAAAATTATGCAATGGTAGTTTCATATAATTAATTATCTTTCAGGCACAGGAGTGTCCAGCTTCCATATTCTAACAGAACCAGAATTCCCCTGCCTTTGGAGTGGAGTGTTACAGCTGAAATATTAAGGGGAATCCTGAGGAAAAACAGTGTTTTTTACATTGTGTTTGTTATTGTGTTGTGTAAAAGCAGTGTTTATTATGTGTTGCCTTAACCACAATGCACAGCATGAAAACATGGAGTATATAGGATGTCTAAAGATGGGAGTAATCTAGTCAAGATACCCATGGACATAGCAATGAGCAGATTTTATGAGTGATCATCTTTAGACTAATTTTGCTTTCACTATCTTTGAAAGTCATGCCTTGAAGATGTGAGAAGCATTCTTTATTAACAGTCCTTTTAATCCACTTAATATCTTTTTCTCCTTGTTGTTTGTGCATGTCTAAAATGTAGGGATGCAAGCCTCCTTCTGACTCTGAAGCTGTGGTGTGTTTCCTGTCTGTACCCTTCCACCACGCTGGGTGCAGCTCAGCACTGCACTGATCTGCTCCTTCCTTTGCTTTCCAGGGAAAGACAACAGCACTGCGAGAGCAGGAGGGAGTGCAGCAGTCCTTGGCTGGGATCTCATCCCAGCCACTGATATCCTGAGCAAACAGTGCTCACCTGCCAGTTTAGATCCTGCTTAGGATGAACCTCTGGCAAATCAGGCATATGGCTGGAGACGTGACATGCAAGAAAAAGTAAAAGTGCAGGAACTTCCTATATACATGCCCATATGTATAGAGATATATACACATGTATGTCTACACATATAGCTGTTCCTGTACACAGAGAAAAAACTCTTTTTTAACCTAGGTGAAAAATTTTCCTGTTACTAGCATGAAAATAAAAATCCTCAGGATAGCTAAACAGCATATATTTTTTCATTTTTCTATTTGTCACTTAGACTAAGACAGACACTGTATCTGAAGTTGAGATCAATCAATAGTGCCATCCAGCAGAAAAAAAAAAGAATAAAAAATTTAAATGGACATAATTTTTCAAATGTTCTTGATGTATAAAATTAACATGGTAGCTATGTTCCAGTACTGAAAAATTATAAAAAACAAATAACAGATGATTTCAAAATTAGGCCAGAGACAAACCTCTCTGACAACCTCCAGCAATGACAAAACCTTGCAAGACACAAGGTGCTAAATTGAGGTGTCTTGTGCCCAGCAAGACTCTGTGTATCTGAAGCACTCACCTGGGGCTGTCCTCCATGCATCATCTAAAGAGTTCCCATAGCCTGGATTGGTAAAGCTCAAGAACAACACCACAAGTGGCACTAAATGCTCTGTATTTATAATGGAACTCATGGGCTTGCACAGAGATCGGCATCTGCCCTGTGATTTATGGAACAGTATTAACTAAACAGGAGTTGGAACTCCCACTTACAGAGACAAAAGAAACTAGATTTAAACAGATTTCTCTAATCAAGGAACTTGACAAGACACAAGTTTCTCTTCTTGAAGCTGCATACCTTTGAGTAAACCATGCATGCTTTTAAAGACATCAACTTACTTTGCCTGCACTGTAGTGATTCTGGAAGAATTATATCATTGAATCACAGAATCATAGAATCATTTGGGTTGGAAGATCATCTAGTTCTAAACCCCCAGCACAGGCAGGAACACTTTCCACTAGACCACCTTGTTCAAAGTCCTATCCAGCCTGGCCTTGACAACTTCCAGGGATGGGGCACCCACAGGTTCTCTGGGCAACCCATTCCAGTGTTACACTATCCTCACAGAAAATGATTTCCTCCTAACAACTAAACTAAATCTAGTCTCCTTCATCTTAAGATGATTCCCCACTGTCTTATCACTACATGCCCTTGGAAAAAAACCCTCCAGCCCTTTTATAGGCCCCTTCAGCTACTTAAAGGTGCTATAAGATTACTCCAAAGCCTTTTCTTCTCTAAGCTGAACAACCCCAACTTTCTCAGGCTTTTCTCATAGGAAAGAAGTTTCATCCCTCTAATCCTCTTGGTGGCCCTCCTCCAATCAGTCCTTCTCGTGCTGAGGACCACAGAGCTGATTGCAGATGCATTTGATTGTGTGCCAAATACATTTGTTCTGTCAGTATGCCCTGGTATGCGGTTGGCAAAATGACCGGATCATAGAATATTCTTATTTGAAAGGGACTCGCAAGGATCCCCATGTCCAGCTCTTAAGTGAATGGCCCGTATGGGGATTGAACTCCCAACCTTGGTGTTATTAGCACCATGCACCAACTGAGCCAATCTCAGCAATGTAATCCATGGAAAAGGAGAGCAGGGTACTCCAGCCTGTCCCCACAAGCATGTGATTGCATGTGTGCAAATGGACTAAAAAATACAATTTGAACTCCAGCCGGGAGCAGAAGTTGAAAAGGCCAAATAGGTTTTTTTTCAAAGGAATGTTTCCAATTTGAGTGAAATAATCAAGCATCTGTAATTCTTTAAGATCTCAAGATTTCTAAGAGATTTTTGCCAACTAATCTGCAAAGGAGCAAACATTTTGTAGAATGCGTTCTGTGCATGTCTGCTTTTCCTCTTCCTTTGTTAGGACTTCCTTTGATGTAAATTCAATATTAAATAAATCTGTAGGGTATAACAGAAGTGAAGAGGTAAAGCAAAGTTGTCAAGAGACTGGAGAAATAAACTGAGATATGAAAAGACATTTTTGTATACCACCTACATTCAAATAAGCAATGGCACAGATACACCATAGAGGCAAATAACCAAACAACTACATTTATCTTTCTGTTGATTGAGAATTTATTCCATTAAAATACATGGTAGCTTAATTGAGAGCTTTAGTCTTTTAATTTCTCTTAAGAGAATGCTTTGATGCCAGTTTATCTGACAAGGCAAGACTTCAATAAATGAAGGAAAGAGCTTAGCAGACAGAAATGTAATCAGTACACTGCAATTATTCAAAGCTCTGCATCTGCTTAAAAGAGCAACTCAACAATGCAAGAAATACTTATTTTCTCATCTGTTTTATGCAACTCACTTAAAAATGTTATATTATAACTCAGTTGTACAGGAAAGACCCACCAACTTTGAAGTTTAGGGTAACCTGCCCAATTAGATCACATTTACTGAAGGATGGACAGTGTTGTTAAATTGTACATACATGTATATATAAAAGATAGCTCTAAGACAGTATTAGACAATAAGGATGTGATCCACTTTAGGAAATAAGAAGAGATAGAAATATAGAAGAGATTATTTTTTTTTTTAATTCAAACCTACTTCAAAATTAGATATAAAAGGGACTTATCTGGATAGTGATTTGATAGACCCCAAGGACTGGATATGAATATCACTAACATTATTAGAGGTTATCAGTAATGACAAAAATACCCTGATATGAAAAACTGTAGCTTCTGATAATACAAAGCCAATGTTAGGCTATTCTGCAATATGTGTAGTAACAGGTACGATAGCCTACAGATATTTCTGCCATAGTCACTGAACTGAAAACAGACCACCGTATTTTAAATGTGAGTCTTTAAAATAATGGAGTAATTTAAAAAGAGCTATAAGTAAAGAGCAAACAAAAAAAATTCTTGGATTGAGTGACCATAGATGCATTTTATTGAATAAAAGTGTATCTATAATGGAAGTTCTTCAGCCTGACTCAGCTCCCACCAGGCTTCTCTCCTTTCAGGAGAATGTCATTTTCCATTAAGAGTTAAATTAGGATAGCTGTTGGTAAGCAAGTGGGAAGGCAACACAATGACTCAGAATAGCATCCCACAGCAAACACTTGAGAGTAGTTTGAAAATGAGTCACAGAAGAGGCTAGTTCCACCACCTGAATTCATTAAACTGTTTTTTCAATGGTCTCGGTAATAAACAAACAAAAAGACCCCAAAACACCAACGAACCATAAAAGATGCCCCACAGCCATCCCACCCCCCCCCCCCCCCCAACAAAAAAAAA
>VWYP01013097.1:48353-79653 GCA_013400435.1 Pycnonotus jocosus
AAAAAAAAAAACAACCAAAAACCCCAGAAGTCCAAAAGCAGACTAAGAAAGAGAAACTTAGTCAAAAGTGAAACTCAAAATAGAAAAGGAATGTAAGGACTGTTCCAAGGACTGACAAATAAGTAGAGAGGCCGAGTGGCTTTACCAAACTGTGGAATTCAGGTGTGACGGACATTCCTGCAGGTAGTGTGTTGTTTTAAAAACCTTTCCTTCAATACAGTGGTTGTACCTGATGTGGTGATGCTGCTGCTGCTGCTGCTGATCTTCCTGTTTAGTCTGATCATCACCAATCACAGCCTCTCAAAAAGAAGAACACATCTGTTGGATAAGACCAGTTGGTCTGGAGGGCATTTCTAACCAAGGTTCTGCCTGAGAACAAATAGACAGGGTAGCACAAGAAATGGAGTATGTAGCCAGAAGCTGTCTTCATTTTCCTAGAAACGAATGCTGTAGTGCTGAAAGGCCTTTGGGACTCGTTTTGACTCAGAGGGCAGAGGGCACCTGAGTGGTTGAGTGTCCACATTTCATAATATTTGGCTCAAGGTAATTCCCACCTCTCCGAAATCTAGATAAGCATTTTTTGTTTATCCTTTCCACTTTATTTTGAGTGCAACAATGCATGTCAATATATGTCCTGTGGTCCGTCAGAATGGTGCTATTTCATATAATAAAACTGAATGCATTTTTTCACCTGTGCCATGGTAAGGGCACAAGAGTGTTCAGAGATTGCAAAACCTGGTGGGAGAATATGACATAGAGCTGAAGGAGTTCCTCTTGCTGAAGTTTTGTCAATGCTGCCTATTGGGAACTATCTCTGGAGTAAGCTGTCTTCAAACCTCTTCTGGCCTGATCTTGTCTTAGGGGAAGCCCATTAGAAAGGAGAAGAGTAGTTGAGGCTGAACAGAAGACTGTGGATTTCATTCACAGGGCAGGTGTTCCAGGGGAGGCAGAGTTGTCACCATCACCATCATCAGTTACTGCTCTATCCCCAGAATCAGAGGAAAATTATCCTGGGTTTTCTTCTAGCCCTATGGGATATATAACTATTTTTTTCCTGTGAATAGTGGATATACAACTCAGATTGAGAAGCACTCTTCTACTTTGCTAGTACTTTCTTTGTCAAACTTGGACAGTAAGAAGCTGTATTTTTCCATATTTTTCAACTTCCACACAGAAAGCATTTTACTAGTTTTTGGAAGCATGGTGCAAGACAAAAAAAAGCTTCATTAATGGAACAAAATAGATAAGAGAAAATTTAATGAAATATGTGCAGGACATCCCAAGAATTGCACCATGTGCGTGGGAGCATTGTCCAAACACTCTTTGAACTCTGGCCAGTAGTATACATGCTATGCAGCAAATTGTCATTGTATTGACAAAATAAATACAAATAAAACTGAGATAATCCATAGAAATGTTTGTTATCATTACATGCGTTTTTAAAAATAAAATAATATTCTAAATACGCAATCTTGTACAAAGCTACTTCAAATTTATACACAGTAAAGACAGTAAAGAATCACACGTCAAAGACATTAAGGCTAAACAAACAGGAAACTGGTGGCCCTACCCTAGGGCAACTGGAATCCCATGCTATAAGTTCTCATTTGTATTTCACATTTCTACTCACAACTAAAGCTAATTACAAAGAAGTAAATTTACATGATTATTCTTTTGTTTGATGTGCAATGCCAGTGAGGAAGAGGGCCTGATGCTGATGAGTCATGCTGGTTCTCAGAAAGGATATGTGTGTTGGTGTTGTGATGTGTTAGGTGGCTTCTATCTGTTGTCCAGGTAGAGACTGAAGTGAGACTTAGTCAGGAAATTACGAACCCTAAAACTGTAGGTAGAGTATACAGTAAAACAAGGAAGAAAAAAAAAAATGTACAAACCAACTCAATACAGTGGAAATATATCATTAATGCCTTGCATGTGTGGGACAGTATGCTACATGTGTGTGAAATAAAGGGAAAAGCAAAAATTATAACAAAACATGCACAATGAGTCAGGCTCTGCTTGTTTCTCACTAGCAGCCTTTGTTTCCTATACAGCTCTTTTCATGCAACTTGTAGGAACTTAATAAATTTTATATAATTTCCCTCCAAGGGAAACAAACAGACATACCACATACAGTGTGTAATCATGGAATGCATTATATTTAAAATGAAATAAATTTCATTATCTCACCAGCGAAACCTTGTTGATGTAGTTAAAGCAATGAATTATGGCTGAAGTTTTTTGACGAAAATAATTAAGTTAGCTAGCAATGATTGTTGTTTTACAACAGTAAAACGGTAGTTAGGAGAGAAATCACAAAATCATGGAATATGCTGAATTGGAAGGAATGCATAAAATACGGTTAGGATTTACAGAATTATTTTGATATTTTTTCCTTTTTAAAATAAAATAATATTTTACATAAGCAATCTTATACATAACTACTTCAACTTTATAGACAGTAAAGACATTTCAAATTATATATCTGTGCAACTTTTTAGTTTAGAAAATCCAAAAATGAAAAACTGAAAAATCATGCTTTACAGAATTGGAAGTTACTGGATTTAGACAAGATGTGTGGAAGCAAGTGATTTGAACCTCATTTCATAAACACTTCAATTATCAGATTTTCCTGAATCACTTGGCAATTAATGAGAAAATCAGCTGGTAGATCTGTTCAGATAATGACCAAAAATTCATTTGAAGTCCACCGATGTCACAAAAAATCAAAGAAAAGGTAACCTTCAGTGAAACTTTAGTTTTACTAATGCCTTCCAGAAGAGATTGTAATATTCATATGTCTTTATTTAAAAACAAATATTTTATTGGATTCCCTTATTTATACTAGAAGAAGAGATCATATTAGTATGTTTGTCCATGGGAACACTATTAGGATTTTTTTTCTTCTATACAACTATCTATTTTCAAGAACATTTAAATAATATTTAAATATTCTGAAGTGACAAATTTGGTCAAAACTGGCCATTGGTATCAGAAAATACTGGGTGAAGGCAGAGGAGGTATAGTCAAGCATTCATGAATCTGTGAAAAAACTAATTTGGGTGCAGTGTCTTCACTTGGCAGTGTCTTCATTCTAGGCTCTGCCCTTGCATCATATTGTTTCCAAGACCATGCAATCAAAATCTGAGTAAAGCACATTCACACCATAAAATGTCACAACTTTCTACTCTTGACAGGACGCAGTGGAAACAATTGAAGTTTAAAAAAGACAGAAATTGGGGAATGATAAAACACCAGTGATGTGTAAATATTCCAATGAGGAATTCCTCAGAAAAGAAGACGTAGGAACTTCAGTTTCTCAACAAATGCTCACTGATATCAGGCTAATGAAAACAGCTTCCAAAGTTAATTTAGCATTCAGAAAACTGCACCTTTTAAAAATAAAAAAATTTTCCTCACAGTTTATCCAAGCATATTGCAACAAAGGACACACACTTCTGTAAAAATGTGCAGTTATAGTGGGGCTGATGGGTTTCGCTATATATCCAAAAGCCTGAGTTTGAGTATCACTTCACACTCATTTCAGAACTGACTTTCATTGGTTCAGCTTGAAGGCATGAAGGTTATCAGGAGGGGAAACAAAGCTGATTGTAATGTTTCTCGTGTATCTCTGGCTTTAAAACCTCTTATCATTTTCTTATTCTTGCTCAAAAATCCACCTAGGTTTAACACAAATTATTCTTCTGTATATGAGGAATTCCAGTGATGTCATTTAAACCATTTTTTGCTAGATAATGGTTCACAACATATTTATGAAATGGTTTGTGCTGCCATCATAGTGCCCTTCCAAGCCTTCTGTTATTTTTGTAGTACACAGAGATCTCAGGCATACATCAATGCCTTAACATGCCCTCTGTATTTCAATAGATATGATTTTACTATAGACTACACAAAAAAGAGGTGCCCTGCCTCAACAGATCTTGCAGTTGACTTTGATATGGTCCAGTTTTGCTCTTAGAGCAGCTTGTAGCACTTTTTGTGCTCTTTTGCAATATTGCATGGGAGGAAATGTTGCATACTCATTTGGAACTGCATTGAAGGCAATGTTCCATGCTAGATAATATGTGAACATCTACTACAGGCATCAATGTTATCCAATTATTAATCAATGTTTAAATTACCTTAAAAATGATAATATCTGTGTGTTATTATTGCTTGATGTCTTATGACGAGTGTACTAAATGAACATATTTCAGCTAATTCATGAAACCTCAGAATGAATCTTTTGCTGAATGATTATAATATGGGAACATTAATTCTACAGAAAAGGAAATCAGGTTATCTGTTTCCAGCACATCATCCACAGGATGAATGGATATTTTCTTCAAATTAGCAGAAGAAACATGAGGTAAAATAAAATCAAATGCACAGAAATGTTACTTATAGTGTGATATATATTTTTAATTTTTTTTTTTTTTACTTCTAACAAATGTCTTCCATTCCCAAATAGTGAATCATTTTTCATTGATAACTAAATGCATTGTTGACAATTTTCAGATTAATTAATTGGTACCAGGATCAAATACTCTCTGTGACTCTGTCAAATGGCATGGGCAGCAAAATGTTGAGTGGTTTTATGGCCTGGAATACACAGAGCATGCCAGTAATCTCAAGTGTTACTGCAATTATTTACTGGATTTCAACAGCAAACAATAAATTGACTACCAGAGGAAAGGTTTATTGTAAAGTGCACTGATTTTGAATAAACATGAGAATTTGTACACACACACAAAAAAGAAAAGATGCAAAATTATTTGGATCATTTAATAAGCTTTTTTTCCAGTAAGGGGTAAATGTGCTTAATTTCACACTATCACCATTAGCAATATCAAGAAGGGAAGAAGGAAGACAACTATTTTTTTTATTCCAGGACAGGCCTGAGCATTAATTTCCCCAAGGAGCCTCCTCAGGAGCAATTTATACAATTTATAAATCAGCTTTAACAACTGCTCCCATTTCAGAGTGTGTCAGCTACGTTCATTCATATGGTTGGGTTTTGTCTTTCTAAGATTGTTGATGAAGAACTTTAAAAAATTTTCTAGGTTCTAAAAAATTTTGTCTTTTAAAAATTCTAATTTTTCAAAGTTTCTCTGATTCCTTTGCTTATAAACATCCAAGTCCTAATTCTTGACATACATAGGAAGAAAAAAAAACCAACCCTGTTTTTAAATTAGTATATATTTAGAAGTTTTGTGAGTATCTATGAATTTCATACCTACAAATGTGAAGCATTTGAGTGTGGAGTAGAGTTTGGATTCTTCTTGGCTGTGGCAAAATACGCCTTTTTGTCTGACACATTTTTATTTTGGCTGACACACTTTTATTTTGTCTACCAAGCAGATCCAGTAGCCTAGTAAAATCTGTTTCCTGATCTACAGAAAGTCTCTGTGGCTTGAGACAGACTTTCAAACTGCGCTGACAGCAGTGACTGCGCAGTGCTGCAGCGCCAGCCTGTTGTGTGATTAAATGGCTGAGCAACAATAGATTTGCAGAGGACATAAATCTGCTAATGGTCATTTGGTGTTCTGGGTCCTCCTCTAATGACAGCAATAGCTTGGGAGGGAAGGGAGGTCATGAAGCAGCTGGGAAGACATTTGGAAAGAAGATGGTCAGAAAGTCAGGTTTCCTGGGGAGCCAGGGGGTGTTTAACATGGAGCTGGAGTGGGCAGGTGGTTGAGTGCTCTGTGGTACCGCACCAGGAGACAGGGGCAGCAGCTGAACTGGTGCCTAAGCATTGATGTGCACGTGACTACAGACATTCCTGCACGTTACAGCAAATCACTCTGTACCCACATGAACTGAATAGATAGATGGTAACAATTATTAAAAGGCTCACATCAGGAAGCGGTTGGGAATTTTTCCACAGAACTTCCCGTCAACAGAAAGTTCAGTTTCCTTACCTAACTTACAACTGCTTCTGTCAAAAGCATTGTACTTGTCCTAGACTAATAACTATTTCTCAAATACTTTTATCCAATATTTTATAATAACAATATTAAACAATAACCATTTTAACCAAGATTTTATAACCATGTTAATTCTGGTGTGTAAAATTAATGACCCAACCTACATATATGTGAGAATCTTTTAAGTAAATTGATACTTCTAAAACTGAGAATATGTAGTGAAATTATGATGTCATGTCTTACAATGCTTTAACAAGTGGAAATAATAAAAAAATCACCTGCCTGTAGAGATTTCCTTTTACACAAAAATAAAATTATTAATAGCAGGAGAACTAAGAATTTAATAACTAATATTTCTCTATACAGCCATTGATAATATTATCTAGATTATACTAATAGAATTGTAGATTGATTTGTTACTGTGACAACTAATTGTAGTTCAAAATGATAGAAGTAAGACTTCAAAGGATTCTTTTAGAGAAGAAAAGTAGAGGTACCAGGAGTAGAAAGAGTCTCAAACGGCTATTATAAAAGAACATTATTTGAATGTAAAAGAATTAACTCATAAATATATTTTAAAATAATTAAAGGAAAAGCCTTACTGACACATTAATGAGAGAAAGTTGAGTGGTATTTTGAAGATTTTTCCCTATTAGATTAATCACTGAGATGAAAAATCCAGTGCTTTCAAATATACTATTCCTAGAAAGGAATGCTAAAGGCAATGGGAACTCATTTGTTCATTTTTGAAAAACATCATGTTTTTAAAAAATAATACCTTTAAATTCCAATCCCCCTGTATACTGTTAAATATAACTATTTAAATACTAAGACATTTTGAAAAAGAAAAAATAATACATTATTAATGCTAAAAGAAATAAAAGAATCTGAGCTAGGTCCTGACAGGGATGATTAAATTATTTCTGATGAAGAAACTGACTGTCTTATAAGTAATTGCTTTAAGAACATTCATTGTAATATATTAACCTATCATTGATGCAGTATATGAAAATAGCTCTTATGTTATGCAACAACTTACTAAGTGTCTTCAGCAGAGAAAATAACCACAAGCATAACCATATACACAACCATAACTACATGCCATTCTTCTTGCCAGTTATATCATAGAGTAATGCTAAAACCTGACGGGAAATTAGAAAGTCATCACCTCCTCAAATAATCTTTCAAGATGATTCCCCCAACACCCTTTTTCTGGTTTGAAAAAAAAAAAGCCTCGGCTGAATCATGTCTTCCTACAGTATGATTATTATAATAGCAGTGATACAGATCAGTTTTTTTAAAGTGGGAGCCTCTTTTTTTCAAAAATTTTAAAAAATCTATCTTACCCATTCTACTTCCATTCTGATTGCAATAAACATGAAATACTATGTCTATAAAATAAGCATTTTTAAAATCACCCTTAGGCCAGTATTCTTGGGATATATTTATCCAGGATCATGCTAACCCTTCAAACGAGATGCATAAGTACAGCCTAAAAAGATATATCAAATATAGATTAAATTTAGCAAGATAAAGCAATCAAGAGCTATCAGCTCATGTTTCCTTGTGGGCCTATCAGAACTTTTCAGAAACTTAACTACAAGTATGACTTCTGTGCAACAATTCCTTCAGCTAGCTGGGTGCAAGAAAGCTTAAGTATAGTTATAGTTGCTGCAATCATGCCTCTAGTGCAATGTAGACAAAACATAAAATCTCCTGTGGAGAGACAAATCAAATGCTGAGAGTCAAATACATTTGGTTTCTCAGGTATGGTTCAGGTAATTTACAATTACTAAATCTGCACAGTAGGATTGCTGGTTCAACATTATATAAGGTCTTTGGTTGTGTTACACCAGTTCTCTCTGCAAAAGGGAAAGCAAGGAAAAAAGTGATTTTAAACTAGAAAAAAGATGCTAAAACAAGAAAGTCATCTAAAACAACACTTTCAGACAGCCACAGATAAATCATCTGTACAATTTTAAATTTCATCTTGAAAATATATCTTTAAGAGAAAGCCAGAGAAAAGTGCTTTTTGCTTTCCTTTTGTCCTCAGTAAATCTGAATGACTTCACTTAATGATTTTTCATGCCACAAAATGCATAAACATATCTGACACTACAATTAGGTTATAGTCACATTAATTTGTGCATTTATATGATTAAATGTACTAATATGGTATTTTTAACATTTCTCTCTAATTATGTGGAGAGCAGTACAATACATGCAAAAAATTCCTTCTGCAATAAATACAAGAACTTACAATGGAAGATAATGGATTCCTTCACTGTTTTCAGTGACAGTTAAGAAAAACATACATTGGTTTCTTGTTTCACACATTTTTATCATACCTATTACACAGAAATATGTGAGGCTAATAAAATATACTTATCATAGAATATAGTCACAGAACCATCAAGGTTGGAAAATACCTCCAAGATCATCAAGCCCAACCTTCAAATGAATTCTACTATGGACATTAAACCATAAGACGAAGAGCCACACCTACTCCCTTTCTGTCTAAGGCATTCATTCACCCAGCTTAAAATCTAAAATACATTCTGTGTGATAAACTTCTCCACAAACACAGATGTTGAGATTTATTAGGCATCTAGAACAACTAAAAAGGAGCTGTGTTTTAACACACTAATTTATACAGAGTGATAAGGTGATAAAAAATAATGAACACCCTAAACAAATCAACAATATTGCATGCACATGCACATGGTGACAGATATTGTTGTCATGTTTAGCAGGAGTTTGATCCATTATCTTCTGAACTCAGTAGAAATTATCCGGCTTTATGGAGACTGAATGAGACTCACAGAGCTTTATGGACTTTTAAATATCATATTAGGTTTCTTTGTCTAGTAGTTAAACTCATAAAGGTTCCTCTCACCGGGAAAAAACCCTGGAATTAGTAAGAAGCACTCTGGTCTTTGAAAGAAATTAGTTCCCTACAGATATTCAAAACTGAAAGCAATTTCTCTAGTTTCATGCGCTTTCAAACACTAGTTTGTGTGTATGCTGCTATCACTACTTTGCAGTGGTAAAATGTGGTTCTTCACTGTCAATTCTTTTAGAAATGTCGGTTTCATTTAAAGCTAGTGCTTAATCTAAGTACCAGGGAAACACATCACCCCCGAAAAATCGATATGAACAGGAGTTGTAAAAATTTTAATATTGATACCAAAGCATCGTCAGAGGCTTCTTGAGGATCACCTAGATGTTTTTGTGAATGAAACCAGACTTCTATATATGACATGACTTGGTCCTCTGTGAAATTAACACAGTGTAGTAAAAGAAAGAACTTAGAGCACATGAGCAGCACAGATATTCTGTGTTGGTTTCAATTTAAGGGGGTGTTTCTATGCAGGTGGATGCAGAACAAGACGGGCTCATTGCACATGCGCTCTGAGCCAGCTGGCCTGCACCAGCAAGTCTGGAAGGCATGGAGATCCAAGAGCACAGACTGAGGCCTGAGTCAGTGAGCTCATCCCAAGAAACAAAAGAGAGGATAAAGTGTGGAAAGAGTTTGCAAGGTCGACAGGAGGATTATATCAGTATCTTCAGCCACAGATCCCATGCAGGGCCTGTAGCAGCTTCCAGCACTTCTTGTGTCAGGGGCCTCTCTTCCAGAACTTCAGAGCTTCTGCTCCAGAGATTACCCCCAAGTTCTTCCAGTCTAGAACTTTCAAACTCCTCTATGCTCACACTTTCCTCATTCAATTTCATTCACATAGTGCCCTACTATTTTTTTCCAAGGGTCCTTAAGCTTATTTAGTGTATTTGAGAGCTACTCAGTGGTTGTCAACGCACTTACAAAGTGTACTCACAATGAACCACTCCATGAAAGACTTCTTTCTATATTTGCCTGATCCAAGACATTCCATTGGGAAACACATGTATCTTCCGTTTGTATCTGTGATCTTGGAGCTAATTCAGAGAATTACATCAAAAACTACCATGGATTCTTTGTACTACGTAGAGAATTTTGTGTCCTAATAATGCTGAGAGTCTAAAAAAATGCAAGCATCTGTGACTTACCAAAATGTACGGGTTCCAAGATGTATTTGATGATCTGGGCTTCAGTGATTTCCAAAGGTGACAGCAGAAGTTAATAGTGGAGAGAGAAACTATAGAAGAATGCAAACTGCAAAATAATCTTTGTTTTTGTAATAAGTGCCCTATCTTTATTAATACAATGAAAAAAAAAAAAAATCTTGTATTGTGTAGTATACTGCATGAAATTGTAAATTGTTCCAGTTCTTCAGATGTATCCTTTCTTCCAGGCCACGCCTTCTCATTTATTCACAGTCTCTCTGACTGAATATCCACATTCTATTTAGTCACTCATCAAGCTACAGTGCTTAGCTCTGCAAAAATTTGCTTTTATGACCTGTGAGCACTAATATGGCTCAATGCTACAGCTTGTCCTCCAAACAGCTCTGATTTATAGAACTCAAAGGAATTAAAAGTAACAGATCTCTATGTGTATGTACTCTTTCTGTTCGCTCTGACTGTTTTCCTTAGATAGACAGAATTTAATTTTAGAGTTTCCAGTTGTCATGAGTTGCTACAGTCTGGGGCATCTCCAGGTCCTCTTCCTTTGTAGTTTGAATCCTTTTCCCATTGACTGTTTTGGTCTGCAGGCCCTTATTTTGAGTAAATGAGAATACAACACTGGAGTTCTGCTGCTTATCAAGCCCATCTTTCACTTTTCCCACTCACAGCCTTCCATGATCTCAACAGTACAAGCATAAACATTCAAAGTATTATGTATTTTTCCTTCTATTCACAATGCTTTTATAACTTTTAAGCAATATTTCTAAATCTGGGGTTAAACTAAGAATAGATTAAACCTATCAATCACAAAGTATCATGTTTGCACTTTATTTTTATTATACTGATGAATACAGTGACCAAACTGTCCTGTCTTCTTTTAGGTTGTCATTTAATCTTTTCTAGTTATGACTCATGCAGTAAAAATAGATGATCAATATTTATGTGTATTGAGTGTGTTTATGAGCACTGAGTGTGTTCATATAAGGAGAGACAAGGATGTTCTTTCAGAAGACCTAACCTATTCTGTAGGTAAGTTATTTTTAAGAAATGACGTATTTTTGAGTACGTGAAGATTATACTATTGTGGCAATATTTGATGCATACAGTGTTGGCATTGATTTCACCCACTCCAGGCAGAATTACTTATTATAGTGTTTATTGGAGCATTATAGCTAGTTAAAGGCATAGTTTCCTTTTCTTGATTAAGGTAGTAGAAACCTTTGCACCTTCATTTTTGTTTTAATATAGCTATCATATTAAAGAAACTATGCTTTACTTCTGCAAGCTATAGAAGTATATATACATATACACACAAAATACTTTTTTCTAGTAGTGGATCTATATGCTGCTTATTTAAACTCTTGGCTGGGAATCCAGAAAACATATAAAATGGTATTTTTGATGCTATGAGAACCTTATTTTGGTTTCTGCCCTATGTGCTGGTGAGGACATGCCCACGCAGTTTGGCTCATCACCTTTAAGCATGACTGATTCATTTTTGATGGAAAAAATGGCACAACACGGCAAATGAGTCAACTGAAGCTATAATTGAAAGTAGAGCACATGAAAGAATTATTTTGAATGCCCAGATAAAGTCATTTGACATTCACTACTCACACCTGACAAAGCTGGCAAATACTCTGGTGCTATAAAAGCCTAAGACATGCAACAGCCTTTGACGCCCTAGTTGTTGGAACAAGTAGTGGAAAATACTGTTTCAGAGTGGGAAGGTGAGCAGTATGAAATGTGATAAGTTTGCTTTGCTAGTGTTATATCTATGTTTAATTCAGTGAATTATAGTAAATACAAGCTCCAGAAATTTTTCTTGTCTTCACCCTACCACAACCATTTCTGTCTGTTACAGCATCCTGGAAAAGAGCCTCTAGTTTGCCCTGACTGTTTTAATTAAGCAACCTCTCTCAATTTACTATGGTTCTTTATTTTTTCATTCAGCATTACAACAGGAAGGTTACTGAGGACCTGAGTCACACAAAAGCTTAGGAAATAGAATGAATTTTGGTACAAAATCATGACGACACAAAAGCCCAGTAACACTTAACAGAAGATAAGAATCAATATAAATTACGAGTATCTGTAGATTCACAACAATCTTCGCATCTCAGCTGGGAACTAACAGAGATACTGTCTCACCAGAAATACAGATGACTGCTCCAGGGACATATTGATCCAGCTGCTCTGAATTCCCAGTCAATGGAGAAAGTGCCTCCAGCCACCTACTGAGGCAGATCCAGTTGTTATGGGTTAACCCTGGCTGCACACCAAGTGCTCACCCAAGCTTCTCTATTCCTGCCCTCCTCATCAGGGCAGGGAGAAAAAAATATAATGAAAGGCTTCTGGAAGAGCAGGCAGAGATCACTCACCCACCCAATACAATCATGGGCAGAATGCAGTTGAATTGCTGAAATTAATTTATTACCAATAAAAACAGAGTACGATGAGAAATGAAACAAAATCTTTGAAACAGCTTCTAGCCCTCTCTTCTTCCCAGCCTTAACTTTAATCCCAATTTTCTTCACCTCATTCTAGCAAGAGGAGTAGGGGGATAGAGAAGCAGGTGTGTGGTTGGTTCATCACTCTTCTCTGATCCTCCTCTTTCCTCAGGGGCAAGACTCCTCACTCTCTTCTCGTACTCTAGTGAGGGGTCCCTCCCATGGGACACAGCTCTCCCTGAACATCTCCAGCGTGGGTCCCTCACACAGGGTGCAGCCATTCAGGATCTCACTGCTCCGGTACTGATTCCCAGCACAGTCACCAGTCCTCCCAGCAAACCTGCTCCAGCACAGGCACATCCTCCATGATCTGCAGATCACTGTGAACCTCTGCAGGTTGCAGGATGACAGCCTGCTTCACCGTGGTCTTCAGCACAGGCTGCAGAGAAATCTCTGTTCCATGTCTGCAGCACCTCCTTCCTCACTGCCATTTTCACTGACCTTGGTGTCTTCAGTGTCATTGCTCTTGCATATTCTCATTCCTCTTTTCAGCTACTGTTGCTCAGCAGTTTTCCCCTCTCCTTAAATCTGTTATCCCAAAGGCACTACCACCATTGCTGATGGGCCTTGGCCAGGGGTGGGGCCATCCTGGAGCTGGCTGGAATTAGCTCTATTGGACATGGGGGAAGTTTCTGTCAGCTTCTCACAGAAGCCACCCCTATTTCCACACAAATCCAACTCACTAATCCATCTAACACAGCTGCATTCTTCTTAAAAATTTCTACAGTGCACATGCAGTCAACATTGTTTTTTAATTAAATCTTAATATCTGCAGAATCCTACTTGTGAGGCAGGTGATCACTCTGTCCAAAGCAGCTTCCTTTAAGTATCAACAACTAATGTTAAATACCAAGAGAACTATTAAGAAAATAGGGAGAGTCCTGGGAAGTAGATAAACTGCATTACTAGATAAACCAGAGAATTCTGAAATGGACTAAATTCCTAATTAGGCAGGATTTAGCACATGTCTAAATCCAAGTGCATACTACTTAGACAATCCTTGTGGAGAGTCATGAGAGAGGTGACAAGTGACGTAAAAGCATTCTGAAGAATTTTCCTCCCAATTATACTTCATTGAAGCATCCCCATTACAGAGTTACTTCTCCTTTTTTCATTGTGGATTTCAGAGGCATTATATTTGATTAGATGTACTTATACCCATGCTAACTTTATATGTTAATTATGCAAATAAAAAATGTAAAATTGTATTTCATAAATTTATGATGTTACTGTGAGAGGCTTTCTTACTGTGATTTACATTTCTTCCATTAGCAGCTCATTATTTTTCACAATGTCTTAATGAGTCATCTAAATTATTCAGCATTGCAGTAATAATACTAATTTGAATAATACAGCATCATTGTTAGTTATCTTGCAAACTTGCATTGAACTTCTACCTCATACAGGTTTTCAGACCTGTTTGTTACCTTTAACATTCAGCCTGGCCATAAGCCTGTGGATATGATTTAAAATCTCTGGAAATCAGCAAAAGCAGACCAAGATTCAGGTTTTGTCATAAGGTTTTAGGTAGGTTTGACTGGAAAATGTTTGCTACTAAAGAAACTTATGGTTTATACTTAAGCACTTAAACAAAGGCAATTATTGCAATTCTTACTGCCATGATCTAAAATCTCCTGCCATCTTGCAAAATAGCCAACACTGATTTGAATATGCAGCCTGCCAAATTATGCAACAACTTGCTTAAGGGGAAAATCTGAAAGTAATGATTTATCCCTTAAGCATAAGGAATAAGAAAACTGAGAAAACTTAAGCATCTCCTCTTTATTTAAGATCAATGTCTAAATCTACCCAGATAGGTGATTCTTTCTGACTGAGATGCCTTGATAGAAATCCTTTCCTATTAATTGTCCAGAAATTTAATTAGTTAATTAATTAATTGTCCAGTACTCTGTTATGAAGAAAATAACATTATGTATAACAGAATAGGCAATGCCTTAGCTGTTAAAGGCATGTCAAAGTGCAAAAGCACAGGTTTCATTGCCAAAGTGTGAAAATCATTGGAGGTCTGAACAGGACAATCCTCTTTAACAGGACATTTTATCTGTACTCCTTTAGTGTTTTAAGCTTAGATCCAAAACAGGCAAGGAGGTATTTTGGTCTCAGTGCACCACAGGTGAGGACTCTAGCCTCTATGTTGCAGTTCTGGCCCAAAGAACAGTCGGTTGGTTTCAGAAAAGTGAAGAATTTGAACATGTAGGACTGAGATTTTATACTTTTCCATTGATCAACTTAGGACATTTGCCCAAAATAAAAGTTCAGGCAGACTAGGAACATGATCCAAAACCATCTCAAATGGAGCCATAATTGATGCAGGTTTTTGCCCAGGAACTCTCTTTCCTATATGCTACATTTGGTGAATAAGACATCTGACAAAAGTCCTGGTAGGACCGGGCTCTGGTCCTCAGAAGCTCATGAGCTGTGCCTTCAGTTTTATTTAACTAGCTGTGGGACACTGTCAGTGTTTGGGTAATCTTCTCATCTGCTCACTGACATACAGCCACTGGTGAATAAATCCAAGGTGGAGCTAGGGACTTTGAAATGTAAATTACATCTTAAGTATTTTGTAAATCTTGTCCATAAATTGAAATTATTCCTGGGCATGCAGAGGACAGTGATTTCAGAGTACTTTTTGCCATTTCTTCACCTCTCCTTAGATTTTGACAAAAATAATATGAATTCCAATTTTGATCAATGTGGACAGTGTTGCTCCACCAGAATGTATTAGAACATAATCTAGAACACAAATTTTGTTATGTTAATCTATAAAGGGCACATTAAGACCTTACACTTAAAGAACACTTTCTTTTTTGGATTCTTATAGGATCCAAAGGCAGGTACAGCCTTGCATGCATAATTCTATTTAAATAATGCAATATGAATTTAGGAAAATTAATTTTTTAAGTTATATGCCTTTTTGTATGGGAAAGTTGCAAAAATAATTTAATCAGGAGTGATTTTTTTATTTCTGTTGATAAAGTTGACTTTGTGTGCTTAAGGACATGGTTTAGGGGTGGACCTGGAACTGCTATGTCAGTGGTTGCACTCAATGATATTAGAGGTCTTTTCCAACCTTAATGATCCTATGATTCTGTAATATATGACAGTCTCCCAATACAATGAAATAATAATAATAACAACCATAACAATAACAATAACAATAATAATAATAGTAAAAAATTAACAGTGGGAAATTTCCTAAAGCCTCAGCAAGTTACAAAGGCAGGTTTGCTTCAGCCATACTATCATCCACTGCTCACATTCCAAGAATCAGAAATGACAACCAAATACATCCAAATAAACCTATTTGTTCAATTCATGCAACACTATAAGAAGGAAATTGATCTTGAAATAAATAACAGTTTTTCTGTGATTAAAACATCAACTAAGCAATTCTGATTTCTATTCTAAATCACCCTCACATCCTGCAAGGATCTACTTGGATATTTTGAACTGCAGATTATATTAAGATTTATATTTCTTCCAGCTGCATATGAGCATAAACCACATGGAGCCAAATTCCTTTTTATTTCAACTCTTGCATATGTGATCTACCTAGTGAATGAGATAACAATTCCTGGGAATAATTCTAAAGTATACCAACATGAGAAAATAATTTACTTCAACAGATTTAGTAACAGAAATTAAATCTAAAATTAATCTCGTAACCCACAAATTCAATATATAGATTTTTAAGTAATGAAAAAATTCTGCATTATAGAGTTTTAACTCTATAATGGAAGGAAATATTTTCCTCCTTTGGTCCAGGTATAGCTTCTTCTTTGTTTCAGACTGCTTTTAAGATTTATTCTTAGATTCAGTCTTGTTACAGCCACAAGTATGAAGAGTCCTTCATTTTCTATATCATTTAGCTAAAGATATAAGACAAAATTTCAATTAAAACAGTGCAAATGTTGTATCTAGACAAGGCCAACTTGTTAAATTCCAACTGTTAAATATTTATTATTGGTAGTAGCATTACTCAAGGAGATACTGCTTGCTTATAATTCCAAGTGAGAACATTCATCCTTTTTCATCCTCCTTCCAGCCATATCTAACACTGTCCAGTTTGCTCATTTGATAAGGGATATTAAGCAGTGACAAGAAATGCAATATCCACCATGTTATTTTTACAGAGGTATTTCCAAGATCATCAGTCATTTCTTAACATGTCACAAAATTTGCCTGAACTACAAATCACTTATTTATTTCTAAAAATGTCACTTGCTTTTACATTTACTTTTATTGTTCTTGCTGGAATGATATTATTTTTGATAATTTTCTCTTAATGAAGGTATTTTAGTTTTATTGTAATTTGTGTTTCCTGTTCTGAAAGCAATTTTTTTTTCAGCTTTCCCAGTTTAGATTCAATTTTTCCTCAAGGAAACTACAGGCAGGAAATATTTACATAGGTATTCCAAAGATGAAACCTTTTCCTTAATGCTTTTTCCAAGTTTTCTTCAGAACTTGAGATCAAATGTTTCCATGCATCCACAGGGTAGAAAAAGAAATAAAAACCTCTGTAGATGTTTGACTGATGTTGGGCTTAAAGATGAACAACATTTTTCATACCTGCAACCTAAGGTTCTATCTTCCTGAGGGAATAAAACATCACAAATCAACAAAGGCTGCATTATTCTATGATGACAGCAAAATTAAAAAGCTTTTCTTTGCTATATAGGAAAAAAATGTCCCATTTTGAGATGTAAATACTTCATTTATATTAGGCTACAGAAAATAAGTAATACTAAAGCACCTCAGACAAAAAATAAAATGCATCAAACTGCATTCACTTTTGCTATATACAACCAAATTATCTTGTCTATAGATAGATGATTTTAAAAAGAATGAGGTGATACTTTTATGAAGTAAAATATCTTAGCTCAATGCTCACAACACTTTTTTGCTGGATTAGGAAACAGGCCTTCTCATGCTGTCACACTGATTTGTTTCTTTATTCCTTTGCTAGAGTTTCTTCCATTTTTCTTTCTTTTGTGCATTTTTATTTCATGTGTTTTTCAACTGGGCAATTAAATTCTCTATTTTTAATATTCAAACAATTAAGCTTTTTTTGCATCCTGATTGATTTCTGTTGCCAGTCCCTCCTCTAGCCATCCCCACAGATGTTGACCACACAGAGTTGGTGCCATCCAAGCTGAGTTTTGCAGATGTAGCAACAAGAAAGGTGACACCGCTTCCTCCTCAGCTCGAGTACTCATACAGTTCCACCATATAAATCAACACAAAACAGGAGATAGAAGAAAAGGCAGGAATATTCACAATGGATAGAAAGCCTGCGTGGATTTTTGCAGACATGATAGGGATGGATTTGGATTGTTTATGATTAGTTAAAATCAGCTTTCCTGAGCCATTCTAAAATTTTCTATTCATTATGTAACCTTTCCTGTTCCATAAGAGATGACATCATTCTGCAAATTACTGAATTTCCTTGTAAGTATACAAACTTGCATTACTGATTTGGTGGGTTTGGTGATGATCAAAATTCCTTCAATGCTATGCTCTAGCACAGTGCATACCACCACTCATTAAGGAGTGATGAATAAAGACATGTAATTAAAATTGGAATGGCAGCTTAGAAAAATGAAAAAGAATAGGCACAAACTCATTTCTCACAGGTACAGCAGCACTGCTTAATTGTCCAAAACAGGTCTGAACTCAATCTTTTTAGGGGCTTGTTCATTCAGGTTTTTGAGCTGAGGAAACTTCTTCCTGTACAGCTGTGTTGAGAACTGTTTGGTGGCCCACTTTTTGTTTTGGTTTAATTTGGGAGGGAGGGGTGCTTTTAAAAATTTTTTTCTACTATATTGCATAAACTACTCCACAGAGAAAAATACAGTAAGTAACACGTAAAAATTAGAAGTGATAATGAATATTCTGTTTTCCCCTCATAAAAACTCCTAAGCAGACCAACCAACCCAAGCTTCACACAACTAAGCCAAGTTGCTTCTAAATTAATGAATTCTAAACATGCCATTAATCCACAATTAGACTCACTGTCTTCCATCTGGGTGCCAAAGTAGCTGTTGAAAAAGAATGTCCAAGCATGGTGCAAAGAAAAGGTAGATGTGATACAACAGTATATTATGCAAATTCAATTCAAGCCCTGTAGCTGTAAATGTCATCCTGTGTCGAGAAAAATTTTAATATGAAAGATTTTATTTTCTGCTCTATTTGCTATTTTGGTGTAGAAGATATAAGGGGAAGAGATGAATAATTTGTTTTGAAAAGCGATATATCCATTGCTCTATTTGCTGACCATCTAAACTCCTATTCTGACACATTTAAACTTCTGCTGACTACTATGTTACTTTGAGAATAGCTTCATTGATTTTTGGTCTGGCCCTGATTCTGGGGAGAAAAGGGCCTAGTATATGTTTGGACTTTACATCAGTGATGCAGAAGGAAGGACAACTGCTATGTTGTTTGAAAAGGAGTGATGTCAATTCAGCGTGTTTCTTCCTGTTCTTCTTCCACTTGCTGAAGTATCACAAGGGTGTATTTAGAATTTTGAAGACTGAGAATTCTTTCTTGAATTCTTTTTTTTGAAGGAAGACCACAGCTAGGACCTCTCTCTGCTCCTGCTGCCCTCCCTCTTTCTGTTTTTCTAAATATCAAGCAACTGCTACTAATGGAGGTGCTGCATATATCTACAATGAAGGACACAGCAAAAATGAAAAGGGCTTCACAGTGATGCAGATATAACTTATTCCCATTGTGACCATGGTTTCTTCAGTGAGTACTTCTATTGTTAGTAACTAGTTTTAAATGCAAAAAGGAAAACACCAGGTCTTTCTGATAGTAAGACAGATTTGAATCAACATGACAGAGTGTCTCACATAAGGAAGACTCAAGACTTACGAGGGATATATCACATCTCTCCTTATTGCTAGGACATTCCCGAATTACTAAAAAAATCAAATGCTTGAAAACATGATATGTCTACAGTTTCCTTGATACTTTGTAGAATACCCTGGAATTATGAAGACTGGTTCATGCAAGCAAAAAGATAAAGTAGAACAACATACACAGATAATTTGTAGTATGTTAATTAGTATCACATATGTTCATCAAATTTTTTTTAATAAGCAGTTTTGGATTAACTGGGTTAGGGAATTTTAACTACATTTATTCCCAAATAGACATTTTATAGCAAGTCATATTAATACAGTTGGAAGTTACTTATTTTCCTCTTGAAATTGTATCTGAAACTTGGAACACTCCATCTTTAATCTTCATAGAAAATATCTGTTTCAGATATAATGGAAAGGATTAATTCAATACAGAATTAAAGGTAAAAATCAGTAAAGGAAGTTGTCAGGAGAAAAATAAACAGACATAAATACATCTCTATTTCTAGAAATATTGACTGCAAAATAATCAAACCTAATATAGTAAGAATGCTGAAAATTCAAACACATGGCAGACAAGAAATAGACATAGAGAACAAAAAGCCATGGAGCATGCATGTAAATATATATATATGTATATATATAAAAGCAATATTTTACAAATCTGTATTTTTAAAATCTGTAGTTACGTACAAATGTCATGATTTATGGGTGGACTCTCTGAAACATAGTCAAGGTAGTAACTGAGTAAGAAAGTTTTGTCTCTTTATATATATACCAATAAAAATTATGACAGACACTACCAAAGTAATGTAAGCATTTGGAAATTCTGCCACAGGAGTTTCTGTTTATCATCTGGAAAACTGATCTGGGCTATGGGACAAACAGCTTATATGAGCCCAGAACAACTGAAAGACAGATGGAGAGACAGAAGTATTCCTGTTGATTTTTTTAACACTTGCATTTTGAAGATAATGTTAAACAACACACAGATGATGTCTCTTCAGGCCAGTCTACCTGCTTTGGAGTCTGCCGTTTATGTGGAGAAGTGAGGAGAAAGGGTTAAAGATTTCTCATGTTATTTTTACCTTGTTGCCTAATTCTCCCAGACTAAGCTCACAATTTCAGTCTCATTGGAACTGTTTCCTCCAGGTTCAGAAGCACTAATCCACGTGTAGAGGGAAAAACGCAACAATACGAAAGAAGATACTTATGTACTCAATGATTTTTTTTACAAGCATCACTCTAGTTGTCCTTATTCTGTCTCTTTCATCCTCTCTACTCAGAAGTCCTAGTTAAACTACAGGTTTGACATGCCTATCACTTCAAATCCCAGAGTCATAAGACTGGATGAGAACAAGTTTATTTTTAAACAAAATATGAAACTTTCGGGTTCCATTATGCTGCACAAGAACTCTTGAAAATGTGGCTAGATGTAACAAATAGAGCCATATGTGCAGAAAACCTGAAAACTCAAGTTCCGAAATCTGTCACAATGAGATACAGCTGGAGAGGAGAGCTCAGACCTCACAGACCTGTGCTCTCTCACACTGTGCTCCTGACAGTGCTCGTACCACAGCTGGGCATCCCTGCAGCTCAGTACATCGCCAGCACTGGCTGCTCTGGGGACCCAGCGACGCTGTGGCAGCAGTGACAGGAGAAGACAAGATGCATCTCTGGAGGTGGAAAGGAGAGAAATGTCCTCAAGCAAATGCCTGTCTTGTCCTGAGAGGGGTCCTCCAGGAGCCATGACTTGTGCCAAGGCAGCTCTGGCCTCGCAGGCTGACGGGCACACTCAGTGACACCTCGCTCGCCGCAGCGCAGCAACCTACGCTTCTCCCCAGCAAAGCTCTGTCACCTCAAATGAACCCTCCCTTGAAACAACAACAAACCAGAAAAGCAAGAAAGTTGCATGTACTTCAGTCTCCTGTTCTTTAACTTGTTCCCCAGTTCTGTGGCTCACTATTTAAAGCATTCAGTCTTTGTGTACAGTCAGTATGAAGTTATTTGTAAAAATAATGTGTGGCAAATTGGCAGACAAGCACAGTTTAAAATACAGGCAATCTGTTGAGTGATTTAGGAGAGCTGCCATAAAATTTCATTTCTTATATTATCATATGTTTAGCATTTTATGCAACATAGTACTTCAAGAAAAATGATAAACAGTAAAGATTCATTGAAAATGCCTTGTAGGGAAGAACACATAGGGTGACTGTCAGGGCAGAGTGGGGTCCAAGGGAGAGACTGGTGCCAGGGCCTATCCCAACTCCAGCTAGAAGTGGGCAGCTGGGGGACTCCAGTGCAGCCCCAGCCCTGGGCACTGGGCTACAGTGTGGGCTCACGAGCAGGCAGGGCAGGGGTCTGTGGAACTGGGCCAGGGGCTGATGGCCACTGTGGGCTAACCTGGGGTACTGTGCCCCAGGCGGAGTCAGGGGAAGCCAGGGAGAGGAGAGGGACAGTCAGAGATGGTGCCTTGGGGTTCACTGAACTTTCAAGGGATAGAGAAGTATCTACAAACAGTCCCATTTTAACTTTAAGGAAATGAAGCCTGTAACTGACATTCTGTAATCCACAGAGAGGAAACATTGCATTTGTCCAGGGTGGAGCTGATAGTACTGTGATATGGTGAGTTTATGAAATAACAGGATTCCACTTCTTGCACTGGGCTACAGAAGTTTGCAAAAACCTTGTAATATATTTGGAGCCTGAGGGCTCTGGGACAAATACTGGTAACTTTCTGCTTAGATTCCCCTCTTGTTCCATAAAGATTCAGAAAACAACAAAATTCCATAAAGACTCAGAAAACAACAATGATTTTCTACGCTCAGATAGTAATATGGGAGCAAACACATCAAGTTTAAAAAAAAAAAACATGAAAAAAAGAGATCATCAATTGTTTTTTTTAATTGTAATTAAAATTAAACAGACATAATGAATGATACTTTTGAACACCTAACCACTGTGAAATCCCAAGACTGCTGAAGCTAAAATCCATGACTCTGTATATCAGAATTTCATCCCAGTTCTTTACACCAGTATCCAACACACAATGTAGACACTTTGTGGTGTTGTCCTTCTGTATTAAAACCTATCTCAAGAGAAGTAGCACATCTAAAAACCATTCTTACCTTATTTAGTTAAACTCAATAGGTCTGATGCTTAAAGAAAGTAAATGAACTTTTTTTGTTCAGAAGGTTTATTAACAAATTTTTAAGTTCAAGATCTGCAGAACCTTTCTCCATGTTTAAGTATATAATTTGCTTTTGGCTGGCATTAAGACCCCATTTTTTGTATGTTCCACACGTATAAGTTTTCCTTTGTCAGTAAAATATTTTTTATGCCAAACTTAATATGTTNTTTTGTGTGTGTTCCACATGTATAAATTTTCCTTTGTCAGTAAAATATTTTCTATACCAAATTTAATATGTTTTCAATAGTTTTGTTGACAGGAGTACATTTGAATATTTTTTCTTCCATTTGTATCCATAGCACTGAAGTTCCATAGTAAGGAATTTCTCAGCTTTTTAAGATCTAATTATACCCACCCTACTCTTTAGGCCTGAGTTAAATGTTGGATGAGGAGGTATCCTACTGCTTCTGAGAAGAGGCACACAAGAAAATGAGCTATGCATGAGAAGGAAGCTGTGAAGGAAAACAGGGTTTAGTCTAGTATTCTAGGAGGGCCATACTGCATCCTGGGATGAGGACTGCCAATAAATATTTATTAGAACAGTGGATGGGAAAAGAGCATCCTATACTCTCTGGGTGCTTTGACCTCTGAACTCTGCTGCTAATGGTACTCACAGTCTTTATTCTTGTCTCTCCTTAGCAGAATGAGTAGTATGATACTCATCTTCGGAACACAGCTTCAATTTAATTTGAAAATAACTGACTAATTGTATTAATCACCCTATGATGATAACAGGTTTGTTTTTTTTCCTGAGAATGGTAGGTAAATGTACTCATTGTTTAGCTACATCTCTTTCTTACCATTCTGTCTGGTGTTTCAAATAATTCCTTGTACAGAGATTATTTACTTTAAAATGCATATTTTTCTCCTTGAACATTTCAGATTGTCTTTTTGCTATTGCTTGATAGATTTTTATTTTTTATAATGGTTATCTATGTGTCTTAGATTTTATTTGCTTTTATCTCAACAAAGACAAACAGAAATTGACTATCTAGAAGTAACAGGTAGAGTAGCTCTTTAAGAAAATGATTAATAATGAAGAATAGCTGTTAATAGTCATCTTCATCTTTCCTGTAATAAACTGGAAAAATATTCTTATCAAAATCAAACAAATGCTAAAAAAAGTAGGAAGAAAAAAATCTACAGGATACAAAGTAGACATGGAGAAGAAGAATGTGAACAACAAAATATCTTTTCCTAGGTGGGTGTGAAAATTTAATTCCAAAATGGAACTTCTACTGGTCACATTTTACAGTAAGACTTGCTCGTTTTCAATACTTTAATGATACTTGTGATTTTGACAAATTTATCTGGTAATTTTGTGGAGATTTCTTATTGCACTGAGATTTCGTAGGCAGGCTTTTTTTTTTTTTTTTTTTTTTTTTTTTTTTTTTTTAAAAACTCTTTTGGGGATCTGTTGCTGGGTGTGTACACAATCATGTGCAGAAAATGTGTCAATTATTCATCCGGGATCTGAAATATTGCAAACAATGAGTTTTCATTCTTCTCTGCTCTTCTGCTTGTCTTTCCTCCTCTTCTGTTAGCTAATGGTAGGAGAAGTGTGAGGTTTGCTATATACATACAGATGTTAAGAAATCTTTGCCATGACAGAAAATAGTTTGAAAGTAACAAGATAAATTGCTAGCAGCAATGCATATAATTAGCAAAAAATATGACTCACTTGAAACATAAACTTAAAAATATTACAAATACATACATTTCTCCCTATTACTGAATTTCTAGACCATTACTATTTTTCTGCTATTTTTTTGCAGATACTTGAAAAACATAGAATTTGCATTTTTATATTTTTCATTAAATATGGCAAGCATTAACTAGCACTAGAATTTATAGGCAAAAGTAACATATTTGACAATAATATACAATGCAACATATGTTGTAGAATAGCTTCCTTTTGTCTAATGTAATCCAAAGCAGTTCTAGTTCTTGGTTCACGGATGGCTGAATATTCATGTTACTGCATCTGTGTACAGAAAGGAGCAAAGCCAAGAGCACAGTAATGGTGTGCAGTGTGACAAGGGGAGAGGCTGAAAACCAACAACCCTCTTGCAATGCAGTTAATGCTCTCTGGACCACACTGCTAAATAAACTTCTGGTCGCAGGAACAGTTGCATGCCTGTTATACAGCTACTTCAATTTCTTTCTCTCTCTCTCTCTCTTTTTTTTTTTTTTTTTTTCCTTGTCAGTCATTTTTTATTATTATTTTGACATCCTCTGTCAGGTATATTTTGTGGGCAGCAAACTCAGCAGGTACATAATAAAATGGTTTGGTATGAAAACACATGTGAGCACATGGCCTACTAAAACAAGGAACTAGTAGTGACTTCTTGTACTCCTGCACCTTCCACTGGTTTTCTCTTACTGATGACTGCAAATCTAAGGTTGTGGCACAAAGAGCTATGGTCCATGTACTGACTTTTGTTCCTCAGTTTTACATCAGTTAAGAAAAAATTTTGTACAGATGTAACTCCCAAAGTCAGTCTCCTTTGTCTAGAAAAGCAACTGAAAATCTGTCCAAAGTACTTGGTATTATCAGGTCTAACAAGACTGTTAGACTACACAGTAAATAAATAATTCCATTTCTTTTTCTCATTCTCTTTCTTATTTAAAGGCCTGATTTTGTAACTGGTCCTATGTACTCAACAAAATTAATTTACATTGCCCAGAAATCGAGAAAACTACTTTATTTTGCTTCAATGTAATTTCATTCACAATTTGCACAAAAAAATCTAAATAAAAAACCAAATAAACAAACAAACAAAAAAGAAACAAAAAAACCTAAACAAAAACAAAAAACCTCACAATGCAAAAAATAAAAAATAGTGAAAGAGCCAGTACATGTATATGGTAAATCTGAAAAAATTCCTTGGTGGAGAAAGATTTACAACTGTATTGTTACTTTTTTTTGTTCTGTAAGCATATGAGTATTTTATTAAAAAAAAAAAAAAAGTTATTTTGTTTATCTATGAGAAAGATTTCCCAGACGTAATATAACCCCACAAACAACTCAGCATTCTTTAAAGCTTTTTACACCCAGTAGGAATGACAACAGCAGATATCAGATTGTAGTGCTGGAATATCCTAAACGATTGACTTTGCCTATTGACAAAGCAAGGTTTTATTCTGTTGGCAACCAATTATATTATGAAATTATTTCATAGCACCAGAAGTTACCATTCTCTTCACTCCATCAAAGTGGAAGGGGGCACACTTTGGCTACATGTGAAAGGTTAAAAGATGTGTAGACATTTTTAAAATAAAGATAAACAGATAATTTTTAAATGAAAATTTGTTTAACTTTCCAGATAATGCATTTAACCTACAGTTCCTTATATCCTATTCTCTCTGATAGCATTGATATTACTTTCAAGTAATTCACAAAGCATTTCCACTAACATCTGTTTTAACTAGCATCTCTTGTGCACTTTTTGCTTTATCTTGTCACAGGCAGGTGGTGTACAATGAATTGTCTTACTTCAGCATGTTTTCTTGTGTGTCTTTGTTTTGGCATCTTTATACAATGCTGCATTCAGCCCAGAAGCTATGAAAATCCTGTGAGAGTCCTTCCTTTTATTATTTTTGCTGAGCAGATGAGATATTTTTCAATAATGGAGCATTCTTTTATAATAAAAGAACATTAACTGTCACCCCCTAAACTTTAATTAATTTAAACTACAGACATGGAATATTTGAAAACATTGAGAATCAGGACTTGTTTAAAATTCTCTATCTCTGTGCATAAAATCTGGAAGAAGAAGTGGAGTGTGCATTTTGGCTTTCTCTGGCTAATGTGTCTAGCTGAGGAGCAATATTGCACCAAAATGCAGAAATGCAGTTTCCTGGTCATTAAAGGATTTTCATGCAAGTGGATAGCGCTTTTGCAGCAAAGCTGAAAGATGATGAAGGCTCCAGCTATCTCACTGAGATAGAGCTACCTGCAATCTAGTGTGGAAATTCTGATACAAACAAGGCTTTATGTGGGTTTAGTGCCAACCAGTTTTATTTATCTATATGTGAAGGGGCCAGGCATGGCCTCAAACACCTGTGCGATGCCTCAACATCTTGACTTTTCCAGATGGGGAGATTATCGGTCTTTACCTTCTAAACATTGTGACGGAGCAAGAATTGAGGTGTGGGCAGATAGACTAGTGGTGTCAGTTTGTTGGGATGCTGGCTTCATTATCTGTTTTACCACCAATGGTATTATAGATTGGATTGTTTCTTAATGACAAGATATTTCAGCAGCAGCACTTACATGTCATGTTATTCTTCGTTGATTCGTCTGGTTAACATCTGCTTTGTGGTTCTTGAGTTTTTCTTTGGAGTTATTTCTTCCCTTAACTCACACTATGCAATGAAGTGGTTTATGAATTAAATGACCTTTAACAAATACATTATGAGCACAAACTTGAAAATGCTTGAACTATTTTTAACATCACAATGCATTGTTTCTTGATTAGAATTGCTGTTTTGATAGTCTGCAGGTTTTACATTTTCCTGGATTAAAAGGGAGCTCCATAGCTGAACAGTGTGCATATAACACAAATTTCTCTTTCACGTCTTTATTTCAGCATCTTTTAAAGACTTCAGTGTTACCCACTCAGATCTGTTCCATATCATTGCCAAAGCGTAATCTAGGGCACTTTGTAAAAAATATGAAACTAGAAAAAAATTGTGCCAGAAATACAAGAGGTTTCATGCCTTCATGCACTCTTTTGCTTGCACTTATATGTTGAAGATAATTAAAATAATAAATAAATTTTATTCTGAGAATCTGATAGCACAGCTAGCTACTCTCAATGCAGCTGAAAGACAAGTTTCAATTTTTATGGTAATTAGGTATAGTAAAATTTTCTATTACAGCATAAGTATTTCAATAGCAGACTGAATTAAAATATTTACTCGTATCTTATGCCACTTTCATGGCAAGTGATACTTCAGCTGACCAACATGACAGAGTGAAAAAAGAATAAAATGATTGTTCTTGAACCCACTCTTAGATCACAAAAAAAAAAAAATTCCTCTTCAGTTTCAGGTTCTCAGGTACAACGGTATGAGAGTAAGTGGGATACTCAAGCAGTTTTGGTGTTGTTTTGGGGGTTTTTTTGTGTGTGTGTCACCAGAAAAATCACACTAAAGGAAAGCAATAAGACCAAAAAATTCCAGTGGCTCAATCAGCCATCCTGTAGCTGCAAACTAGAGCCTGCCCTGAAGATCAGACTGAGACAAATAAAAACTCTCTTTTCCCAGCTAAGGACTTTCACCTGTACCAAAAGGTGCTAACTATGCATTAAAACTCTCTGGCTTTTATTGATCTTTAATTTGCTTTGAACAAGTCACATCTAAACTAAAGGTATATTCCTCCTTTGAACTTTCTCCCTCCCCATCAAATGTCTGCAATGAAAGACTTTTAAGGCTGCCATGCTGATTTTTGAGGCCACATATGGATTATGTGTGTGTGTGTGTGTGTGTGTGTGTGTGTGAGAGAGAGAGAGAGAGAGACAGAGAGGGAGAAAACAGGGTCTATGACAGTCTTCTAGCAAAATGCAGCAATCAAGTTCACAGCTGAAATAGGTAAGCAATTTAAAGTGAGGAACTACAGCGAGTCCCTTAAAGCTATGATAATATGCAGAGAACCTTTGGGAAAAAAGCATGAATGGAATTGTAAACTGGAATCCTAACTCAAATTACATTGGAATGTAATTTATTCACACAACATTACATTTTCTCCAGTCTTAGCTAAGATCTCCTGAACTTTACTTTTGTGCTTCTCTCTTAGTCTCTAATGGCTTCTTTATCAAGTGAAGACTAGCTCTAAATATTGCTGTGTTTTTTGTTTTGTTTTGTTTCTTTTCTTCGTATGTAACATTTCTAAGACATATCTTCCTTCCTCCATTTTAATATAAAAATCTTATTTAGTCCTTCAACATGCTGTAGTACCTATTAAAAGGCTTTAAAAATTGAAATGGTGCATAATTAGTATGATTTGGGTATGATTCAGGAATCACTTTACACTCTTACTCTGTTGACTAAATCACATAATTTTGCCATGATTACTTGCCCCTCAGTTTGCACTGTATGTCTTCAAAGTAACAGCAAATCTTTTCCAAGGTGGTCTTCACTTCCCTACATGGTCAGTTATTCCTTAATAGCGTGGTGGTGTCTTCTTTTACCCTGTTCATAGCAAAGGATTTCATTACTCTCCACTTTACCTTTGTTGGAGACAGCAAACGAGAAAGCCCCATGGCAGCAGTGACAGAGGGAAGGAAGACAGCTTTCAGATGTGTCTTTCTGACATAAGATTATACGTTTTTAAAAAGTAACCTGGCAAAAGGTAAGGAGGACTTCCTAAGGTAACAAAGAATACAGTCTCACTGTACTTTTCCTATCTATGTTCACACACTTACTTTATCAGCTATAAGTTCCAGTTACCTAAACACCTGATGCCAGTACATATATACACAAATGCAGAACCTCCCAGAGCATCAGAGCATTTCATATTTCTGCAGTAATTAATGGAATTATTAGAATTAATATAATAGAATATAGAAAATAGATAATAGATATAATAGATAATAAAATTAATATGATATTTGGATCTTAGATAAGCAAAACTATGTTTTGGAGATCTAATGGTCAAATTTCATTCAAGGGGCTTTTAAGCTTGTAATTAAGTAGTGCATTAAATATCTTTCACTGCATAAGTTTCCATGGAATATGGAAATATGCTCTTGATCATATGCTCTTGATCAAAACTCTCCACTTAGTCAGGTTTTAACAAAAGATGTTGCCTACTGTAGGGAGAATTCCTTTATTATTACCAAGCCCAAATATCTTTTTCCATCCCCGTTTTTGAGTATTTTCCATAGTTCTTCATTTCCCATTCTTTAGAATTTTCCCTTCTTCTCCTTCCATCTTATTGACCCCAAACCCCTACATGCTTGAAGAGAAGGAGGCTTTTGCTTAATTGGTGCCACAAAGTGCAGGTGATAATTGGCAGCTTCTGCACTCTGCAGTAACCTCAGTGCTGTGACACACAGTGCTTCAGCCACTTACTCATCTGTGAATCTGCACGGCAGAAGATAAGGGCAGCAGGTCGACTAGTACAGGTAGCAGTGCTAATACCTTGAGTAGCCATAATAATCTTTCTGTGCTGAGTTTTTGCTTTAATGATTGAAAGTCAGTAGGGAGGATGGACATGAGGAGCTGAGGGCCCAATAGACTACCAAAACTATTCTACAAATGTTTGTAAATCAAATAGCTGTGAAGGAGGTCTGTCTGCTATACAGCTTGCAAATAATTGCCTCCTCCAGCACATGGGACAGGGATTGGAATATTTTCCAAGGTGAGTGCTGAAAAGTTACCTTGGGTGAAGATGGACAGATCTGTCACATGTCTGGCAAACACTTTATGCAGGACAATGCTGCTTGAAAGGGGAAAAAGGAAGGATGTCATCAGCAACACCCATCTTTATCAATATTTAGAAAAGACTGATACTTCCATGCATACAGATGTGTTATAAAAAGTAGCAGTAGTGAGTTCTAGAGAGTTGGAAGCTGCAGACCCTGAACTTTAATTTTAAAGAAAGGGAAAGAAAAACCCTAAACAAGTAATGTAAAACCCCCATCAGATATGTCGTCTTGAAGAAGTTCAAACCAGCCAGTCTGGATGGTGCCTCATGAGCATGATTGCTCTCAACCAGTGCTGTTTGAGTCTCTTACTTTTTCCTTACTCACCTAGCTCAAAGCTCAGATTTTGCTAGTCATGCAGTAGAAGAATCCTGTAGATGACATCTCTTGCCCTCAGCTACAATGGGATTATCAGGCAACTGTTCTAGTGGTTTGTATGCTATGATAATTTAGTCAAGACAATGGTCTGAAATGACCAGGTGAAATGACAAAAAAGCCACTTGGAATAGTGACACAGGTGGAGAGGGAGAGGTGGGTTGTTTTTTTTTTTTTTCCTGTTTTTCACCTATGCATTGCACTGAAAGCCCAAGCTCTGGCAACACACCCTGTCATGGCACCAGTATTTTCTTTGCACTTGGTTTAGAAATGCCCATGTTGAAATCTTCTCAGCTATTTGCCTTACAGTGCAGATGTGCATCCTCTGTGCATTTATATTTCCCCCAATACAGTGTCACACCTCCAGTGAAGCCAGCTCAGCAGCAAGCACCACAGAGTCTTCAGCATGCTGCTGGCTGTGGCTCCCTCCTGTCTTCAGCACACTTCCACGGCACACGAAGAGACTTCAGGCTTCTGAAGCAACACAGTCAATCCTTCACGGATGAAATACTTCTTCTATGAGGAAGAAATGTAAACAAACACTGCAATATTTTTGGCAAGAACAAAGTTTGAGTAGTTGATACATGAACATCATCATCCTCAGACTGGGCTGAACCTAATTTCAAGCAAACACTCTGAAAACGCCGGCTGGTACTTGTTCATTCACAATGCCCGGTCTCACGGACACCCACCCCTGTCCCACTTTGCCGCCCCTCTTCTCCCGCCCGCCTCGGGCCGCCTGTGCTCCGCTGCCGGGCTGTGGCTCCGTGAGAGGCGCGGCGGCGGCACCCCCGGAGGCGGCAGCAGCCCCGGGCGGAGGCGGCGCCGGGGGACTCGGATGCCGCAGCCCCTCCAGCCCCTCCGAGCCGCTCGGGAGCACAGCACCGCTCAACATCCAGGTCACGCCCTGGTGTCCCCTTTT
>VWYP01013097.1:80058-104813 GCA_013400435.1 Pycnonotus jocosus
GCCCGTGGGTGCCCGCCGGCCGGGGCTCTCCCGGTGCCGCTCCGGGCTCCGGGCGGCTGACGGCGGGCTCCGCACCGTGCCAGCCAGGCAGCGATGTGCCAGCCAGGCAGCGACAGAGCCGTGGGCAGAGGATTTCTCTCTGTAAAGCAGAAAACTGCGTTTGCTTTTTGGTCATGCAGGCAGTCGTGCGTGCGTGTGGACTTCAGTCACGCACAGAGACATAATTAGTCGGGGAAGCCAGATACCGTTCAGTTAAGTTTAGCAAAATATAAGAAATAAAAGAAAGGTGCTTTCGCTCTGCCCCCTCCCCCAGTGATCGTTTGCCTCCAGCTGCAAAGATGCTGTTGCTCGAAAGGGGCTGCTGGAGCTTTAAGAGCCGCTCCCCCCCCTCCTGCTCCCGACAATGGTCTGAACCGAGCTCTGCTTCCCAAAGCAAAATTTGTAATATGCCATTTTTCCCATGGATGCTTCTCCTCTTGGCTGCTGACGAAGTGACCGAAGAAAATGTTGAGGTGCCTAGCAGCGAGACTTGCCGGAGGACGGGTGCGGGGGCTTGGGGTTCCTCGGAGCAACGCCTGTGTCACCATTGCTAGGAAGATGCTCCAGGAGTGCTCGGCTGTGTGAGTCCCCGCTCGAAGCCGGTGGAGACTGCGGTTGTTATTGATCAAGTGAAATAGCAGACGCCGAAATAAAAGATACTAGGTACTGAACCTTCTATTTCTGAGTTAGACTTTCCCTCCTTAGCCCAGATATCCTCGGGGGTTGAGGTGCAAATGCAAAATCTAGCTGTCTGCCTCTTGCTGTAGTACTCGTGTGGTATTTAAATGCATTTCTGTAATGGGAGTTGGGGGATTTCAGACTAAAAAATGTAAAACCAACTTCTTTTTTTTTTTGGTTGTGGTTAAGGGAGGTAGGAGGTCAGAGGGATGACATAAAGAACAGATAGTTGGAATGAGCTCTTTTTCTAAGATACTGTGTTGACCACCCCTCCTGTGTGGAAGGAGTGCAGGATGCTTCTGTTAAAGGTGATATCATAGTTTAGTGGAGACTGGCAGGTAAGGAGTTAACTAGGAGGAGGAATATGCATGTAATGCAACTCAGACAATAGGAAGGATTTTCCTTATTGGAATTACACTGTGCTGCCTAAGAGCCATCCTGCTGAGGACATCTGAAGAGACATAATTGCAGTAAGATCTGGTTTTATCAGTCACTATATCTATTTAACGATTTGGAAAAAATAGCTTGTAAATGCAAAATACCCGGAACGATCCAATGAAATGAGTTTTCAAGCTGATGTCACTGTGGACAGGCTAGAATGTATGGTAGATAAATTTCTACTTCTTTTTCCTGCAGCAAAATTACAAGTAACTTGAAATGACTCCTCAACCGTGGTGTGCAAATCAAACATCAGAGTAAAAGAAAAAAAAAGCTTTTAAAGCCAGTTACAGATAGAAAGGTGAGGGGCTAAAATTAGATTCACATCTAAGGTGGTGGCCTTCAAGGTGAGCAAAATGAATGCTTGCCTAAGAGCCTTTGTCAGGCAGAAGCCAAGTACCTTTGTGTCTTCTTATTCCCAGAGCTTCCCAAGTGAAAGAACTCCATGAGGTAAATTATTTCCAGGCTAAATGAGACTGCAGAAGTGTTTGTTTCAATATTCACTTAAGTAAATAATTCCAGGACTCTTGGACAATTGAGGTAACAGAAGATGCCAAATAGGGTGGGGTCCAGGGAGACGAAGGAAGACAACTTTTTCATTTTCTACCTCTATAGGATAGGTACCACAGAAATTTCAAATAGTTTTAGAGAAAGTCAGTATTGAGGACATACTTTGATATCTGGTCCATAAATTATCACAATCAAGGGGAAGTTATTATGAGAGAGTTGCTATCAATTAATTTGTTAATGGAGTCCCTCCTGAAAAGAAGCTTTATATAACTCTTAACCAAGGATGGCCATATCCTGTGCTCTGTGTTGGAATTTTTGTCCATTCTCCTTATCTGGATGTTTAGACTGAGCTGCAGAATTCCTAATTGGGCTAATACAGAGTTCACTCTGGATGGAGACATGATGCAGCTAACACTATAGATTTGCTATGACATTTTTGCATACAGCTTGAAAAATCTTAATGTAATGGCAGTGAACCACATTCTCTCCCTCTCTAGTAGGACAGATTACTTTAAGCAGTCATTGCTTTTTGCCAGTTCAGTGTTGTGTGTTTAGAGGGGAAAACTGTTCATGAATTCTGGTAATATAGTAGGCAATGGTCACATAAGATCCAGCATGCTCCCTGGTATCACATAACAGGCATTTGTGATCTTTATACCTTTGTTTGGAGGGGGCAAAATGGCAGGAGATTGATGGTTTGTCTGTGTTAGTGAGTTTTCCAACCATCTGTACTGATCCTAACCCACTGAAGTCTATGGCAGAATTTCCATGAATTCAAGAATTTGCTGGATTAGATTCCTTGCAAATGACTGGAGAAAACACTGAACTAGGAACCTATCAGCCTGGAAAAGGGTTTGTAGTAGATGGTGCAGTAGATACACGACGGACAAGAAAGATAATGTGTTTAGTGAACATCAGTGTACTGCTTCTCAAGCTGTCATACTACATGCTTGTGTGTGGCTTTGCTGCCTGAGTACTCAGGTCCAGAACTAGTACTAAGATAAGAGCCTAGGTTTTGTTTCAAATCAGAAGAGTTCTAAAGTTATTACACTACCTAAAAGCCTATTTCTAGGGAGTGTTTATGTACTACATGGATTTCAAGGGAAGTGGGAATTTGTCAGTATCCTGCTCCCCCTTCAGAACGTCTCTGGGGGTTTGGGATAGTTGCAGATGCTACACAAGTTCAATGTATGTTGCAGTTCTTGCAAGGTTTGGATGCTGTGGGGGCAACCTGACCAAGGGAATTATAGTTCCTGCTCTGTGGCTCAGCATGGATCTATGGAATAGTGATTATGTATTAACAGTAAAATGCTGGTGAGTTAATGCATCTTTCATTGAGGGGTTGCTTTACTTACACAGGATACTGGGTAAAGTGATAAACTTTGTACTGTAGAAGTACTAAGTTCGGTATCAATGGAGATTTTGTTTTTCTATTTAAAGAAAGAGAAACACATTTGAAAAGTCTTGCTTTTGTTGTCTTAGATCAGTCAAGCATAACTTTAGTTAAGTTATATTACTACAGGGCAAGTCAGCCTTTTTCTGGCAAAGAACACAAGGTTTCCTACTCTTCCTTTGAATGAAGAAGTATACAGTGCACATTCAGCTATTAATGCCACCTCTTTAAGTTGAAGAGTATGCCACCTTGTTCATCCCTTTCTCTCCTCTCTTCTCCTTCCTCTTGTTTGTAGTCCTGGCTGCATGGGAAGTGTTGTACAGAAGGATGTACAGGAGAGCTTATTCAGTTATCATGGATTTCTGTGGTCTTGAAAATATAGACAGAGGTGTTTAATCCACCAGTTAATGCAGTTCTTAACACCCACTGGAAACAAATTCCAGCTTTCTCAGTGTTCATTTTTCATTGCCTCTGTTCTACTCAATATGCCTTCAGGTTGGAGTAGATCATCTCCAGAGATTCCTTGCAACCCTAAGTATTCAGTGATTCTGTCATATCCTAACAGAGCAAGGTGGCTGTCCATTCACAAGAGGGTTGTTGTAGTTACCTGGCCTGTACCTCACTTCCTCCTGATGACCAGGATGGTCAATTCAAGTCTTAATTACCTGCTCCCCCTCTACTTCCATTCCTCCCCCAACTTCTTTCCTGCAGTTTTCTGGGGCAAAAGCCTGCAGTTCTCTGGTGGCACAATGAGCTGCAGTAGCATGCCGGATGCATGGTTAGGCACCACTGGTATAACCACGTAGGATTTGAGGTATCAAGTCTTGGTAAAGAAATCCATAGCAAAATCCTTCAATGGGAATTTACTCAGTCTCTGCAAAGGAACCTCCTTACATCTACAGATGAGTTTACTCAATTCAATACCATTCCTCATTCCTTTGAAAAGAAGCAAAGTCTGTGTCTCTGGGTTCTTGGATTTGTTTGGTGGTTGACTTGTTTGATTCCTATCCCACAAACTTATTCTGTGTGGAAAGGACCTTTCGAAGTCATCTGTGACAACCCCTTGCCCAGTGCTGGGCGAGGTGCAAAATAAGATGAGTCTGCTCACTGCAGGTTTGGAAAATAAAAAGAAGATTCAATATTAACTGAAATTTTCAGAAATTTAAGGCAGATAGACTCCAATTTTGGCACATTTAGATTTTGTCACATTACCTGAGATTTATGAGAGAAGTTAGTTTGCAACTTAGAGTTGATGCAATGCAATTCAAGGTTTCTATTTTAAACTTCAGAGATGGGATTCTAGTGCTCCATGTACATTTGTTTGTTCTCCCTTTTATGTCACTGCCAGCTCTGAATTCCTTTTCACTAATAGGACTCATCAAAGAAATGTGACTGCCTTGTAGGAGTTGATAGGAATGTATGGAATAGGGAAAGGGTTACTATGCTGGGATAACAAATATCTGAACATAGGAGCTGACATGTGCAGACTAAGTGGAGAGATTAAAATACATGCACAGACTCAAAGATGTTTATGCATCTGATTTTCAGTGTGCATTCAGAGTTGAATGAGATACTAACAGACTATTACACTGTATAGAACCAATTCAAAAGAGTAGAGGGCTGGGAGTCTTCATTCCAATCTTTGATCTTTTGGGGCCAATTCTGGGCATTTGATTATATTCCATCAATCATATGACAGCCTGATAAACACAGTTAGAAAACATGGAACATCCAGAGGTCAGTTTGTGAATGTGCTTGGTCTATCCAGCAGTTATAGTTTTAAAAAATCAAGTTCTCTGAGCCTAGGTAGTTTTTGGAGCAATAAGAATTGAGAAAAGAAAGGAAGCTTAATGACAGTCCTGTATTAATCTTGTTCAGTTCTGTTCTGACTAGGATTGATACCTACATGTTTAGTAAGAACTGAGTACCTGAGATGAATACTAGCTATGCATGCATGGATCTGTTGAGCTATACATACATCATTAAGCTATACATGTATCATTAAAGATGCAGCAGTCCTGTGCATATAAAATTTGATTCATGCACACATAGGGAAAGATATCTGAGTTTTTTTTGAAACTTACGTAAATTCACGTATCAGCCAAAAAAGTATGTGTGACGTGGTAGTTCTGAAGTGTAATAGGAGTAGGCCAATAGCCTTATTTTGAGCCTTTTAGAGAACTACAGCATTGAATGTGGCTGTGTCTCCCCTATAAATGCAATTGAAAAAGGCATATATTTTTCACAGAAAGAGTGACTTATTCTGGTTAATTTATTAGAGAGATCATTTTCAATGTTTAATGATTGAAATCCTTCCTGTATAAAATATACAGATTTATGGTCTGTGATAAGTGGGGATGAGTAGCTAGGTAGAGTGATTGCTTCTAATTTCATTGTATGAAATATTTCAGCTGATTATATTATGAAACCAGACTAAAATTGTTGGGGTGATGGAGGTTTTTAAACACCAAATTTAGGTTTAAAATTCAAATTACATAGAAGGAAAATCAGAAATGGTCCTCTTCACCTACTGGAAATTTTAAAATATAATTCAAGTTACTCAGAATTTCACTACATTAGCGGTCAGACCAAACTGATCATAGCAATACTAATTTTATTTTATGTTTTACCATAAATCCCTCAGTTGCTTCTGTGTGCATGCATCATCTTGGTCCTATATGAGTTTCTGGTGTATGCAAACTAAATTCCTTTCAATGATAACTAAACTGGGAGCTGACTCTTAAATTTAAATCTCCTGACCCCATGTGTGAACCATATCATCCTGTGGTTAGCCAAAGGTTGACTAATACATGCACACACCATCAGAAGGCTCAGGAAATGTCAAGAACTCTTGTAACTCTGTGACATAATTCACTTCCTGTATAAAGATCCAAATGCATATGTGCCCTTTTATTTGTCCTCAGCTTCCAATCTTGTACTACTAGACTGTGATTGGTTTGTTTGCTGACACTCTTCCTCTGTTTCTGCTAAGTTCTTCCTCTGCTTTACCTGCCCATGCTTTTATTTTAGTCCCTCTTGACAAGCCTTCTTTCCTTTTTTCCCCCATTCATTTAAAAATTCTTCAGATATTGTCAGTATTTTGATTCCTTCCTGCTATCAAGCAGGAAATTAATAAAAGGTGTAATAAGGTCCTGGGAAAGTAGCTCTATTCTTCAGCATGTGCATGGGAACAGTGCTTAATGATGGCTGCCTCAGGACATTGAAGGCATCCCATGTGTTGGCACGTGTAAGAGCGATAAATGCCAAATTTTTTAAAAAGGAAAAAAAGAAAGCTTTTCTAAAGACAAGAAGACAGAAATCATAGTAAATCGAACAGCATGGCATACTAGGTCTTTCATGAAAGGCTGTGAGAAATTTTTCTTTGGAAGCCTCACAGCAAACATGCAGTTGCTTGGGATTTTGTTCCTTTTTTTTTTTTTTTTGTGGCATGGTGACCCAGGAGCACTCTGAGAAGCCAGGTTTCCTTCAGAGTTATTTGGGGTCCTCATGGGCCCCCACAAACAATCTGTGTGAGGGCATGGTCCAGGATTCCTGTATCTCCTGCTCCTTGCTGTTGCAAGAGGCAAAGCGTCCCTTTCTGTCACACTCTACCAACATTTCTACCTGACTCAGGTTAACAGACTGCTTTGCTGTCTTTCTCTCCACTCTCAGGGTGGAGGAGGGAGAGGGTGCATGTGGTTCCTATGGAGTAATGGCATTCATCTCTGAACTTCCAGAAACCATTGTACACTGCCAGGCTGACTGCAAGAAATGATGTACCTTTTAAAGATTCTCCTGGGCCTGTAAGCTGTGGGAGAAAACTTCCAAATAGCAACTGCCTACACCAGGAACTGCCCACCCATTCTCTGCCTTCTCTGCTGTCTTAGTCATAGCCCAAGTTTGTTACTTGTGCTGTCAGAACAATGCAGTCCAGGGGTTCAAAATAAGAACAATGCATACTCCCCTACCTTCCCTGGAGGCAGCAGCTGAGAGGGACAAGATGTTGTAATAGTGCCATAGCATTAAACTCTTGGATTCCCTTGCTACCCCACAACCACTTACATATATGAATTCCCACATCCCCATAATGACTCTAAGAGGAGATTTTCTATCTAGTTTGAATGTAAGGTGCTCAGGTAGCAACAGCTGTCCACACAGAGGTTTCCTTACCTGTTCTCACACACTCACAGTGTTCCTGCAAAATTTTGCCGCTCTCATTCTGCCACAGCCTGTGTGTAGGGGTCACAAATGCTGTGCCCTTCACACCAGAAATCTGATCTGCATGTGTAGGACATTGGAAGTAATTTCCTGAATGATGAAGCTTCACTGATGGGAATCCCCCGGGACAAGGAGTGTGATCCATGAGATGCTGATGATTGTGAGGCAGGAAGGGTTTGGTGACAATCCAAGATGTTAACTTTGGTCTTGAAGAATGGAGATCCAGAGACCATGATCTCTGGCCACCTGCTGCATACCTAAAAGTTATGATTGAACTGAGCAAGTGGCAGATAGCCTTGGAATTTTTAAAGTATCCCTTTACTCACTATGAAGTTGACCACCTAAACATGGTCATCCCTGCTTAGCCACAGGTGGGAGCTGAGTGAAGACTGATGATGGGTCCTTGCTGAGTGCAGTGTACTTATACAATGCTGTGAGAAGTTCCTGGAGGTAAGATGGGCTCCCTTGGCTGGCATTCCATATGCCAAGGTCCCTGTGGACAGTGGACAAAGCAGTTAACATCAGCAAGCACTCCCAAGGATTCCCAAAGCCTCCCCCTGTACACAAACTGGGGGCTTGAAATTTATGTAAGAAGCTTTGTAGCTGAAGCATGGGACAAGATGATGTTATTTGCTCTGCTCAGGACAGATTTAAGAAACAAACAACAGTGATTCTGTTCCTGGTAATTCAATTTGCACAAGATATCACAGGGATGTAATTAGCAGGGTTTCTAGTTCTTGACCTCTTACTGAACAAGCTCACTGGAGAATAGTTTCCCCTGAGGATGGGAATAACTAGATAGAAAAATAGATTAACCTGGCGTTGTTAAGGCAGCATGATACTGGATCAATGGTTAGCCAGAGCTGTACTGTAGAATTGCCTAGAGGAGGACAAAATCTGGCAATTAGTGGCAGCTATTGACATCAATACCAACAATTCAACAATGAAATTAAGTAAGAGAAGGAAGAAAAGCAACGATAAGGGAGACTACAATTGCAGTATTTTCTGTTATTTTAAGAGAGCATTATTTCCAAAACGATTAATTTAAAATATTCTATAAACCTCCATCTCCTTCCAGTCAGTCTTCTTTAGTTTTGGGAAGCACATTCAGAGTGTTTGCTCTGTGCAATTAGTCACTATATTTAATCCCTCTCTATTGACCATTTGATTAACATTGCGCACAAGTTTGAGAGTGGGAACAATGCAATAATCTGCTAGCTGTGTCCATGTGACAGAGTTTATTCCTCTTAGGAAATATCCTCAAATGTTTTCTCTACTGAAGGGCTGTTCCTTGATTTGTGTTCTTTTTAAAGAAATGATGTGTGAAGTGATGCCAACGATAAATGAGGACACCCCGATGAGTCAACGGGGGTCCCAAAGCAGTGGCTCGGACTCGGATTCTCATTTTGAGCAGCTGATGGTGAACATGCTGGATGAAAGGGACCGTCTCCTTGACACCCTTCGGGAGACACAGGAAAGCTTGTCACTGGCACAGCAACGCCTACAGGATGTCATCTACGACAGAGATTCCCTCCAGCGACAGCTGAACTCAGCACTGCCTCAGGTATGCAGTTAATAAAGACTTTTTTTGTTTGTTTAGGTTCACTAATTTTTTACTTAATACCACTTTCTTTAACCCTAATCAGTATGTATTCCTTGAGGTCCAAGTTTTGCTCCCATTGACGTCAGCTGCAGAACTCCTATTGAATTAATAGTACCTGGTTTGACCTCTATGAGACCTCTTTTCATATTTAAGAGTAGGAGTAATGCAGTTGACTTGAAGGAGAGCAATATGAAGGCCTGTAGCTACTGGTTCTTTTGGCTGTTGCTCTAGCATTTACAACAGGTGAGGGATCATTTAAATGAAAGATCTAATGGTAGAAATAAAGCAAAAAGAATGAGGATGTTTTATAGACACTTTTCTGGATAAGAGTTTCTAATAAACAACAAATAAAACTAACTTATGCAGGTTAAATAAGGTACTACACAAACCCACAAAAACAACTGATATCTTAATATTTTAATTCAATTAAGTTTAAATATTTATATAAATCTCATTATCTGAGGTTAACCTAGTCTTTTTTAGGAACTTCAAAATTAACTATTTAAGTTAAAATACTAAGGTGATTTTATATTTCAATATTATATGTCAATAGACTTGTTTTCTATAGAATTAAAAAGCAAAGAAAGAATTAAACCAGAATTAAAAGCAAAGACAGATCTTTTTTCAGTCTGCTTATGTGGCCAGAGGTTGGAAAGATAGCATGATTCAAAATTCAGGTTTTCTCCGTGTTTTTTTCTTTGCGTCTCAGCTGTCACTTATTAGGGAATGTGACCATGAGGACCTAGGGAGGAATTAGGACAGTGTGTGGTTGGAATAAAGAGATTGATATGGATGTATGAAACGAGTAAGAACATTTTTAAGGGTAGAAGAGGAAAATGGCACCCTCTGGAATAGGGAACAGCGGTTGTTCAAGGGCTAACTTCAGCAGGTTATGAAAATATTTTGGGATAGGACTAAATGAGAGAGAGAGAGAGAGAGAAAGAGAGGGGGGGAGACAATAGCATTAGCAACCTGAGCATTAGCTCCAAACAATAAGAATGCCTGCAGCTTGGGACAAACAAAAAGGAGTAGCAATGATCTTGATACACTGTAAAATGAAGGTTGGGTTTGTTTTTTTTTTTCTTTTTTTCTCCTTATTTGTGGGCAGTTGAGCTTCTTTTGTACAGGTGTCACTCCATAGAAGAGTGGAAAAGAGTAAGTGAAAGACAGCATAAATCCTTTATTCAAAGATTTACACCTGGAAATCCAAAGAAGAGAGAATGCTCTGTGTCTGTGAAGTCCTATTCAGCGTGCTGAGTGTGCTGCTCAGTGTGCAGAGGCACTCTCCACTGAGCCCATAAGCGAGGTATTTTTGTTGAGCAGTAGCAGGTGTCTAAGCCCTGATGTTTCTGTGTCTTGCATGTGCGGAACTCCAGCTAAAATATTGCAGACTAGCTAAGGAAAACAATATTCAGTGTAAATGTCATACAGAGCCTAAAAGAAATAAATTCTAAGGAAATGGATTGCAATAGTGCTTTATTCTTTATTTCTTCTAGTAGGAAATAAAAAATAAAATTATATTGTGTTATGTGGTTTTGAATGATAGCTACACACCTCCTAAAAGCAATTGATTTGTCAGGTGAATGTTTTGGTCTACCATGTACCATTAAGAATGTGTGTTTCAGGTAGCATTCATCCTTATAGCTAAAAGAGATTGAGTTTCCCATATGAGCGACTGTGCGACACACTGCTTACACTTTAAAGCAAAATCAGGGTTTTGTCCATCAAATATGTTACCTAGATATTCATGTAAGTAATTAAATTCTCTAGAAATCTGTTCTTATAACTACAGAACACTGGCTTAGTAATATAACATTCCAGTGATAGAATCTTTCAAGAATATGATTTTCATATCACTGCCATACTATTTAGTTTCAATTCTGGACTTGAGATATTCTACATAGTACTTTTACAGTTTTTTGGTTTATGGTTTTATGAATGGCAAGCTTGCCTTGCTAACTCCCTAATAGCCTTCTGACAAAATATTACCTAGGACTTTTTTACTTAGTGGAGAGGAAGAATTCTCTTTTCACTCAATTTAAGAGGAGAATATATAAATATATCTATATGATAATTATCATTTAGTTACAAAGTGGCATCTAATGAGTCTTGCTTTATCAGAATTTATTCTTTTAGTTTTTGATCCCTCGAGTGGTTTTCAAAATCAAATTATTTTTTAGTATTTAAATAGTGCTGTATGTGTATTGACAGTTATATTCCAAAACATTTTCTTTAGGACGCTGTTTTTGTTTATTGTCTGGTGAACTGTTTACAGTGAAAAGTATGTTCTGGAAAAATCATTACCGTTTTAATAAATAGAACCTGAGCAAAAAGAGCTTGCATGAAAACTCAGCTGTTGAAAAAATCTTGTCTGATGGGAAATAGGAAATCATAAATAACATTAAGTAGGAAGTTTATGTTACTAGTTAATGTTGTTACAACTGTTAATGCTGTAGCCAATGACTGTAAATGTGTTCAAGTTTTTATACTGGTCTGCACGGCAGTAGAACAATGTATAATTAACTATGTCTTTCAAGTCTGAGTTACAGAAATACAGTTGTCATGCTAAGTGCTATCACTGAAATAAATTTTATTTCCATTAGATTGGCAGTCTTAATGAACATCTGTGGATAATTGAACAGCTATGTTTAAGGCAGGAGGGAAAAAGTGAACAATTACAGATCAGCTAATCTAAATAAAATAACAGGGAAGAATTTAAAACTTGTTTTGGAGGGAGATCTAATAATATGTCACAAAGTGAACTTAAAAATATGATAAGGGTTTATCAAAATTATCTTTATACAAAGTTTGTACAACATGACTCTTTGGTACCAGACTTTTTAAATTGGGAAGTACAGTATCCCTAAAATGATACTTTTTGAAGTCACCTCATTTAAATTACTAATAGGTGGGAGGTGTGTAAGGAAAAGCAATATAATAATTAGCAAGGTTAGTAATAAAAAAGAGAGAGGAAAAATTTTCACTTACAGTGGAGTGGCAGGAGGGAAGGAGCATAGTAGTAGTTAACGTATTTTGAGATCAATTTTTATTAATTTGAGCATAAGAAGAAGCATGCTAGTGGAAATTTTGGATGACACAAAATTGAGTTGAATAGTCAACTAAGGGAGTATTATAGTAAACAAGAACAAGAATAACAGAAATGGGATGGTACAAGGATGAGGGCCTTATATCTAGCAGGTAATATAAAAATTCATGACCTTTTAGGTAGCAGAAGTAAAGAGGGATAATACATGGTTTATAATGGTGGTGGGCAGCCAGTGGGAAGTAGGTGTGAAAAATGAAAAGTACCATTTTGAGATGTATTATGTAAGAGACTTCTCTTGGAAGTAGGTAAATATTAATGCAATGAAGTCAAGGAGTGGTTTGGACCTTATTTATCTGAGTTTTGGCTCAGTAGTGATTGAGAATCAACCTCAAATTGGAAGAGATTAAGAAAAACACTGCTAGAGGAAAGAGAAAGTAACACCTTCTGCCTGAAAAGACTAATTGAAGTTTTCTTATTTCTGGGGGAAACTGACTTGGGAGGGACTATGAGTGATTTCATAGGTTTCCTTGGAGAGACAGGAAGATGGAATGAACAGGTGAAGATGGAAGAAATGTTTTAAGTAAAAAATAATGTTGATGAAGGAATGATTATAGCATACCATGAATAAAGATAGATCATTCATCAAAAGAAGGTCTTGAATTATGAAGGAATGACATCTTTCTTAGACAAAGACATGGTGAAAACCCAAAATTGTTTTCAAGATGAAGCTGGTATAAAAGGCATTATATGTCATAATACCTTTGGTTAACCTGTGAACTTGACCCAGAACACCCCTTCAGGTTCTTTATTTCAGACTTTATTATGGAGATATTCAGAATCTAGTTCTAAAGTAATCTTGTTTATTCTTCTCGAAGCTGCCTGTTGACAGCAGAAGCCTCTAAGGAAAGTTTATTTGGATCTGCACTGCATTTTCCCCAACAACAGGAATTAATTGCTTTTAGGTCATGACTCTTTAGTCCAGAAAAAAAAATTCTAAATACAAAGGACTATACTGTAATGAGGAAGCATAAGATCTAAGTACTTAATAGTATGTTTTTGTTTTATTGGAGTAGAATTAGGTCTTTAACTGTAGCATAAGAAAGTGTTCTGCTAAAAAGTTTAGGAACTCTAACTCCTTTTTTGAGTGCTAGAAAGAGGAAAATGTTCAGTTACAACTTTCTCAAGCAAATTTAACCATAATCTTCTCTAAGCTAAATTGTCTAGGCAATATCACCTTGATTAGTTACAAGGTGAAACTTGTAAACAAACTGGAAAAATACAGTGTACCTCATTGTAAGACTTCAAATGACACATAGAATCATAAGAGTTATAAATAACTCTGATAAACAATACTGAACGAATCTTGTTTTTTGGTTGTTTTACTGTTTCTTTTAGCCTTTCAAGAATAAGTTTCAAGGTATGAAAGATACTATTTATATAAAGGTGTTAAAAGTTATCACTATCTAGCCAAGTTTATTTCATTCACGAATAATGTACTTGCTCAGTGATTTAGTTAGAAACTATTATTCACAGAATAGCTGAGGTTGGTAGGGACCTCAGGAGGTCACCTTGTCTAGCTTGTCTGCTGCAACAGGGTTACCAGGAACAGGCTGCCCAGGACTGTGTCCAGATGGCTTTTGAATATCTCTGAGGGTGGACTCCACAGCCTCTCTGGGCAACCTGTGCCAGTGTTCAGTCACCCTTACTTTAAAAAGGAAAAATGTTTCCTGATGTTCAAGAGGAGCCTTCTGTGTTTCCATTTGTGTTCATTGTCTCTTCAATATTACATTACCAAAAAGTCCTGGTTTTACTGATCATTTACAGTAGCAGATTTTATTTTTTAATGGCTATAAATATTTTCATGTATTGATCATTGGAATCTGCATCTATGATGTATCTTTTTTAGTACTATTGACTGTGACCAGTCAACTCATTATTTTCCATATGCCTTAGTATAATTTCCAGGAGGATCTGCTCCATGATCTTGCTGGTCACTGAGGTGACGCTGACTGGCCTTCAATTCCCTAGATCTTCCTTTTTACCCTTCTTAAAAGTTAGGGTTATGTTTCTGCTTTTCCAGTCAGTGGGAACTTCACAAGGCTGACACAGCTTCTCGAGTACGATGGATAATGGTTTAGACGCTTCATCCGCCAGTTCCCTCAGGACACGTAGATGCATCTCATCAGGTGCTATGCTTGTGCCCCTTCAGGCTCCTTAGATGTACACAATCTCAAACCTGCTCCAGTGAGTGCTTCTTCATTCTCTCAGTCCACGCCTTTGCCTTCTGCGACTTGGGATGGTGTGGCTGGAGCACAATGTGTAGTTTGCATGGTTTTAAACAGCTTAACTTAAATTAGTTGAATTCTTCTATGCATGGGTATAAAACCTCCTGTCTTTAAAACAGACTTTTTAAAACTAAAGCAGTCCAGATATGTTAATCTTTGGTGGAGATCATTGAATAATTTATACTGAGAGAGACCATTGGAACTCTATTTTCTTTATTTTTTGAAACTTTGTTTGTTTCCAGCAGGTTTGAGTATGTTGTGATTTGAGTGAATCTCTCTGGTGGGTATCTAAACACTTAGTTCTAGTTGAGATAGTTTAAATTCTTTTGAATGCTGCAATTTTTTGTTTTTTTTCCTCTGCAAGACATGTTACTGTCAGCACTGTTTGCAAATCTTTCTGGATATAGATAGTAGATTTGTTTGGAGTGTGGAACTGCAATACTAAAATGAATCCTTTGATATCCTCTGGTACCCCATAGATTTCAACTAAATTGTAATTGTTCTCTACAATAATTCGGTAATAAAATAAGTAATGGAAATATAGTGGTAATCATTAAGTTTTTATTTGATCTAATAACATACCACTCATTTAGAAATGCTTACTGGAGGCATGATAGAAGGGAAAATCCAAAAAGGGAAATGTAATGACCTTGTTTTATTGAACCAGTTTATGTAATTTGATCAATGTTAACCTTTAATAGGATTGTGATTAGAGAATTTTGTTGATTTGCAGTTCCTTCCAATACAGTGAGCAATGAATTTTTTACTGCCAGAGACAAGAAAGGTGTAGGGAGACAACAGTAAGTCAGTAGGGCCTTATTCTGAGGTTGTGTTTTCTGTTTAGATGTGTGTGCATATAGTACATGGGTACAAAATACTGGCATCACACAGATACATATATAGATATAAAAATAAAATAGTCCAACAGAAAACACAGATTTAAACAATAATAATTAAAATAGACTTTGTTTATTTAATATTGGACATTTGCTGTTTGAGTGAAAAATAATAACTTGACCCACAGTATTGTTCTCAAAACAGCTCTTGTTGTCATGATGAAGATGGAATGATAGCTTTTTTTCACTATTTATTTCTTTCTGGCTGTGCTGAAGAACATAGAGTACCAATGGCATCCTGTATATTTGAATGAATAATCAGTACTTTTTCTGAGGTTCTAAAAACATCCTCTTGTGTGAAGGACTTCTGTAAGTTCTCAATCTATTTTTTTTTTTTAAATCTTGCAAGATTAGGCATTTTTCTCAAATTTCCAGGGGATGATTTAAAAATAATTCCAAGTAGTGAAATGGAGATCTTAGTGAAATGTTTCTGAGGTGAAAGTTCCATTTTTCTGTCTCAAAAATCCAGTTATACACTTTGTATTCATGTGTAAATACTAAAGCTTGACCCAGTGATTGTTTCTACCTCTGTTTTATATTTTTGTGGACTACTAAATGTAAACACGTAAATTTTCAGGTGTTCCGAATCCATGCAGTTCCCACTAAAATCAATGCAAGTAGCTAGTTTTTGTGACTGCCAAAATCAATTTAGACTACAAAATAACAGATATATCTTCATAAACAAATGGGAATTATACTTTATTGCTAATTATCTTAGCTGTTTGTCTCAGGATACTAACATTGAGGGAAGCATATTGACATATATGCAAAAAATCAGATACTAACCATTAGTTCTAATAGAGTAAATATGGAAATACGTATTTTTACAGGATTTAAATGTGTAGAGAGGAGACAGAGCATCTGGAGATCAAAGAAAACTTGGCATTATAAAGTTGCAATGGTTTAAGTGCAGCAGAATGCTGAAATATTAGTTGTGTCCAACCTAACAAGTGTTTAGGAAAATGTAAGGTTTTCCTTCCTCAGTAACAGAACATGTAACATAACAGCACATGGCAGTTATTTTACCATATAAAGTTGAATGAAAGATGTTTTCATAGTGTTAAATACCAATTTTATTCTGGTGGATGACTCCTAACTAATATTATGTGATAAAAGACGGTGACAGTATCTGTGGTTTAAGTAAGACAGCACTTTAGCTGGATCCTCTCTGGACTATCTTTTTTTTTAATAGCCATCATATTCCCAACAGAGCACAGTTAAAGGTATAATTATATATACAAGTTACAACTTGAATTCTTTTCAAGTATGAGTTTATCTCCTTGCTGTTGTGAAGTTCTGTGTATTCAGTAGCATATTACAAATAATTATAAGCAGGAAATTTTCTCTTAAAAGCTTTGGACTTCTTGATAAGTACTTGATGACTGAAGAAGACTGATGTGGCAATCCAGCAGAGGAATAAAATGGGATATTGGGGAAAAAAGGCAGAAACTGAAATATTTAGAGGAGGTGGAACTTGTGGTGAATGCCTGAAGCAATCAACAAGACTATGTACTCCCATTTCACTCTGTATCTGCTTCATAAGCATTGTTATCAATTATTTTAACTTGAACCAGGTACATCAACTGCATTAACTATTGATGGCTCATTATCTGAATGTTTAAAAAGACACACAAATGAATATGAGAAAAAAATATAAGGATGCTGGTCAACAGATGGTTATCCAAGCCCCTGTAAATTAAGCTGTTGCCATCAAAATTATAGACACTCTTTTAATAACAGCCATAGTCATGGGGTTATTTCCCAGTTTTCATAACAGCTATAGTCATACTTCCCAGTGTTTAAGAAGCAGTTGGACAATGGTTTCAACAATATGATTTAACTTGGTCAGCCCTGAAGTGTTCAGGCATTAGAACATGATGATTATTGTAGATCCCTTCTAACTTAACTATTCTATCCACTGTTACACAGTGAGGAAAAGCTAGAAAAAATAGTGCAGTTTTCTAAAGCTTAAATTTGATAGTGTACTTTTTGTTCATATACCTGAAAGTGGAGGGTAGAGGCTGAAACATCATCCAAGAATATCTTGAAAACACATTCCCTACTTTTTAAGTTCTCTATTAAAAGCAAAGGAAATGCAGAATATTTAAGAATAACCTTTTAGAAGTGTCTTATTTAGGCTATCTTCTGTCTTAATGAATATTTTCCAATACTAATGAGTATTCACTCAAAACCATAAAATTATGTTAGGGGCATTTTTTTATTTCAAAAATAGGGATAATTTAGTTCTTATTGAAGTGTGTAGAGTTTGTTTTGTTGATTCTGAAGAAATAGGTTTGTTTTTATTGATGAATATGTATCTTTCATATGATCACCAGGAATCTGAACTTCCACATATAGAAGTTAAGGGCCAGGTAGAGTAGTAACTTTATTTTGTGTAATGTAACATTTCTATAGTCTACTCAAGAATCTGCTCAAAATAATCATTTTCTGAGTATATCTTATTCTTTAAATTTTTTTCCTATTTAGGATCAGATTATAGGCTTTTTTATTTTAATTATTGTAGGTGGACTGCATTTTTCACTGTGTATGAATTCTAAAAAAAATCCCAATTATACTGTGACAGTTGATTTGTTATGACAGTCAGTCATTTGTCAAAACAGAAAATATTAAATAAATATTGGAGACTTACAATGAGGTACTTTGTTGTAGACTGGCTTATTTGAAATTATGAGGTAACCAAAATTAAAGATTTTTTTAAAATTATACTCTAAGCAGAAGGGAATATAGAGATAAATAAAGGGAAGGAGCAACAAGGAAAAGGTAATGCAGAAGTAGGTAAACCATACTTCTGTATCAAAGGGGCAGAATTCTCTAAGGGGTAGAGCAAAAGTCAGTCTGCACAGGAAGCAAGGCTCTAGGCCAAAGTTCATGAAAATCAGTATGGAGGTTTTCCCACCTATTTCAATCAATGATAGAACCAGTCCTTAAAGAGCATGTAGTTAAGGACCAAGTTGAGCAAGGGGGCAGAAAGAGATCTGAGGGTGCTGGTTGTCAGCAGCTGAACATGAGCCAGGGTGTGCCCAGGGGGCCAAGAAGGCCAATGGCATCCTGGCCTGGATCAGCAATAGTGCAGCCAGCAGGAGCAGGGCAGGGATTGTCCCCTTGTACTTGGCACTGGTGAGGGCACACCTTGAGTCCTGTGTGTGGTTCTGGGCCCATGACTGCAAGAAAGACATTGAAGTGCTGGAGAATGCCCAGAGAACGGCAGCAAGGCTGGGGAAGGGTCTGGAGCACAAGTCCTGCGAGGAGTGGCTGAGGAAGCTGGGGTTGTTTAGTCTGGAGAAAAGGAGGCCCAGGAGAGACCTCCCCCCAGCCTACTGAAAGGAGGCTGTAGCCAGGTGAGGATTGGTCTCTTCTCCCAGGCAACCAGAGACAGGACAAAAGGAAATGGCCTCAAGCTGAGCTGGAGGAGGTGCAAGTTGGACATCAGGAGGAATTTCCTCACTGAAAGGGTGATTAGACATTGGAATGGTCTGCCCAGAAAGGTTGTGGAGTCACCATCCCTGGGGATGTTTAAGAAAAAGCTGGACCTGACAATTTGTGCCATGGTCCAGTCAACAAGGTGGTGTTTGGTCATAAATTGGATTAGATGATCTCAAGGGTTTTTTCCAACCTAATTTATTCTGTGATTCTGTGATCAAAAATGCTCACTATCAAAATAAGACTCATGAGAATGTCTGAATATGGAGTGCAAAATTCTGATTTTTGCATTATCTTTTCCTGTCATAGTGACAAATACTTTATAGGTATTGAACACTGAGACAATTACTGCATTCAAAAAATAAGATTTTTCATTTCCTGTAAAAAAACCAAAACCACTTTCTTTAGCACTATGAATACAGGTGCTATTTGGGTAAATGGGTTTTGGATGGAACTTGGAGATTATACACTAACTTTGTGTTTTTCTACTTCTTCTGCTTAATAATATCAGGCTGACACTGGAAATAATGACTATCCAAGACATTAAGATATGCTGAACACATTTGAAATGTTTTCTCAAAGGTCAGGGATGAATACTATCTCATATAATTGGTGCATAAGCCCTTTGTTGTATATCTTTGGTCAAAACATGTAAGACAATACTTCTGAATTGGTGAACAGTGGGTTCATAAATAATTGCCTCCATTAAATTAATTTTTCATTAGCAGTAAAATATTGATATTAGAAATATTCCAAGAAAAAGTGGAGTATTTTAAGATAGAGAATTTCTTCTTGTTCAGTAATTGATACACATCCATGTCAGATCCAGTTACTCTGCTGTAATTTGGTTTGGTCATTGTATCTGCTGTAAACTAGCATAAACTCAGCCAAAACACATTTAAAATTCCAACCCTGTATATGTGGAGAGTAAATCAACTGACTTTTCCCATTTCCTTATCTTTTTTATTGAATATTCACCTACCTTCAGTAGCTTATTTTCCTTTCCATGTAACTCTACTTAGGCTCTTAGCTGTAATACAAATTTAGAAGTCTACTGTATTAAGAAAGAAATCTGTATTTATTTTTCTGTAGTCCTAACAATTTTCAGGGTGGTCTACTACTACATCTTGCCACAGCTGTGCCATGCTGTTATGAGCATACAGTCAACAATCTGATAGTAAGTCACATATATTGTATATATTCCCTACAGAGACTCAATATTTGGATGGTATGGACAGATCTGAGGAGGTATTGTTTACTGAAAATTCAATTTCAAAAAATGCTTTCCGGAAACAGCACAGCTTTTCACAAACTGAACAACTGTGCCTTTATAAATTCTCAGGTTAAGTCTTCAGAAATGATACTGTACATGGGCAGTATTTTCATGCAAAACAGAAAACATCTGCATACTTACTAAGTATCAGAGAATATTTCTTGGGGACCTACATTTAAGTATGAAACTTGATAACTGGACTTCCAAACCAAATGCTTACACAAGATCTCAACCTAAATCAGACTTGCAAAAATGTATACATTTGTCATGAAATTTCTGATTGCACTGTTTCATCTGGGTGCAATTCTTCTTAATATGCTTGAATCTGAACCATACACTGATAATTATTTTCCATTTTTATATATCCATAATAATTCAGTTTCTTACATTCATATTACAGTGCTTTAATAGTAAAAATTACAAGAAAATCAGTAGCATTTTAAGGTAATAAAAAAATTAGTGCTCAGATCTATGTTCAAAGATACGGAAAAATAATTTCTTTTTTGGTGCTCGTTATTTGTATTCTCAGACATTATAGAAATAGAATCACTTTTGCCTTGGACAGAATAAATCAGAAAGTACTTACCTTTTAGAAGAATATTAGCAGATAGATATGAAATGTTTGAAATGCTGCTTGTCCCAACCCCGTACTGCATTTTTGAGTTCTACACCATGATATCTCTTTGTTTTTCAAAATAATCTTGCTACCTAACTGGCATGGTGTTAATGATGTGCTAGGACTCCCTTTAAAACAGTCACAAAAGTGTTTCTTCTACTCATAGTTTAGAAAAAAAAGATTTTACACTTACAGATGTTTTTAGATCTATTATAAAGATGACATCCAGGTGAAAATAAAATTATTCTTCTCACTGGTTGTTTAAACAAACTAACAAACAAACAGTATTCATACAGCACTGAACTGAATGTAAAGCAGAAATTTTCTAGGCCTATACTTAAATAACTAGTACAGCCTTACAATTCTTTATTTCCAGAGATGGGAGAATGACCTCAGGCATAACACACAAGAAAGTGTTTCCAAGTTCATAACCCCATAAATTCGTTTCTAAAGTGTACACATACCAGCTGCTCACAAAGAGTTATTAAAGCGAGGGATTAATGAAAGGAGGTAGAAAAGGACAAGCTCTTTACTGATCTCCAGAATGCTTTCTTAGACTTCTGTCATTTGCAGCTGAAGGCAGGTTTTGAACTTCAGTTTAAATGCTGATCCTAAAATAGAAGTGTTTGTGTTCCAAAACTGATTTAGTCACTTTTGAGCCTCTTCCACTTACATTGTTCTTTGCGTTTTTAAAAATTTATCACTTAGGATATCACCAGCTGATATCCTCACCTTCATGAAGATGTAACACATATAAAAAAATCAGCCACAACAAAAAAAGCATTTAGATATTTGTAAACATGCCAGTCTTGTACATGAATGTCTTGTCTGAATGCAAGCAATAAAATAAATATAAGAAAACACACATGGTACTAATAAATTACAAGCTACTGATTCAGATGCACTTAAAAATCTGAAAACAGATGTGACCACATGCAGTATTAACTTACATTTAGTGGACTCAAAAATGCAAGTTTTTTTTTCCCCAAGTAAGCAGGAAAAATTAAAAGATATTGATACTAACAAATGAAAAATACTTTGGGGGTTCTCTTAACAGCCCTGCTTCTGAGAGAAGTAAGAGCATATTGTAGATTGTCCTTGCAAATTTTTTCTGTTGTCACTTTTGCACAGAACATATCCTTGAGCAAGAAAGTAATCTGCCTACCTTGTCTTTTTCCATGAGTCAGTTGTGACTCATGATTGTTGTACATCGTCCTCCAGAAGTTATTTTGTGAGTATAAAGTGTGCTATGTATGAAGAACTGTAACATAAGTCAAAGTCACAGTAGATATTATTAGAATATTCACATGGAAGGTTATACATCAGCAGAATTTTAAATGCTTTGTGACATCTTCTTTTTTGAAAAGGATGATGCTGTACGTGCTGAAGTTAAGTAATATATTTCTTTTCCTGACAGAGTGGAAATTTTGTGATGTAGTAATACAGTATAATTTGTTTTAGCCATAGTATCTCTCAGGATCCTTCTTTTAATTTCCATTAGTAAAATCCGTATTTGTCTCTATTGGAGACTTGAGGTTGTTTTCCCATGTCTGACCTTTTTCCCAAAAAACTTCTGAAAGGATTTCTTTTCTCATAACATACACACTTGTTAGGAACAGTTTTAATCACTCTTAAGAATGGGTTTACAAGGAATATAGATAAAGCACTGATGGCTGAGCATGCTCAGTCTTGGATGAACTGCCATTGCTGGAGGAGTTCTTATAGTAATAGCACATGTTCTGCTAACCAAGAATTTCTGTTAAAATTTAAGTGCTTCTGTAGAAAAGTTTATATTGATTTTTATTTTTAAAAAATTACAAAATTCATGCCATTGCATAATCAAACTATAAAATGTTAAAAATGTTATAAAACTATAAAACGTTATAGTTATCTAAAACATTTTTTTAAACAATACATTGCATTTTTCCATGAAAGAAACTTTTTAAAATATTTTCAGTCTTTAATGCCACAGTTGTAGAGGAATATTTTGGAAACATTTAAAACAAATGCATCTTTGAAAAGAAATTTAAAGAAAACTTAGTATTCAGTACTGGCAGCAGAGGCTTAATTCTGTGAAGAAAGAAATTATTATCTAAAAATTAGTGTTTTGACAGCAGACCTATTTTTCAGAGCTTGTCATGACTAGGTTATTGTTTTTGTTAAGAAAAAAAATAGATAAGTTAAAGACATTTCTTTACAGGCATTGAAACATTTTTTAACATCTTAATGAAATGTTTATAGTTTTAATTTATAAATAGTCTTCTGCCTTGATTCTGCCAATGTGAAAAGAAAAAAAAAAACACCTTCAGCTAGAATAAAACATTGCAGCTGAAATGAAAAGAAAGTTTTGCATTTTTTTCTGGTTTTTGTTGTCAAAGAAATCAGAAAAACAATCTGCTCTGTAGTGTAGAAGGCAAAAATAATCTATTAGAAATTAAAACAGTTAATTGCTAAAACAGCAAAATCAGTATGAATATGGTCTGTTACTTACCGTTGTCTATTTCACTGAATTCTAATTCCTTATATAAATGTGATGATTTAGAAAGCTAGGACTCTGTCTAGTCATTCACACTCCAGTTTTGGTAATGATTACTTTAGGACAATGTCCACATATGTGGGGTTTTTGTCTTTTTTTAATGAGATATAAAATTCATCAATATTCCATGTAGGTGTAAAAATTTCTATCTGCCCATTTCTCATCTGTTTTAGTAAAGGGACACATGGCGATTATTTTGTCTTCCACAAACATTCTAGTTCCAACTTTATTTATGTTTGTCTCTGTTCATAGCTTGTGAGAAAAAAAAAAAAGTTGAGAAAATACTCTGGTGTGGCTTGATCTTGTTAGTTCTTTTCTTAAAGGCAAAGTATTTAGAAACAATGAGGGCATGCTTCTATTTAATTAGTTCTTGTTCTGTAATTTAAGATCAAATGCTTCCTCTTTTTAAAAGAAAAAAATTCATTCAGCCTATATGCCCATATAAATTGCCAATATTTAGATATTTTGCACCTGATTTATGTAAGAAACTTCCAGCAAATTATTTAAGGAGCTTTCTGTGCTTGCTCTCATCTGAGCACTCTGGTCTCCTAACCGCTTGTCTCCAAAAGTAATTAATACACCGCATTTCACATTAGTGGCTTTATTTCTGAGTCAAAGTCAAATTTCTTTTCTACTACTACCATGGAATATACAAAGTTTCTGGCTGGGAAATCTAATTCATATTCTGTTTGGGATTTCAGAGATATTTAGCCTTTAGGACCTCCAGGAACTGAATAAGGCCATGTCTTACTAAGCTTTGTATAGAGATCTTTCGAAGCTTATTCTGTCACATTTGGTTAATCTGGAGTTCAGTGAACTAAAACTGTACCTTACAGTTCCTTCCACATTTTGGGCATGATACCCACTAGACAGCCTTATCTGTCATTTAGCAGCTGTGAGGTGTTCAGTATTACTGAGCACATGGATGCAAAAGAAAGTGAACAGAAAAGTTCACTGTAGTTGAAAGGTTTGCAACTTCAGCAAAGTAATTGGCGCACATTGAGAATAACACATGGGATGGTCTCTAAATTCTTGCCTTCTGGCATTTTGGTAGAGTTTAGATTCAACTAATTGAAGCAAGCTGTCAATTTACATCTCAAAATATAACATGAAGTTTAATTTAACAAAGTTTCATACTTCTGCAGTGTTATACACCAGTTTAAATGTTATGGAGATAATAGTGATACTTCTACAGAGCAGTTTACTCTTTTTTTTTTTAATACAATTTACTCCAATTTTTTTGTCGGTAGGAATGCTCCTGAATGATGAAATTCTTCATTTGTCTATCTGTCCCTTATAGATGATGTCTCTTTTCATTCATAATTTACTTTCTCCTCTGAAAAACTGAGAAACATGTGTTTTTTTCCTATCTCAAACAGAGAGAGGTTGCTTCCATGCTTACTTTCAATAAAAAACTTTAAAATTATTTGCAAAAGTTAATCTTCATTTCTTAGGACTAAGGAGCAATTGCATCAAGGAGTGAGGAGACAACCTGCTGTAGATAATTTTTTATTTTCTTTGTTCAGGGTCACTCAGCTGGTGAAAACATTGCAGGAAAATTGACAGAAATCTTACATCTGCATTCAGTCAATGATGAACAAATTGCCTTTGTAGACTGCACATATGCTTTTCTTGTTCTGTCTCCTGTCACCTGCAAAGTGAAGCTGAAGATAGTGAGGCAGTTCATTTTTTTTAAAGGAAAAAGGTCTTAGCCTGAAGCCAACATCTCACATGTATTATATGTGTAAACTCTCCCCCAACATCGACCATCATTTTTGTTGCA
>VWYP01013097.1:104927-130139 GCA_013400435.1 Pycnonotus jocosus
TTAATTAGAAGTAAGAGTGACCACATATTGAAAGAACAGAACCTTCTTTCAGAGGTATAATTTGTGCTTATGGGATAAAAACATACATACAATTTTAGTAAGTTACAGATAATGTAATCTTGTGCTTCAAACTACCTGCTTAGGAATTTAAATAGAGCAGTGAGGAATAATATTCACATTTGATTCTACTAATTCAGTCTGCAAAAGTAGTTTGAATAGGAAATGAAAAATTTGAGACTATATGCTTGGGAGTCTGTAAATGGGATGTAAGTGCACAGTGAGGAAATGAGTCTTTTAAAAAAATACACTTGTCTGTGATTTGGAAAAGCTCAGGAGTACTTAGGTCTGCCTCTGATGCCCTATGAAGCCATAGGTCAGTCACTTAAATTTGCTGTTTATCAAATCTATGAAATTATTTCCTTTCAGTTTCTTTACATTTTAAAGTTTCTCAGATGTAGCTCATGCCTTAATCTATCTGGTTAACCATTCATTTCCACTGTCATTAAAGAAAACACAAATTGTCCATACACCATGGTGCACATTATTCTAACTTCTTGATATTGAACTCTCTTCAGGTGTATGTTAGTCTTTGAAAGAGAACAGCAGAGTGATATCAAACATTACTGTTTGATACTAGGCTGAAAAAGTGTTCTAATTGAAATTTTGAGGTGGCCTTTGGAGTGGATTATGTGGACATTCTCATACAAGATTTCAGTATCCTTTCTTGTTTAAGCATAGGAACACAGATTCATCAAGAAGCCTGCTTTAATAAAGTTGTTAAGCAATTTTGGAAAGGGGAGGTGGGAGCAAATTAATGTTAACAATAACAGAATGATAACCTGTGCACCAACCAGGCAGGTTTAGTGCTAAGTCTGTGTGACATTAGGTGAAGGTGAAACTTCTGATTTATACTACAGGCAAATAAGCACTGTAATTTTTATGGTGTGGAAACTATTCATGAGGTAGATAAGGAATCCTTAGGAGCAAGTTTTCCTCCTTTCACCAAGCTTTCTCATGAAAAAAATGTTTGTATTGTAGTCTTTTTGCAAAAGTATTTTCTTTTTGCATCTTGTATCTGTTCCATTTAAGTGATTAAAGGTTTTTGCTTAATATTGGACCACAGTCTTAAAAAAAAGGGAGCTGCTTGCTGTCTTTTTTGAACATCACTTACTTTGAAGATTAAGTGTGTAAAATTTCTAGCTGTCTTGGAGCAATAAAAAGAACCCTATATATAGTATATTGAAACAGCAAAACTATAGTGCTTTAGCAGCAGTGGTTAATACCAATCTGCATGGGAAAGTGATTTGCATTGCTATTAAATGGGTGTATTTAATATAGAAATTAATTGCACTGATGCACAATCTTGCCAGATTTTTCTGGTGTTCTGCTTAATAATGCAAGAATAATGCAAAACAAAGTAAAAGTGGGCTTTGAGTTATATACTTGCAGCATTTATACTGCATTTTTCATATTTTAAATATTAGCAATCAATATTTAGTGTGGTTATGTACTGTAGATATTTACTACTTTATGATTTTTTAAAAATTATAAATAAAAATGCAGTCAATGCTTTTTTATCATGTGGGTATGTAGTGCCAAGGTGCAACAAGAGCTGGGGGCTCCTGGGGAGTCAGGGATCTGTTGAGGCAGGGCCTGGCACCAGAGTCCATCCCACCTCCAGCCAGGAGTGGGACAGGTGAGAGTACACATATCCTGTGAACTGTGAAAAAGGTTTCTCTTGCATGTTATTTGTTCATGCTTTTTGATGATTTTTTTTGGTGCATTTATTATTTGAAATGGGTAATTCAGAAGGAACTTCTCAATCCAGTTTTTACACTGACAGTTACATTCAAAAACTATGATCTTGGAGGTTGTAGAAAGTGGTGTTCAGGCCATTTGACTTCAGCAGGATTCAAATACCTGCTGGGGCAGAGTTCTTTTGAAGAAGCGGGGGGCCTTGAAGACCTGTCAAGTAGCATTTACTGAAGTTTATGAAAACTTGAACTCTGTCCCACAGAGATTTAACAGTCATTTGGCTATTTTTTAAACTCTGCTAGCACAAATGTGATGAGCCTAATTGTATATGTCAGAATGAAAAAACAGTATAAATAAATGGATTTTGTTATCAATACCTAATTGGGTTATAACTGAGGTTTGTTAGGGATGGCAGTTGTTATTGAGATTTTACAACAAAATTACTTCTCGACTAAAATTTCTTGAAATTCCTCATATGGAAAATAAATTAGTCATTAATATACTATTGAACTTTATTACAGATGATCTTCGTGGTTTAGAGCTTAATGATCTGGACATGTTCTTTCATTATAACAGAGATACTTCATGTAACTGACTGAAGAGATACAGTCAATTATAAACCATCTATGAATTTTACAGTTATATCAGGGGTTTAGTGGTTGTCCAATGTACAGGAAAAAAGGGCATTTCATTTCATAACAAAAAACAAAGTCCTAATGAGGCAAAGTAGAGTCTGATTATCCCTACAAATGATGTTTGATGTGTACTTCAATCTTTTAGAATGACTGCCCTTCCTTTCAAAGGATTTTAGATTGGTGAGATACTCTCCTAATGTGACAGCCATAATTAGAGAATAGAAAATTCCATTTTGAATTCAGTGATTATATTTGTGAAGTTAGTCTAGTTAATTTAAACTTTCAAAGCTACAGGATGCTATTAGGTAGCAGTCTCGTGCATTTTAATAGTTGCATAATTCTGAATAATTTCTAGGAAGTTGTTAAAACAGATTCTGTGATACTGTTAAAGATGCTTTCAATACAGTAGATTATTCATAGCCCATTCATTGTCAATTTCCAAATACAAATGGGAAAACAGGTATAGGTTAAATCACTTGAGAGGCTGGGTGATTAACCTACTTAGCAGGCTCACACAGTCATTGCTGCTCTATGAAAGAGTCAGATGGGCACATATCAGTAGGGCAATTTTGTGTCCTACTGGGACAGATTGCCCTTTTTCTTTGGGGCATCTGGAGCATTCCTATTACTTGCCTTGACTTAAAGAAAAATGGCTCAGTACGTATCTTTTGCCTAAATGCCTTTGATTCCTCAAAGACATTAAGCTTCATAGGTTACTGTTAGGCATAACCCAAGTTGTTTTCTAAACCTCCAGTCTTCCTCTGTCAGCCCTGTGCCACAAATTTCCCCTCACTGGCTTTAGGTAGATGCTACTCACTGTGCCAGTAATTAGCTCAGAATGTCCAGCAGCTGCAATCTCTGCAGCCAGCAGCCTGCACTGTTGTAAGTTCTTGGTAAAGGAACCTTGGTTTTCATCTAATCATCATCTGTTTTGTGAGAAATTAAAAACCTATAATTTTGCTTCATTGCTTTAATGCTGAAAAATACAAACCTGGTATAAAATGTAGGTTTCTAGAGTACCAGATTTTTTTTTTTTATAGCCTGCAGACTGGCCAACCAACTATAATTGCTGAGAATGTATTTATTTTTTGGCTTCTCAGGCTGCTCAAAACTGAATGCTGAATTGTGTATGAGAGGTCATAGAAAGATCACAGGATATTATGCTGTTCATCTCCTCTAGGCAGAGCTATGCAAATATATGTAACTTTGCACTCTGTCATCATTCTTCTGAGTGGATTTATTTCAAAATAAAGTTGTTTTTTTCTGTTCTTTAATAATTGCTTGTAGTTTAGGTCACTTATCCTATGACCGCTCTCACTAAAGGAATGCAGTTTCCTGTAATGTAAATCTAATTATGGGGATTGCTTTCGTCTCAATTTGTTTTCCTGATTTTTTTGTCTTGTAATAATAGTGACATGATACAGTACCAACTAAAAAGAATAAACAAAGCAACCAAAAACTTAATCTACCTCATGACTAATGAAAAAGTCTTCAGAAAGTCTTCCTTCTTCCTAGACAGAGAAGTCTGTATCAGGAATATATAAGTAAATCTATCATATGTATGTGCATAGTTGTCACAGAAACACTATAACTGGACTGTTACCATTATAGAGCTCTGGTGAAGGAATATGTTTCTCTAAAAAGCCTTTGGAAGTATAGACTTAGGCTTACAGTAATTGTGAGTTGAGTGTTGTAGTACAGAACGGGTAATGCAATTTATGAAACACATGACCAGCTTCTTAAAGGCTGGATATGATCACCAGAGTCAACCAGAAAACAGGACAACAAAATATTAAAATTTCCTCTCTAGTAAATCTCTCTTTTTCAGGCTATGTTGAAGTCACTAAATCAGATATGATGCTGATGCAAAATGTGTCAAAAAATATTTTGAGATTTTTTTGGAATTTTTTAATTTCAAAATTGCTAGTCTGTTAAGCTCTCAGTTTCAAACCTATTGAAATTAACTGTATTTAAGGAACTTAAAGGATATTTTAAAAGAAAAAAAAAAATTATTGGATAAATTAAGATTAACAGTAGTCTGGAAAAAACTCAGATACAGAGATAACATTTCTACTTTCTAATGGACTCATTAATTTCCTAGCAAGAACTGTAAGGTGATTGAAGATACTAAGGAGACTTTTCAAGGAATTTGATAGATTCCCTTTTTTTTTCTTTTTACTTAAGCTGCTCCTTGCTAAAACTGAAGACTTCAGCCTTTTTCATGGTTTATCAGTAAAAGTTTACATTGGAGATAAACATATTGTTTCAAAATATCAGGAAGGTGGGAGGAAGATGCAGTAATTCAAAGTTATAACAAATGAAGTTGTAAACTGGACATATAGGTAAGAGAGCGTTAATGAAGACAGTTTACTTAACAGTGAAAGGATGGAAAATAATATCATGCATTTTCAGGTACTGGAAATAGAAATGTAAAGACTACAACTGAAAAGGGACTGTTTGAAGTAATAAATGAAGTTTGCAGCTGATGGTGAAATATCATGATTAAACATGATTTTTTTTCCTTAAGATACTCTAAATCTAGGAGGGATACTGTGTTATGGTAGTGCAGATAACACTGGGAAAAGTAAACAAGAAGTGTGTTAACCATAAAATTTAGAATGCCTGTGAACACTGTGTGATCATGAAAAAAAAATTATTTTTGTGTGTAATTAGTCCATATGTGAATAAAAGTAATTTATTCAGTATTGAAAGTAATAGAGACAACTGGTATAATAGTAATATTCTGGTGAAAATAATTTAATAGAAAATCATGTGTGATAATAAAATGCAGTTAGTTTAGCAACTATGTGACTAAAAATCAGGATAGGCTTGCAACTGGTTTTTTTGTTTATGATGATACATTGCAGGTAGGAAAATGAACCTGACCATCTTTCCAAAAGGTTGAACCTGGACTTCTTTCCAAAAGGTTGTATTACATTTCCTCATCAGCTTAAAATCATAAAAATGCAAACTCTGAAGTTCTGAGAAAAGATGTGGCTTGTCTGAAGGGCTCAGCAAGCTTCTGTAAAATGAGAGATTTTACAAAAGCTTGGTCCATCATTAATAATTCTTGGCACAAAATCAAACATTCAGTAGACACGCTGTGAAGCAGAAGAGCTGTGACAAAGGCCCACAGGGGAAGGACAGTAAAAGTACCAAGCAAACTCAAAAGAAGTCACACTGATACTTAAAGGCACAACTTGGAGCATTACAAAACAAAAACAATAAAAAACCCCTCATGAGCAAAAGGGCTCCTTTGTGGATCACTGGTTCTTTCTGCTGTAGCTTTGTTATCAGTTTGGTTTCAGGGCCCTGAATTTATGAATGTATTATAGGGTAATCTGTATGCACGTTTCCCTATTCAGCTCCTTTTGTTTCTCTATTATAAATTATGTATCAGTATTAATAAAATAGTGCTGTTTTCTCAAGTACATGTTTTTAACACGGTGTGGGGACAGGGAGGCAGTAGAATGTGCCTCGCACACAAACCCTGCTCCTGCCCTCCCATTGTAGTCCATGTATGCTTACAGCAATTCCTGTGGGCCTGTGTATAAATAGAAACAGCGGCTTCACAAAGTGTTCAGCCTCGTGTTGTTTGTTTGTGGAATGAGAACATGACCTGTTCCAGAGACACAAAATTGCCTAGTTTAAAGGAAGGATTCTGGCAATTAAGTAATCTTTGATAGTTTGGTTATTTTTTTTTATTTTATATTATTATCTTGTATCTTTTGAGCAGTAAAAATGTTTCTGATTTGATAAATTGTACTCATTTTAAGACTGAGTATAGAAGTAGCTGACAAGAAAGAAGTGAACAGAGGTATTTTTGACATTACTGGTTTGTTATCTCAACCTCACTGGGCACTTTTCTTCCTTAGATTGTTGATTTATTCTGTTAAGCCCATAGCAACTGCTGTGTGACATACTTATCTGCAGGTTCCCTTACATTATACATTACTAAATGCTCTCTTTTTTTTCTTAGTAAAACTGCTTTTGGCACATGATCTAAGATATGCTCCAGTGCAGATGAAAATTCTAATATGTTTTGCTTTTTAAGTTCTTTTGCATAAGAAAAGGGATATCTGAAAATGTCATGAAGGACTAATTACTAGTGGAAATTAAAACATGGCTGGTGAGGCGTAAAGAACCAATGCTAGAACTGAGTTGGAATAAAACCACAAGTGCTTTCCTAATTTGCATCTGACAAAGAGTTGTTTTGCATGTCCTGGAAAGGTGAAGAAGTATAGGGGCTGGCCAGCTACACATGAGTGTGATGTCTCTGAGACATCAAACAGAGGACAATGGCAAAGTGGTTTCCGGAGGCAGCAAACAGTTGGCAAGGGGGAAGCAAGGCACACAGCTGTGTGCAGGCAGAGGCTTGGTGGGCTGACTCTTACAGACTGTGGCCTTGTGCCCGGGAAGAAGTTGACCCCACCAAGGAGTTACTGCTTGGGAGAGAGTCTCTAATCAGATAATTTTCATTGTCAGCAGGATGGTTTTACCCTCAGTCTACTTGCAGGTAAAGAAAGGAGATTCTAAGTAGGCTTCTGCCTGAAGTTAGTTTTTCTTGAAGAAGTCATATGAAAATATCAGGAAGAATAACAGGGAGTGGTAGAAAAATGGTTATAGCTACTCTAATCTCGGTAGTAGAGTAAAATTCCCTGCTGACTCCTATGGTACTGATTACTGGAGTCTGCATAATACATCAGGAGTGGTGTTGCTGTGAGTTTCTTGTGATCTACTGGATGCTGGAGTGGTGAGATGGGTTCCTGTTGCAGCATTGTCACACTTTTGCCTCAACAGTGAATAACGCAGACATTTTCCTTGGTACTACCCTGCATTAATGCTCTCTGCTTCATCTCTAATTTGCTTTCTTGTGGCAGTGCTGATGTTTTCATTAGCTCAGATTAATTTAACAGTGCTCCCCATCTAGTCCCTGGATCCACAGGTGGTGTTTTCTTTCTAGCTAGCTTCTCTCGTCCCCTCTTGTCCACTCTTGTCCCCTCTTATTTCCATAGGAGAATCGTTGGCTGCAGGAAAAGAAAATGGTAAGCTGTGCTGTGTATGCCATGGCTGTCAATATTAAATCAAAACTTCAGTTTCATAAAAGCAAATGAGATTGGCTGTTGCTATTCTGATATTTTTGGTCTGAACTTAAAAGACCTAAAATTTTTTATTTTGAGACATTGATAATTCATTCTCAACAACTAAAAAAAAAAAAGTATTTTAAATTACTAAACCCACTGGATAAAGATAGAATATTAATTCATAAAGTTATAGAATCATTTAGATTGGAAAAGACTGTTTAGGTCATCAAGTCCAACTGCTAACCCAGCACTGACAACTCTACCACTGGCCATGCCTCTAAGTGCCACATCTATGCGACTTTTAAATACCTCCAGGGATGCTGACTCGACCATTTCCCTGGACAGCCTCTTCAAGTGCTTGACAGCCCTTTGGGTGAAGAATTATTTATTTTTTTTTTAATATCCAACCTAAACCTGCCAATGGCATGACTTGAGGCCATTTCCTTTTTTTCTGTTGGTGGTTACTTGGAAGAAGACACTGACCCCCTGGCTAAAGCCTTCTTTCGGGGAGCTGTAGAGAGTGATAAGGATTCTCGTGAGCCTCCACTTCTTCAGGCTAAACAACCCCAGCTCCCTCAGCTGCTTCTCACAGAACTTGTGTTCCACACCCTTAACTAGCTCCTTTGCCCTTCTCTGGACACACTCCGGCCCCTCAATGCCTCTTTTGTTGTGAGGGGCCCAGAACTAAACACAGGATTTGAGGTGTAGCCTCACCAGTTCACCTTATTAAAGATGGAGTGGGTGGCAGTATATATTGTTGAGATTTCCTGATAGTTTTTACTCCTAAGGCATGCTAGTTTTGGTAAGTTTTTAGACACTGGAGTGAAGCTTAATTTTGTTTCTCTAATACTTGAAATAGTTCTGATTATCATTCTATTTGGCATGAGATATAGAATGTTCCATTTCCCTTCTTCCTGCACACTGAAATATAGCTTGGTTTTCACTGTAGTTTAGAAGCACTAAATCTATCTGCCAGCAGTGAAATATATATTATCATGACCAGAACTTGTCTAAACAGATGACAAAGAAACTCATTTTTGTTTGTTGAAGCTACTGGGGTTGTTACACAAGAGAAGAATTCCAGCTTCCTTGCAGCACTGAAATGACACAAATTACAACATAGTTCTTTTGTTACCTTCTGAAATTAATACATTTTGACATAATATTTGCATAGATTCTGAAGTCTTATGTAGTAAAAATACTAAATATTTAATCATATTCAAGTTATGCTATGCTGGCTGGAAGCAAAAAGCTACATGGGAGATGCTCTGCAAGATGCAAGTTTGTGGTACTCAGTGCTGAGCAGTTTCTCACAGGTGCATGAGTTTCCTCACTTCCTACCACGTTCTTTAATCCATTCCAGCTGTATCCCAGATGATCATTCATATTGTTGCTCTGGTTAGTATTTCTTCCTATCACTAACAGTTTTGTCTTGAAGGTGCAATGACCGTAGCAATGTAATTTTCTGTGTAAAAATTTTAGAGTGATGCATGCTCACATGCAGAAAAGCAGATCATGAGGGCATCAGAGACTAAGGACACTTGTCATCTTACTTACCAAGCCCTGTAAGAAGGATACAGCTTGTAACTGCCAGTGTATTCCATACATATCATACCTCCCTCCTCCCATATTTACAAGTCAACCATGCCCAGTTTGGTGACTTAGTAGAGAAGGTTATGTATGTGGAAGTCAAAATAAAGTTAACTACAATTGGGAACTATGATGCAGATCTATTTAGATCAGAACTACCCAACAAATAATAAATTATTTTGAGCGTATCTCTTCGATCTGAAAAAAGACAATGTGTTTTAACCATAGGAACAATATTAGTATGGTGCTAATAGAACCAGACAGACCTTAGTGTCGCCCTGCTTCTGCATGTTTTAAACTTGCCTTCTGATAATTTAACTAAGCCTTCTGATGTTTATAGAACTCAGAGAGAGTTCTCACGGTTTTCATGTAAACAAGAAGATATTTTTGCATTCTTCTGCTCCAGGAGGAGCTTTTGAGTGATGGTGATGTTCACCAACCCGATTGATGGGGTGACCGTCTCTCTAACCAATAATTGGTCACTTATGTACAGCGTATATATGGAGTCAGATTTTGAAATAAAGAGGACATTCCCGGCTGACCTCGGACCTGTCCCTGCCTCATCATTTTAGTGGTACCAGGAACTACTGGTGCCCTGCGTTGTTCCACAATGACAAGTGGCGTGTGAGCAATGACACCTTAGAAATTCAGTTTTAAGGAGGCAGGAGGTCCTGGTGGTAATCAGAAAAGGCTGTCTCCTACAATGCCTCCCACTCTCCACTGTTCATATTTGATTTCATTTAATCAAGAACTTTTTCATGCTTCATTATTATACTTCCCCCCTGATGAATTAGAAACAGTTTTGGACTGTGAGAAGCTTCGTCTTTGTTTCTAATGCCATTGAGAGAATCTCTGACCCAGTAGTCCATTGCAGTCTATTCACACTAACTCTGAACTCATGTGTTGATCCTTTCAGTCTTAAGAGTGTAGATTAACAGTGAAAGTGCAGAATGAGCAGTGGAACTTCCTGGCTACTGTAAGACAAAAAGAGTGCAAACTGCACTGCAGATGAAGTAATTAATTCAGCTATGTCATACACCGGCTTTGCACTGTTCTCCCCTTACCCCTCCCTGACTATAAATTGCACTGACAGACTCAGAAGCGGACATCCAAGTCACCTGTATTCCTGCCTTACAGGTAGGAATTCAGCTTGATCCAGTGTTCTGCCTTCTAAGCGGGATGTGAGGGGTGATCAAATACATATGAGAGCAATATGTGCTGCTCCTCTGGCTTGTGCTGACTTCGATGCTGCCAATGCAGATTTTAAAAAAAGAGCTGTCCCCCTCAGCAGTCACTACTACAGTTGTGCAAAAATTCCTGATCTATATCTGATTTTCCAAGGAGCATGTTTAATTAAGAAATGGAAACTGCATTGATCCCTTTTATCCTGTCAATGCTCACTAGATCCATAATTTTATCAGATGTGACTCTTCTTTTTTTTTTTTTTCTCCTCCTCCCTATTTGAATTGTTCTGTATTTTATGTTAGAAAGAGATACTGTTTATAGTATAAAACAGGATTTCATAAAGCAATGGTAAATAAGCCTGAACCTTTGTGTATACAGTGGAGGTTAACTAAAAAAATGGGAGACAAGAATTTTTCCTGGTTATGAAAAGTTTGATGTTTTGAGTTTTGTTTTCATTTGCTTTTTTCATAGAAATTAAACTTGCCTTATGCCTTCCTTTTATAATTCTAAATAATACTTGTCAATTAAAATTTTCTGGATCATCTAACTCAGCTTTAAATGCTTTAGTTTCAGGACTGAAGCATATTTTCTCATATTTTGTCATATTTTCCCATGGATGAATGACAATGTGTTGGCTTTGAGTAACTCTTTTTTATTCTCCAAGTTGATTTCTTTCTGGTAGATCTGTTCTAACATTTATCCTCTAACTGTGGTAATTGGGGAATAAGATGTAAGTTGGGAATTGAGTAGAGTGTCTGTCCTTTGGTTCTTCTGTGCCCCATTTAAGAATTCTCATTAGGAATCTACTCTTCATTTGAAATTAGCTTCAGAAGTTTTCAACTTCTTATTTGAAATTAGCTTTCCTAATTTGCATTTTTTTTCTTTAGTTTTAGTTTTCTGGAAACAGCATTAAAGTATTATTTCTTGTTGTATAGAGTTAATAATTTCTATATAATTATGTTAGCTATTTCTTCTGTGATTTGAAGTCAATGTGAGTTTGAGAACAGCTTCTTTTCAGACAGGGAATTTAAGTAGCACTCTACTGCTCCAAAAGCCACCTAAATCTTTCTTCTCCATTTAATTTATGATGTGATTTTAAAAAAATTCCCTTAGGCCCCTCTCATCCCACTAGGAACAGGAAGGCACCAAAGCAAAGGCAAGCGATGTCAAATGCCACACAAAATGGAAGTGTATCAGTAGATAGTGCTAGTCCTGTCAGTTCATTTTTGTGGTATGAGGAGTTTATGTGACAGTGTTCATTCCTGAGGTATGCTGAAATATAGAAAATTTAAGTTGGGGCACGAGAAGAAGAAGAGGGAGGCTTAGACAGTATCTAGCCTATTGTGTGTAAATCTAACCAGGTTTCTTCCTTGGAAAATGTTTCACAATGCCGCTTTTAAAAAAACATCTCTATATGAGGTGAATTTTTTTTTATTGCTATTACTCAAAATTTCCTGGTACATCAGTTTTGACGATAAATCAACCTCTTACATTTAATCAGGAAAATGTGTATTTATCACATTATAAGAATGTTATTGTCAGTTTTGCCTGACCATACTTTTGGACTTGAACAGACTGATGTGCTTATTTTCTTTTTAATGTGTTAGATATAAAAGTTTTAATGTGGAATAGACTACAGACTAGGCAGGTAAAATCCTGAGAATTTCTTTTAAGACCATCTAAAATACAAAAGGATTGTTGAAGTCAGTCACAGTTCATGTAAGCAGCTTCTAAGGGGGAAACATTTGGAATGGCTGCACCATTCGGATGTCCTACATGTACTGCTCTAATTTAAAAAGAAAGAAAGAAAGAAAAAGGCAGCAAGCAGCCTGATACTGAGAGACTGTTCAGGAAGATTTCAATTTTTAAGATAGTCACAGCTACAACACTAAAACATGACTCTAGAATTTTTCTGAGTCTGTGCTGATTTTGTCCACCAGTTGCACACCTAGAAGTGGTTTCCTATATTCATCCTTTCTTGTGATGAACCATTCAGCACTGTAAATTATCTCACTTTATGGAGAAATAGAATGGCAATTTTGTCAGTGGTTGGCTCCACTATGGTTTGAGAACTTTGTGTGTATTGGTGTATTTCTCCTACTGACAAATGAAATGGGTATGCTGCAGTAATTCTTTCATACTTAGAGCAGATCATAATATTTGAAGGTGAGTTTTATTCACTTCAATATAAAATTGTCTTTATTTCCTTATCATGCATCTGTTTCACTACAAAAAGGGCTATAGAAAACCACAGCATCTATAAAAGCATTGGCTTTTGCTTTTCTGTAAAACTCGGTATTTGATTTTTGAAGGCTGAGGTTTTTGAACTCCAGTCCAGAACTTTGTGATTACCTGTGTTTGATTCCTAGAAATTAATTTTCTTTTTCATAAACTTAAGGAATGATTAAGGTAAAAAAATACTGCCTTTTTACTTGATATCAAAAAATATGGAATGGTTGAGGATAAAGGGATCTCTGATGACAATGTACTCCAGTCACTCTGGGTTACTAAGGGCCGTGCCCAGCTGAGTTTTGAGTATCAGGGTCAGACACTCCTTAACTGCTCTCAACAAATTGTTCCAATGTTTGATCATGATTGCAATAAAAAAGGCCTTTTTTAATCTTTGTTTTAATCAGAATTTTTTGAATTCCACCTTGTGCCCGTTGTCCATTGACTGTGCATTGCAGAGAGCTGTCTGGTTCCATCTCCTTTTCACATTCCCCTTCAGCATATACACACACATTGGTAAGAGCCCCCCAGAGCCTTCTTTTCTCGAGTCTAAACAGTCTAAAAGTCACTTTGAACTCTAAACAGTTGAGATGGTACTGTTCATGTGTATACTTAGAATTTGCTGGTAAGAAACAATTTCAGTGAAGACATGATGTTTTCATCTATTTGGTAGCTTTCTATTTGGCATCATGCTCATACCTTGTGGCTGTTGTTTGCACAGCTGTTGGAGATTGCTCACAAAGAGACTTTCAGTAGGGAATCCAGCTCATAGGATGACATATGGCAAAATTACAAATTTTTAATCAAAAATATAAAAAGAAAATATTTTTAAAGTACTTTAAAGCTCATCCTTAGTAATGTTAATTCATTGTGCCTTGGGAAATTTATAAAAAATACATGTTTACTGTCAAATTTAGGGGATACTACTGACATCTACTAATGCTTTGCAGTAAACATGGAGATGATTCCTTCAACAAAGATGTGCCATTAAGGTGGGGCAATGGGTCAAGAGATGAAGAGATATTTAACTTGGCAATGTTGATTAGCAGAAGACAATATTGATCACAACAGTAATCTACATGTTCCTGCATCAGCTCTTGCGCAAATTTTTATTCTTACAGCAACAAAACATAATTTAATTCATAGATTTGAAGGGAAGTAAACTCACAGAAATTTGTAGAGAATTCCTTTCATTATTGAGAAATGATTTCAGATTAAACTCAAAGACGTAGAATGTCACAAGGAGCATTTTGTGTCATGGCATGCTTAAATGTCAACTCCTATTGACTCTCCCATAGATTTCTATTTGGTAATTTGGATAGCTATCTTTCTAATCCTGCAGGTTGAGAGAGAAAGAAGTCAAGAAACATCATCCCTTATGGATGATAAATGCATTACAGATCAAACAACTGCTTTCCCAGTTAGATGCACAAGGGAAATTATGGGGGAGGTTCTTTGTTTTGGGTTTTTTTTTTCCTACTGGTTACATAGTCTCTGTTATGTTGCTATATCTCACTTCAAGGGTTTGTTTTCTCTTGCATTCAATCTGCATCTCAATAGCTGGTATTATCAGGTTGCAACTTGATTTACTGGTGGGTAATTTCACTACGTGTTTAAGACACTTCTCACCAATAATTTCAAGAGTGAGTGTGGGTGGTGGGAAGACTTAACTAAAAACTGTTGTCGTGTGTACAAGAAATGCATAGAGAGGTTCAGGAAGAGTTTCTTCTGATTCTGGAATATGACTGTTTTTTCTGCTTTGATAGCAGAATCATGTTCAACCAAATGGTGAAGGCTCCTTTCCATCTTTGTTTGTTTTGGTTTGCTTGTGGACACTCAGAACAGGAAGGGAAATTTGAACGTAATAGTTCCTTGACAGAGAGCTCAAAGCAAATCTGGGAAGTAAGTTCCTAGTTCTCCAACCTGATGGAAATATATGATTGCATCTGCTACGTCCTTAAATTAGAGTTTAAAGTGGAGGAAAAATCAATGTAAATACAAGTTGGAGTATTTGGTGTTTTGTTTTTGTTTTTGTTTTGTTTGTTTTGGTTTGATTTGGTTTGGTGGTTTTTTTGTTGTTGTTGTTTGGTTTGGTTTTTTTGGAGAGTTTTTTTTTGTTGTTGTTGTTTGTTTTGGTTTTTTTTGTTACAGATATTGATGTTCATTTCTTCCTTTCAGAAGGAAGGAGGATTTCTATTCATAAAACAGTTTCTATTGTATGGTTGTGACAAATACGTGATTAAGGAGAGCAAGAAAGAACACCCAGCAGCCTTTAATGTTTATTACTCTGTTTCTGTATTCCATGGAAATGGCAGGCAGCTTTTCAAAGCCAAACTGTTCCAACTTCTGGTCCAGGTAGTGTTGAAATTTACTGTGATTTAGATGTCGTATTTGATACAAAGTTCCATTGTATTGCATGTTTAATGATCTGCTTTAGGGTCTGATCCAAGATCTCTTTTGAGCAACGTGTCACACTTCTGAGATATCCTGGCAAGAACAGCCAGGCTGAATAAACACAGATTACAGTCTATTGGAAAACTTTGTAATTAGCATTTCTACCATTTGACCAAAGATTTGAATTAAGACCTCATTATCTTTCTGTTATTTTTAGTTCCACATTTATCTTTACTCTGTCCTTTAGACTTGTAAAAAGCTTTTGACCACAGAGAGGGCTTAGTGGAATATTCTTTTGCCTTAGCAGCTTTGATACTAATGTAGGGAAGTTCATCAGGAGCAGAAAAAACGGAGTTGCAAACTCTTGCACATCAGCTCTGGACAGTCCTGCTACATAGGGGAGCCTGGTATTTCCTGCTGTACCTTACATGTGCCAAAAGCCATTATGAGCACTGGAGCAGCACAAACTTGGAAACATGCAATGACCTTGGCTCTCACCTCCCTCAGGCCTCTCAGAAACAGTAACAGGACTGTACAGTGAGACTGCCTTGTTTTTCTGGAGCTCGTACAGGTACCCGCTGTCCCCAGTGAGGGCTGGTATTGCTTGCAATGCAGATCTGAGAACAGGAAGTAAATGCTCTAGACTTCTTTTCGTTCCATTCTCATTGCATCTTGCCTTAATCTATCCAAATCTTGTCAAATATAAAATTTGATATATTCACCAAACTTACTTCTGCCACTGTTCATTTGAAGGAAAAGGGGCCAAACACAAAAAAATAGTGAAGTGACATGGTAAGAATACAGAGATGCTGCTTGCCATTGCAGGGAGAGATTTGTTGTGGTCAAAGCTCAATGGGCTTGTGGCTGGGAGATGAAACAACAATGGGAGTTGAAACTAACCAGAACTGTGGGGGACAATAAAAAGAGATTTTTTCAATTATATTAATGGCCATAGACAGTGTGAAAATAACACCATCCTGTTACAGGATGAGGATGGTCACTTCATAAACAGGGACAGGGACAAAGCAGAGGTGTTTAATGCATTCTTTGCCTCTCTCTTCAAGACAGATGATCAGGCAAGGAGGTCTTAATGCCCTGAACTGGACAAGCATGACTGTGGTAATGATAAACTCCCAGTTTATCATTAAATAAAATTGTGTGGGATCTGCTGCTTAAGCTGGATCTCCACAAATATCTGGGGTCTAATGGGATCCATCCAAGGATCCTCAAAGAGGGCAAGCCTTATGAGGAGCAGCTGAGGTCGCTTGGTCTGTTCAGCCTGGAGGAGGCTGAGAGGAGACCTCACTGCAGTTACAACTTCCTTGTGAGGGAAAGAGGATGGGCAGGCACTGATCTCTGCTCTGGGGTAACCAGTGACAGGACCAGAGGGAATGGCCTGAAGTTGTGCCAGGGGAGGTTTAGGTTGGATCAGGAAAAGGTTCTTCACCCAGAGAGTGGTTGGGCACTGGAATAGGCTTCCCAGGGAAGTGGTGACAGCACCAACCTGACAGAGCTCAAGAAGTGTTTGTACAGTACTCTCAGGCACATGGTGTGACTTGGGAATGGTGCTGTGCAGGGCCAGGAGCTGGACTTGATGATCCTTTTGGGTCCTTCCAACTCTGCTTATTCTGTGATTGTGTGAATATTCTGGGAACATCCTCATCGATGCTCCATTGTCTAGAAGAAAGAAAGTTCAGATACATTCTAAGGAGCGGTTATGAAATGGTGTCTTAAAAAAGGCTATAATCAGATTTGTGGGTTTTGCTTGCAAACAAATAAAAAATATCAAAAGAACAAGGAAAAAAACTCTTAGCTTTAAGTTTAATTAGAGTGTAAATAATTACAGTATGTGAATTATCACTCATCTGCATTTTGTAATTTTTTTCAGATTTCTTTGGGTTTTTTACATCAAATCAGAATAGATTGCCTCCAGTTTTACTTGTCCAAACATGTGAGTAATAAAAATTGGATAGGCATAGTGCATAGATGCTCATACTCACTGAAAAAGAAAGGACTTTACATTAGAAAGGCAAACAACCATAAATAATCAAACAAAACTCTCCATATATATTGGGACTTAAGCATTAAGAGGAAGAAAAAAAGAATCATTAGCAAAAGAACAGCTGGCAGAAATACATGTTTATTCTTTATGTGTCTCATGAGATGCACAGCTTTCTTCTCTTATTGGAATATTTAAATTGATACTGTCCTTTGTAATAAAAACAGTTCATGTAGCTTGACAGCAAGATAGTAAATTCTTTACAATTCTTCAGTACAGTAATATCTGTTAATAACAATTTACACTTACTAAAAGCTAAATAGTGGCAATTACATATCAAATCTTGTAGATATTTTGTTTAAAAGGAAAATCTGGAATAAACACAAATCTGTACCCATCAGGAGCAAGATGGTGTAGGGTAGAAATATTTTTCTCACAGCTTAGTAATACAACCCTAGTCATAGTTTCCTTAACCTATTCTACTTTAGTTATAGTCCTTCCTAGAAGCATGTCACCAAAATAATAGTGATTGTGATTTTGTTTTATTTATAAATATCTCTAAGCTTATTTTTGTAAATGGTCTTGAATAGAGAACCAATTGGTCATTGAACTGAAGGATCATGTTTAGTAATTAAAATGCATGTGTAAAAGGCTAAACTGAAAACCAGAGTCCATACTAATAACACAAAAATCTAATGTAAGGCCATTTACATCAAGTGCCTGTTTTTTTTGTGATTGATACAACTACATGTAAGTGATAGAAGTTGTTAGGTGGTACTGATAAATATTTGTCAGTAAGGCTTTGTTCTTTTTTGTAAGAAATTATATTATCAAAAATAATATTTAAGGATTATAATTCTCATATGCCAGTCTTTCATTTAGCATTAAATTTCAGCATTTTTGAGTCTGAATGTTTTAATTTATGCAAAAATGCTGTCTAATAGTGTTAGAAAAAAGAAAAGGTGGAATCCATCAGGATATTCATTATGAAAATTGTTTTTATATGAAAGCTAGAAGGTATGTGATGTTCCCAAAATTCATGTGCCTAGTACATCAATACGTGAACTATAAGGCATCATCCACTAGAGCTCATTAAATGTGGAATTTCCATTTTGTTTCTACACAGTGAAGTTGTGGATGAGAGGATGTTTGATTCAGACTATTTTGAAACTAATTGGGAAAAATTTTCATCCAGAAATTCAAATTTTGATACTTGATCCAAAAAAAGAAGCATGTTTCAGAAAAGAAAAATCCAATTTAAGACTTTTTGGGGCTAATGCTGATTAGAAATTGGCAGATTTTTAAAGAATTACTATTTCTTTCCTTCATTTAATGAGCATACTTACAAGAAAAAATGTTTTCTGTGATTCCGACTTCAACTTTTTTATGTTGTCATTTTGAAAAAACATGTACTCACCATACCTCATTAAAATGCAAATGTGTGATAATGCTAATTAATGCTTCTGGAGTTAAGATATTGAATTGGGAAGCTAACTATAGTTGATATTTTAGAGGAGTTCATTTTAAAGCTTCTCACGTGGCCTTAATGAGACAAACTGGACTGGCTCGTCCTTTCTGGTTGGTGCTCATTACTCTGGACAAATACACCTGGAGCTCCCCTCACACCAGTGTGAGATAAAGCTGTCTCAGTATAGGGCAAGTGTGGATTGTTTTAGCAGGTGGGAAAGCACAAGATGAGGCCTAATCTGCTAATTAACCTTAATTAGGAGCAATTTGTTTTAATCAGAAGTTTTACAGCCTACTTGAAGTAGTACATTCCTCTCTGTAGCAGCTCTTTTCAGGAATTCCAACAGGTGAACCATGTATAATGCTTTGAATGCAGGTTGTATCTGAATATTTGTGGAATCTTGACCTGTGCAGAGTACATAAACCTTTATTTACACTGAAGGACAACTGTGTTTCTTGGTAGTAGTAATTCCTGCTACACTGCATTCTTTATTCTGCTCTGTTACAAAGGTGACATCGGTGCACTGTGCACACATTTGAGAGGCAGAGCTGAAGTTGGTGCACACTGGTGTTTTCCAGAAAAAATATTTTAGTTAGTTTAGAAGAGGTATAAGGAAGTCCATGCCTGCATATTTGGGTAAAGTTTCCTGTGGCTCTACAAGGTTTGAGGTCTAGGCTGCAATATTTTGCATTGTATCAGGGACATGAAATCTGTTGCATTTAAAGGATCATTCTTTATTTTCATTGATATCTTTGTTATTATCCTGTTAATCCACATAAAGAATAGAGGAATAGCTGAGTTATTTTTGATTATAGCTGGATTTCTGAAATGAGACAATGGAACCCAAGGAACAATTTACATAAATTAAATTGGAAGGAAAGCCAGTAACAGCTTTATAGCACTTAAGTTAAATTCTGAATTCAAAAATTAATTGTGAAAGACTCTTAGTATGCTTTCCATGGTGAAAGCAAACATGGTCACAAACATGTATACAAATATTTCCTCTCATCTTGCAAATGCTTTCAATTGAGATGGCAGGGTGTAGTCGTCTTATCTAGTGTACTATAAGAAAACTTGACACGTCTCGCAAAAAGCCCCCAAATTTTAGGCTGAAGTTGAGGAAAGGAAAAATTTGCACTGCTGTTCATATTGCTACTTCCTTTTTTAAATTTTCCTAATTAACATACTTTTAAGATCATGAGTTTTCATCATAGTCTGTTTTCCTGTGTGAAGGTGAAGGAAAAGGAGTTAAGGCTTCAGGAGCTGAGACCTTCTGAGAGCAGATTTGAGCTTGCTCAGCCTGTGCAAGCTGGAACAATCCCAGCTGGTAGAGTTCATGCACTGTGGTTCCAGGCAGAGGAGCTGAACTTTCAGCTGCTGGCCCTGATGTCATTGTCCTTTGGAGAAAGGATTATTCTACTGCATGCATTAAGACACCAAATTGCAGCAGTCTGAGCACAAGCAAGAACCCTGTACTGGGGATTGGAGGCACGACCTTCCCCAGAGGACAGTTTGGAAACCCAGTGTCTGGCTTGGTGAACCTTGGAACAGACACATTGCTTGAGGTGGAGCAGTCCTTAACCCCTTCTTGAATCCTACTGGTATGAGCAGCTGCGGGAGGGAACAGCTTTCAAGCAGGTAATGTTTCTGTTACAGTGCACTTACAGCCAGTGAGATGAACAGTGTTCAGCCCCAGATCTCCTCACAGTGAGGAATGTCAGCTCTCCCTTCAAACTGACTGACCCTCCCATAGCCACATTCATGGGGGTTGTTGGCTCATCTTTTAACTCAAGGAACAGGGGAAGGAACTAGTATAGCCACAAGACAAGGGGAAAAGTACTAAGGGGCATGTGAAGCAAGTTCATTCTAATGGGAGGGTAATTTTCCATTACAGGCTTTAAGGCAGACAAATAAAACAAGATGGCTATAAGGCATTTCCTCATCCTGTTGTGTTCTCAAACCCTCCAAGTGCCGTTTATGTTACTGAGAATTCAATTTATTTCACAGCATGGTTTAGGCTCCTCTGTTTCTTTTAAAGTGGATACAGTATTATATTGACATAAAGACTGTAAAATACTGCAATTCTTTATGTGATCCATGGTGTTAGCATAGTGCACAGTAGTGAGACACAGCTTATCAGTTTCCCCACTGCATATTCAAGGGAATTGCTTGCTAAATTTTTTAGTCAAATACAACTGAGTCATAGAAAATATCTTCTAAAAAGGACAAAATTAAGATGATGTCAGAATTGATGTTTTACCTACTTTTACTCTTCATTTTCTATGTCTGCATTTTCTAGTTTTACTGTGGTAGTAAATTACCAAAATTGTTGCCTTACAAATCTTTGTTGTTTACTTTTGGCAAGACATGGGGGCGCTTAAAGAGATTTAACAGAGCAAGTACTAAGTAAAGTCTCTCAACACACCGTCTCTTTCTAATGTGACAAAACACATGTTTTCTCACATTAGTATCTCCTTCTCTTCAGTTTGAATGAGAAATGGGTAAGACAAGTTTTTAATACACCATAGTACCATAGCATATGATGTAAATGGGTTGGAGCACTATGATGGTATGTTGGACAATGGAGTAAGAATGAAATTTTTTTTAAGCTTGTCTCACCCCCCGCCCCATTCAAATAAATTAACAGCTATTGGTAGTGGTTAAATAATGTAATTCATGAAATAAGGTCTCCTGCACCTCCTAGTATTTCTGAGAGGATTAGTGGAAGGGGGGAAAGCTGCACAGAGCTTGGTCAGCATTTGTCTTTACTGGTACTAGGAGGTGGAATTGGAGCAGAAAATTAAAGTGATAAATTAGGTATAAAACAGAATATTCAATTCTGTGGATGTTGCAGTGAGCATGTTGCACTGTTGAAATAGTGTTGGAAAGCAATCAAAACACAGAATAAAATCTTTTGTTTCATTGTTATACTACCTCTTTTTTCTGTTGAAAATCTGAAGCCCAAATATCAAAGAAGCAGAGGAGACAAAGGAGAATAAAAGTACTGCACCTAAGGAAGAAATAAAATTACTGTGATTATAGAAAAAAAAAGAAAGGTAATCATAATTCTGGTTGTGCTGTGCCATTATTGAAATTGCTACTGTCATTTTATTCCAAACCTTTGGCTTTATCAAAGGTGTGAAAAAAGAAATGGTGCTTTATGAAGTCCGATGGTTGTGATTACATCCCAAAAACGGCTACATTAAGCTTTCATACAGAAATCTGTATTATGATAGTGTAGCCATTTTTTAGAGCTTATTCTGCAAAGGTACTGTTAATATCTTTAGGCCTTTTAATTTGAAAGGTTTATAAATTTTACTCTGATATGTGGGAAATTGAGAAGCTTAGTACTTTTAACTGGTGTAACTTTTCATGGGAGAAAGGTGTGTGAAACTATGTGTTGCACCATAGACACATTCTTGCAAAGAAGTCTTTTGCCCCAAAGCTAGTAATGATTTTGGTGGATTTTGGTTTGTTTGTTTGTTTAGCCAAATGAAAGAATAATTTATAATAATTCATGTATTTGACATAGGTCTGTCATAAATGAATATTTCCGTCAGAACCATACCCATTTTCATTGCTATCCATTATCTCTGTGAATCTCTCTAAACACATACTGGGGTTTGAAATGTGCCTTCCCTAGGTAAATACACTCTATTTTACAAAGTCACCACTGGTTTGAAATAATTTGAATCAGGTGTAAAAATTATGTGCATTATACACACAAGACAAACCTTTTAAAGAAAATGCTTGTGCCTTGTGCAGCAGGTGATGTTTACATGTTTACTGTGACACAAAGGTGACTGATTTTGTTACTTATTTGCGTGTATTTTTCTCTTTTATAGGAGCATTGCAGTTATTACCACATCAGAAATTATTCTTGTTAGCATCACAATCACATGGAAAAACTTGTGTCCTCTTGAACACGTTGTTAGATAGGAAATGGGACACACTTCTGAAACTGGTCTTTGCTCTATGCCAGCCTTATTTTGTAGATAATAAATGCACTAGTTATTTTAAGATTCAGAAAGCAATTAAATACTGTGAATTAATGTATTAAATAGCCTTGGAGCTGACGTGAAGAATATAAATTTCAGCTATTTCATAATAATTTGATTTTTCAGTCTGTTTCTGGTTTCTAAGGGAAATCAGAAAGAAAATTTCTAGCTTTGCCATCCTCTTTGAGACATATCCAGCAAACCTAGTTCAGCTGAAGGCTGCATTTTATTTCTCCTTTTATACCCTTGATAGAGCTCTTTTGCTGTGCCTCAGATTTTCCTCAATCATATTCACTTATGTTTGCACCTGAGCATAAATTCTGTAAGCTCTGTCAAAATTTCTTCTAATGTGTTAATGCCCTTTTTCTTTTAAAATCACAGTTAGTGTGAATACAGAGTAAATTACTTAAAATATTAGTATTTTTCTGCTTAAATTTGCAGGCAATATTTTCTCAGTTTGTTACTACAGATTTTCTCCAGTTTAGAAGATGACAATGGGGAGCAATATTTCTCTTTCACTTTTTTCCAATGGGTACTATAAATTACAAAGAAATTACGAGGTAGTATGCTGCAGTTGAAGTTTTGAAAATAGAGACTTTTCTTTTATTTTTCCCAATGTAGTGCTTAATTATGTAGAAGAGTGATGTCCTGGAGACTGTGACAAAAACATACATTTTGCATATCCAAACAAACACACTTATTCTTCCATCTAAGCTATCTAGCATTTATTTGAAGAATCAATTTTACTGAATTTGTCAAAGGGCAAAGAGTTTACTTTGTTATAAACAAATAAGCTTTTGCATAAAAGCTACGAAAGTGGAATCTTAAAAATTATGAAGTTATGATGATAGCATGTTACTTATCCTCAGTGAGAGAAACATAATTTTGCAGAAATTATTTAGGAAGAAATGGGACCTCTAATTTTTTGGACAATATCTTTGACAGTCCAGAAGCAGTGGCACTGACTAGTCCATTAGAGAAGGTTTAACACCACCTCAGAAGTCCTACCAACCTTGTTCAAGGTTCTGGGCTTCCATCCAATGAACTTTTCTGGATTTGAAAAAATATTTTAGTCTAGACTTAACTACAGTTAGTGACTAGCCACAGAGGAAATTTCTACTGTAAAAGAATAGAATTCTACAATTGGTCCAATTTAAACATAAGTTAAACATCAGTAAACGTCTTCTGTGGGCTGAAAGGCTTTTATGCATACTTTTAAAGTAGAAATTTGTATCCATGTTAGTACTCTCTGAAATAATTTATTTTAGAAAAAAATGGTGGTGTTTCTTTCTTTGGCTTGATATCTAAATATACATGGTCTCTTCACAGCTGGGATTTTATTTGACCCTCTGAAATGTATCATCCAGGTAAATCAGAAAATCTGGGGGTTTTTCTGGGCAGAGAAAGATATTAAACAGTTTATGACATAGTTAGAGATAACCATGCACATTTATAGGGTTTTCGGAAGTAATTTTGATGAAAGTGCTGTTAAGCTACTGAAACTGTATTTATGATTCTCTGCTTGAAATCCATCTGTTTCCAAAATACAACAAAATTAGGATCCAACAAGTGAGAGACAGTATTTTATTCAAAACACTTGAAAAGTGAAAGTAAAGCATTAAACATAAATTACAAATACAAATACAAATATTGTGTATATGTATATATATATATATATATACACACACACCATATTCATAAACACCTACTTGGAAAACCAAATACTCCCCATCTGATAACCTGATGGAGATATGTATTTGCAGATGGTCACAAAAACTCAGGTCTTACTTTCATACCACCAATTCAAGAGAAGTTCAGGTAATTCAAATTCAGTCCTACAAAATGCAGTTAAGGATAGATTTACAAGGCTGGTGAAGTCGGGGTTTATGTTTGGCCAGTAACTCAAGTCTGTTGGTGAAACCTGAAAAGTGTAAACAGAGCTGATGAATTTGAAACTTCCAAATCCATGGCTGCTCCAAGAGGTTGTCATCCCACTGGTGTGAGGCTGCACAGGAGGAGTGCCCACAAACTTTGGCAGCTTTGTTGATTTTAACTATACTTATATTTAATCTTTTTGCCCGTTTCATGAAGACAATCTGAGAAAACAGTGTTTCTGTGGAAGCTGCAAAGACCTTGTGATAGGCATGAGTGAACACAAAGATGACTTTATCTCAAAATATTGTATGATTTAAGCATTCAGTAAAAAAGACTGTCAGAGAAGATTTTGTTCTCTCTCCCTCCTCTTTTCTGTCTATAATTAAGAAGCAGTGATGAAATGCAAGCAATGAGTTCATTAGAGATATGCCAACTATAGTGTGTCTTAAAATCCACTAGCAGTTAACTACTTGTTCATTGCCTCAGTTATATCTCTTATCTAATACAGTATTTGTAGTCAGTGTAAGGACGGATGAAAAGGAGGTAGCTAACTTAATAAGACATACAAGAATGATCAAACCATGTGTTCCCCTACAAGTTTAAAACCTTCCTTGAATTTGTGTTTTAAGAAGCATAGAAGTAGGAATACCATCTTGAAATTTGCCGTACTGCAGAAAGATAAAATCAAATGTTCCTTCTGTGTTGACAAGAAATGCAACACATATGGTTTAGCTTTGCAACTTCTAAGGTCTTTGTCAGGTTTCTTCATCTTACTAACAATTAAAATACCAACATCAAGTTCCCCCTTTCAGTAAAACTATGGAGAAACTTTTAAAATTTTGTTGTTTATTAATTATTTTGTGTTATATAAATTTATTATAATATGTATTTTTCTATTTAGTAAAATGGTGTTATAAGTTTTTTATATAAAGGTATATTAGTAAAATTTAAAGGTTTTGTACTATTTAATGTGCTTTTTTGTTTGTTTAAGGTACCTTGT
>VWYP01013098.1:0-105409 GCA_013400435.1 Pycnonotus jocosus
TCAGCCTGGAGAAAAGCAGGCTCTCTTGTCACTCTCTACACCTCCCCAAAAGGAGGCTGTAGCCAGGTGGGGATCAGCCTCTTCTCCCAGGCAACCAGCAATATGATAAGAGGACAAAGCCTCAAACTGTGTCAGGAGAGGTTTAGGTTGAACATTTGAAGGATTTTCTTAATGGAAAGGGTTGTCAAGCATTGGAATGAACAGCCGAGAAAAGCTGTGGAGTCATTGTGCTTGTAGGTGTTCAAGAAACAAGTGGACATGGCTCTTAATGGCATGGTCTAAATTGGTGTTATATCAAAGATTGGACGTGATGATCTTAAAGGTCTTTTCCAACCAAAATGATCCTGTGATTCTATATCTATAACAGCAGGATCAAGCCCAACTCTTCTGCAAAATTACAGAGTTGAGCTCAGTAAATACATTAGAAATAAAGTATTATTTTTATATTATTTTTTCAGTTTACATTTCAGAGGATTACGAGCTTCAGATCATAATTAAATTACAATCTTCTTCTTACATATAATAACTACAGTCTTTCATGTACTTGCATCCAGGGGATATCGTGGAACACAGTACGCTACATGATTGGAGAAGTACAGTATGGAGGCCGAGTCACCGATGACTATGATAAGCGTCTTCTTAATTGCTTTGCAAGGGTAGGAGACCTTGGAAATACAGTTGTTTGGCATTTTTATTGGCAGCTGAAATACAGAAATCAGAAGGCCGCCTTTCTGCTGAATATGCACTTCACCATTTTATAAGACTTTTCAAAGTAAAATGAATTTTTCAAAACATTATTCTTTAGCAGTGAGGGTCTTCCCCTTGGTTTCTCTTTGGTGAGGAGCAGAAGCTTAAAAAGACTTAGCTGGAAGTCAAACTTAGTAGACATAATTCTTAATGATTGACAGTTGTATTAAAGTAAAATTAGATGCAGTAGCTGAAACAAGAACCCTAATCCTCCAAGACTAAAAGTGAAATTTAAAAGCCTTCTAAATAGCAAAATAATTATTGTCTTTCTTTTTGCCCCATGGATTTTTCACAGGTATGGTTTAGTGAAAATATGTTTGACAGCGCTTTCTGCTTTTATACTGGGTATAAAATTCCAGTATGCAAAACCCTGGAACAGTACTTTGACTACATCCAGTTACTCCCTCCCATGGACACCCCAGAGGTGTTTGGTCTCCATCCCAATGCTGATATTACGTAAGTAGGTCTCAACATATTGAAAATGGAGAATATTTCTTTTAGTATTTGGAAACAAATCCCTATCAAATATTTAAGTAAAGTATATTTTTCATAGGAAACCTAGGATTCATGTGAATTTCTCTGTTGAGTGGAAAATTTTCTGTGTATGTATTGTTATAAATGCAGTATCTTCAGCTATATTTTACATGTCCTTTTAAAGCAGTTGAAACTCTTATTGCTTACTCCTCATGATTTTACTTTTTTTAATTGAAAGCATTATGAAACTTTTATATGAGCATGGGATGGGTGGTTCTATGGAGTTCAACTGGAGAAAATTTCTAGTATTTGCCTTCTGTTTCAAGCAGTTTATTTTTCTGTGCACACTTGTTAAATGATTCTCTGGATAATCATTTGGTTTACAAGCATGCCTTTGGGTGCAACTACAAATTTAGGTTGCAATCAGTCCCACAATTTCCATTATTTAAAAGAGGCTTTTCAATTGCACCAAGTACTAGCTCCATTTAAAATTTTATCTTTGACTGAATTCACTCTTTCATTCCAAATAATCCAATACCAGCTTGCTCTTTATTTCCTTTTAATTTTATATGCCCTGTGAAAGGATATGAACATCATTGTATTTTTTTTTCACTGAAGGTCTTAATAATTCTTCCATGAAATATTGCATTTTCATATGCAGTATGTCCACATTCCACATTCATTGTTTCTTCACACAGCTATTTTTCTACTTTTAAATAAAGCAAATGTTATTCAAATGCAGAGCTGCTGTGAAAACCTAATATCATCTAATATTTTTGGATGAAACAATAATTTCCCACAATCTTTCAGTCTCAAAGTTGAGAGGCTGATGCCATGTCAAGAGGCCTGTATTCTAAGTATGTTGTGAGAAAAGCACACAGTTTTATTGTCAACTCTGCCTCTAGCATATACTGCTGTTAATATATGCTTGTGAAGAAAAGAATCTAAGAGTAGACTGTTTCAAGCCATTCTATGATACTTGCAAGACCTCCCTCCCAGAAATGATTAAAGAAAGAAGATCCAAGATTTAACAGAGAACTAAACAATGTCTTGAGAGAAATGCTTTAGATCCAAAATTAGGCTTGCAGGAGAGCTAATTTATAGGAGGAAACTTGAGACTAACACTGTTGGGGGAGCTTTAGTGAGTAAGAACAACTCTCTGGTTTCTTTAGTGTTCAGTTTTTCTCCCATTTGGTACCTCACCTATTCCTGTTAGTTTAGGGGGGGGTTTTTGTTTGTTTGTTTGTTTGGTTTTTTCTTTTTGCCCATAGATTTTGCCATGTAGGTATTTCTTTAGAGTTTGGGGAAAATATTCAACAGCTTTGTGCTTTCTTCCATGTCTTATCATAGTCTGTTATAAGCAACTATGCACAGCCACTGTGTCTGAATTTCATCTTTGACACACAGACCAAATGGATTAGCATCCCATACAATATAAAAAATTCTATTCAAATTCTCCTTCTAATATCTTGTCAACTCATCTCACAGTATGCAGAAGGCTGACTGAAACCCTGAGAGAGCCAAGACCTCTCCATGTTACTATTACTCAGGACAAGAAAAATCTTATCTCACTAATTTACCGTTGCAGTTTTACAGTTCAGCCAAAAGCTCAATCTGTTGGTTCCAATTGTAAGGCTTCAATGAATTCCAATGCTTTCATTTAGGATTAATACCTGAAGTCATTGAGAATGATTTTAACCTGCTGTATGAATCATAGGCTCTGCAAAAGACACATACTTAACAGATATCTGAGCAGGAAAGGAATATTCTGACAATCTTCTGCCAAAACCCTTTCCCAATTGGTTCCCTACTGAAGCCTTAAATGCAGCTGAATTTTTGTTAAGCTATGGAAAGCTTGTGAATGTAAGGTTTTCAACACTGTGCTGCAATAGATATTGCTGTTTTCTACACAAAGCTGAGGCAATGTTTCTGTCACATGCATTTTTTCTTAGTTTTCACTTCCAGTACAGAAAATTCCTGTTGGCACAGATTCTAGCTATCAAACAATGATAGTATGTTACATCCAAACTTTTGAGAAAATACTCTTAATAATGCTTTTTGGAGTAAATCAAAACCCATAGAAAAGTAATTTTCTTTTTTCTTCTTATGTCACAATCCACTTTACAATACGGCTTTGGGGAAAAAAACAATATATGAGGAAGCATTGAGTGCTTTATCTTACATAGTTTTAGGCAATACTGACACAATAAATAAGATTCATTTAATGTTGTTGTAGCTTCCTTTATGGTTACTCTGGACTTAACAGTAATAAGAGAAAAATAGATCTTTGTAAAGTGCAATTTCTCTCATCACAAAGCAGACATCTAAAATACATGAGCTTAATTGGGCAATCTAGACAAAAAGCTCTTATGGAGATATCTACACATAAATATCTACGTGTGATGAGGGTCAACCCATCACGTGCAACTGATTCTGTTATCAGGAGCATGGTACTTCCTTTACAGACTTCTGCCATCTTTTTTTTTGTTATTGTTTGCATCTATACTTCACTTTATTTGTAATCTAAAAGAAAGTGAGTTTTTCCAAAGCCCAGAAAAAATTTGTTCTACGGTGGTTTTTATGTTGAATATGTCCCAGTGGTATGCAAATGAAATTTCTTCTTGGTATTTTAATCTCACGTCCACACTAGAAAATTATTTTTAATTATGTAAAGATCGAGATACATATTTTTGTCTTTTCTATTTTTATTTACAAAAAAGTCTTGTTCAAACAGTAATTGTTATTTATATAAGATTCAAGTAATTTCTGTTCTTCAGAAGGTTCCTAGCTTGTGTCAGTGAAGAAAGGAATATTACTAACCTTTGGTTCTGTTTCTTTGATTCTATTTTTCAAAAGCCTTTTCCTCTAAGTTTGCATATTGCCTTCTTTTTTAAATTGTTTCTATTTATTTTTTTAGATTTAGAGACACCATTTTTTAAATTCTGTAATTTATTATAATTTAATTGATGTAAGGATCAGGGAACCTATACCTTCTACAAAAAATAGCCTGACAGCAGAATTGGAAGAACGGTGCTTACAGTATGAATAGGAAGGTTCATATCTCTCTAATCACTACTTGTTAAATCAGCAGGACAGAAAGTAAAGGTTACAACCACCAGTATGTCATCCAAATTACCAATGAAGCCATGAGTCCAAGAGAAATTTTACCTTTTCTGCTCATACATGGTCTTAAATAAATCTTTCATTCTTTTAATGGGGCCATAAATTGGAAAAAAGTCAAGGGTTATGAAAAACCTTGAAAGCCCCCACCATTCCTACTTTTAGAAGCAGAAATTATATCCTCTGAGAAGCAAACTCCCAGTAGTATTTCTTCTATTTTTCTGATTTATAGTCTTCATAATTGCATTCACTAATTTTTTTTTTTCTGAAATACTGTAGTATCTCGCTTCTCCAGTATTGTGACACTGTATCCAAAGCATCTTTAGAGCTTTAGGAGTTCACATGTTCTATCCTTGGTTTCATGTGTTATATAATTATGCATGACAAAGTTATAGAAGTCATATGAAAGTTGAAAACTAAAGCTGACATGCAAATCTATGCTTTGAATCAGTATAAATGTATGTCCTACATCACTCATTGATGTATGTTTCTTGTGTAGCTGATTTCAGAAGGTAAAAGTAGGCATTGCCAACATTGCATTACTTCAGGCTTTCTTTCTTATTTCCTCTCATAGCTCTATGCCGCTGGATAGCACTGTAACAAAAATACTCCTATAATTCTTCTGTTGAAGGACTGATGTGTTCTACCATCTTTCATTATCCAATGCCACACAAATTTAATTCACATTTTTGTATTGACTCAGAACATTAATTTACATTTACACTGCCCATGCTTCACTATGGAATAGAATTTTTTTTACCTGCAGTGCTGTAAATCTAGCAGCCCTTGTCATTAATCCTGAAGCATCTCAAAGCAGAATGAATTTACTAATTATTAAAGTTAGGGCAGCTTGTAGAGTTATACCTCCACCCTTTCCTGCTTCTGCATTCACTTTTAAGAAGTAATTAAATGTGGCAAATACTCTTCCTTGTTACAAAACTTCTGTTGCTTCTTCTCAACAAATAGCTCTTTAGATCTTAATCAGCAATATGCCATTTCCTTCCCTTTCCTCAGAATCTCTAGTATGATAGATTTTTCTGCCACCTCACAATCTCAGTTTGCAGACCTCCTTCTTATTCCTGGATTGGACACACAGCAAGTGTATAACAGGGAAGAGAGAAGTTCATATTCTTTAAAACTGTGGTAAACCAAACCTTCACAATCAGTGTATTATGGTTGTTGCAGGATGCAAAGGAAAAGAGTTTTGTGTGAATTTTGATTTGGCTTCATGGCACACTGTTTTTTGTGTGTTCTACAAAGTAATAATGAACTATTAAAAAATTCTGTGTAACTTACAACGTATTTCTCATCCTCTCAGATACCAGAAAAACACATCAGCTGATGTTCTAGATACTATTACCAACATTCAGCCTAAAGAAAGTGGTGGAGGATCTGGAGAAACTCGAGAAGCAGTTGTTTATCGTTCAGCTGAAGACATGCTAGAGAAACTTCCTCCAGATTACATACCTCATGAGGCAAGCCAATCTTAGTCTTGTTTTACCATTCTCTCTGTTGAGTTTTCATACTGCACACTCCAAAACAGAAACACTGAATTGTACAAAAGATCATATAAGTAGTAGCAGATTCAAGTAAGGAACCAACACCCTTATCACTACCAGCATGAATTGGTATGAAGTTTTTTTATCTAAAATCAAGACATCTCACAGTTGGCCATGGACATATGTTAGGGAGACTATGCTTGGACTTCCAAAGCTACTTGTGAAAACAGAAAAAAGTCTTGACATTTTGTGACAGCAGTCTCCTGGGCCTTCTGGGTGAAGTCCTGTTCTAGTAAAATCATGAGTAATTGGGTACTATCGGGGAAAAAAGTAAAAACTGCAGCAGTTTCCAGGGGATAAATATTAGTTGAATAATACACAAATCTAATATTTACATTTCTGAACACACAGAAAGTTAAGATGTTGCATGCTACAGTGGCATTTCAACAATTTAGACTTAACTAAATTTCTTCTGTGCTTTTATAATTTAGGTAAAGGCTCAGTTAGTAAAAATGGGAGCACTTAACTCTATGAATATTTTTCTTCGTCAAGAAATTGACCGCATGCAGAAGGTGATCACAGTTGTCCGCACCAGTTTGAATGATCTGAAACTAGCCATAGAAGGAACTATTGTTATGAGTGAGGCAAGTAAAGTGCTTTTACTACGTCTGGAATACTGTGCTTTAAACTATTAAATTGATTTATTTACATTAAATATTATTTAATTCTTTCAGAATTTAAGAGATGCACTTGATAACATGTATGATGCTCGAATCCCTCAAGTATGGAGAAGAGTATCTTGGGAGTCTTCCACACTTGGCTTCTGGTTTACTGAACTTTTGGATAGAAATGCTCAATTATCTGCTTGGATATTTCATGGAAGACCAAAGGTGTTTTGGATAACTGGATTCTTTAATCCACAAGGTAAGGTTACTGAAAAGACTTGAGTAGTAATGTAGTAATGACTTTTCACAACTGCACTTAGTGATAGGACAAGGGAGGACAGATTTAAACTGAAAAAAGATAGGTTTAGAACTGATATTATGTATATGAAGAATACCTTGTTTTGAGGGGTTAAGGCATTAGAACAGATTGCCTAAATAAGTGTGAGTGCCCCATTCCTAGCAGTGTCTATGGCCCGGTTAGATTTGACTCGGTCTAGTGGAATTCTATAATTTTACTTTTTTTTGTGTGTGTGTGTGTGTATGTGATCCTGCCCACAGCAGAGGAGTTGGAACTTGCTGGCTCTTAAGGCCCCTTTCAACCCAAACCATTCTATGTGATGCTATGGTTCTCTGATTGTACTAGAATTTATATTTATTGGCAATTGTACCAGAATTTATAGCAGTTTTTTGTCTTTCACAGAGAATCATCAAAATGTAGTTTAAAGATGTATTCATTCCACAGGTTATTTAATGAACAGTTTCTTCAAATTCATCAAAGATATGCTGAGAAGTACAAGTAAACATTATATATCATTATCTGTTATAGCTTGATATTTTTACTATTTAGAGGAAAGAGGAAGAAAGCCAATTTTAATCATCTACATGACTAAAAAACCCATTACCTTGTGAGGTGTGTGTTCCTAGGAGAATCTCCTTCAGCCTACACAACAATCTATACAAAATTCTCATAAGAAATTTCTGTGTGACAGCTATGAGGTTTTTTATGGTTGTTTTTGGGTTTGGTTTGTTTGTTTGTTTTAAATTAAAATTAACCTCTGAAATTCTTGAATTTTGTATGAGTTACCTTTGCTTTGTGATCCTTCTGTTCTTACTGGTCTTCCTACTGCCAGAACTGTAAAAAATACTAATACCAAAGTCCATTTTAGAGTCACTTTCAGAAACAGCTGAGATGCCTGGAGTACATCCAATTTATTATTAAAACATGGTTTTGGAATGCCAGTCAAAACATCACTCCATTTGTATCCTAAGTGGCACAGCTGATAAGCATACTGATCTCTGGTGATTCAAAAGCAACACTCGCAGTGGTGTAAAAGATAATGGACCACATTCTTTTGACAAATGAAAACATCTGGCCTAACAGGCAACAAACCTGAGATACAGATGGTCTTGAACTTTATTATTGCTTCAACTTCTATGTTAAAAACCCCCAAAAGTAGTCCTGCAACTAGAGAGAGATTTTCTAAATGCAAAAGGTGTGCTGTGGGTAGGGGTGAGGTGAGTATATTTGTAATATCACACTATATTTGTAATACTGCTCACCAGGAATTTCACTATTAAGTATGCAGTTCTCTATGTTAATTTTTCTTCCTTCAGCTCAATCTCTATGACCCTCAACTCCAAGCAATTCTTAATCTCCTAGTCTAAAACAGCAGATATTGAGTTTTTGATGACTTCATTGTTATTTTCTGACACACTCAGAAACAACCATGTATTTGGTACTAGTGTTTCTGTTTTTGTAGCTTTTTCCTTTGTAACATATTCAAACCTCTTTGCTGCTCAGTCATCTGTGCTTTAACTATTCAGCCCTTTGCATCTCAAACCTTTCTTATTTCAAACTTCTGTAAAGTCTGTTCAAAACAATACTCAAAAAAATCACCTAACTTTCTGCACAGTTATGTCAGCCTCTACCTTCATTTCTGTCTGACACCCTTTTTTGCCCTACCAAAACATACATTTTTCATCCTTCGTAGGCACTGCATTGACTAGATTCCCCACACTCACATAGTTATTTTATTATCATATTCAGACATGTATTTTCTGATTTTCCATCAATGAAATCCATTCTACTTCTTTAATTTAAAGCAGTCTCACCTTTTAGCTAAGTTGCCTTTACATAAACATCAGCTCACACAGTGGGTAACTTGTTTGCCTTGAAATTCTTTCTTGAAAGACACCTTTATCATGGATCCTGTAATTGATTGCCTTATGACAATTTGTAAGTCAGTGTCCTCACCAAATATTTCTTAATAGAGTAATTTAATAGAACAAAAAAAGTACATGCCATTTAAAAATATTTTTCTCGGTGTAATGCACACTATGCCACTTTTGTCACTTGTTCCTATTTTGGTCCCAAAGCAAAGTTTGCTATCATTAGTAAGGATGCTCATTTTCAATACAACTCTGACTATCTGTCTATAGGTTCAGTGCAGAACCATGCTAATAACTGAGCAAGATTTTATTTTATCATGTGAGATAAATACTAAATGTCTGGCTTAATTTCTCAAGGATTCCTGACAGCAATGAAACAAGAAGCAACTCGAGCACATAAAGACTGGGCTTTAGATAAAGTTGCAATACATAATGACGTGCTAAAGCAAACAAAAGAAGAAATCACATCATCTCCTTCTGTATGTATGACATGCAAAGATGTTTCAGTATTAATTTTGGTATTTAATGTATATTATGCATTGCTGAGTTATTTTGGATTAATAGAGGAAAAAATTACTACTGTCTTCACCTTAAAGTTTTTGCTTAGGATAGAAGCCAAATACTAAGTATGAAGATTTGAATTAAGTTAGAAAAATATTTAATTAACTGTTTCATTGTACCACCTGTTGATTTTTTGAATTTATAGTAAAGTTTACACAAAACTTTGTAGTATATAGACTTTATTAAACAACTTGTGTTGCCCTCCATTTCAGTAGCATTATCATCTGAAAAGGGATTATATTATAGTTCAAAATGAAATAGTTTGAAGAGATTCAATGTCAGATATTTTTTGCTATAAAACATATATTCAATGGTTTAAGACAATTATTATTATTCTTTATATGTTGTGATGTATCTGCTTACTCTTCACACAGGAAGGAGTATATATCTACGGGCTCTACTTGGAAGGTGCAGGCTGGGACAAACGAAGAGGAATACTCGTTGAGTCTACACCAAAGATTCTTTTTGTCCAGCTGCCTGTGCTCCATATGTTTGCTGTTGATTCTACCAGATCTAGGGAGGCCAAGCTCTATGTTTGTCCTCTTTACAAGAAGCCCAAGAGGACAGATTTGAACTTTATTACAGAGGTATTTTTAAAGACAGCTAAGTCTCCGGACCACTGGATCCTGAGAGGAGTGGCTCTTCTCTGTGACATCAAGTAAGATGTTTTTCCTACCATGGTAGAAGAGAAATATGTGGCACATGTAACAAATTACCTGTGTAATTCTTCTACTGCTCTTTATTTGACAGCTACTTGTCATTATACTAGAAATTGCATTTCAGTCTTGGCTTACTGATTTTTTTCTCTGCTTTCAGTAAATTCAGTTTGCCTTGACTGTTGACAGCTTTAAAGTAAATCTTTCCAAATAAGTTCATTGCTTGTAGTCTTTGAAATATGCATTATATTACTTTAAAAGGGCATTTGCTTTAACAGTGTCAAATAAAATATTATTAAACCTTAAGAAAGAAAAACTTTGCTTTTTTACATTCTTTCACATGTACAACTTTTAGCTTGTGTTTCAGTGATGTATTATGACAAAAAAATTTAAAATCTCCTGGATACAAATTTAAATTCCTAGATTCTCCATGATACTCACCTGATTTTCTGTGAGTTTACATGAAACTACATGATAGAAAAATATATTTGATCCATATTTTTTGCTTGGGCTTTCTCAGAACTCACTTTTAAACTACCTAGATTAAGCAAAACTACACCAGGAATGTTTGTGTCTGGAATATCTGACAGAGATCCGTATATTTTCTGTCCAGTTTAGCTGTGTGGGAACAGAAGTAGAACACTTCCAACTACTATACATGGATTTTTATTTTTTTTTAATGAGAGAACCAGATTATTTACAAGTATAGGTATTTTTTCTGCATTTCCTTTTAGCTCTAAAGTGTAGGTTGCAATCCTTGAAATTACTCTCACAGCATTATTCTGTGATGATACCCAGGAATATCCTAACTACAACTATGAGTTTTCTAGACATAACAACAATTAAACTAATTCTATTCATGTAATACTAAACAAGATGTGCAGTCTACACTATCTCTTTAATAATCTCCAAAAAGTTTATTCCTTCAGGTACTTTTACTTGGCAACAGAGTTTTTCACTTACACCCCATGACTGGACAATGTCATTTTTCCATTCAAGAGTGTTCAAGTGCAGCTACTACTTGACAAAGTCCTGGGCATCTGTTGGGATGAAAAAAGGCCTTTCCATGAGTTAGAGTCCTATGGCTTTCTATTGGAGGTCACCATCCCAAAATATCCTCCTGCAGAAAGTCCATGACATACAGGAAAGAACCACACACAAACCCAACAACACGAGCAGAGTAGCAAAAAGTGAGCTCTCCAAATGCAATTAAGTAAATAATTTCTTCTCTCACCTCTGTAGATTTACTTAGATTCAAATACAAGAAACCCACTGGTGTTGGATAACTTTTACAGTTTTATGTATTTTAGAATAGTCTATGGTATTTTGTACCACAGAATGACATCCGAAAAAAGAAAAAAACAACCACAAAAAACAAAACAAAACAAACCCCTGATTTTGCAATTGCAAAGGATTTTTCTCCAAGTAATCACAATATTGATGATAGAACATGTGGTGGGTTGACCAGCAGCTAAGTACCCACCCTGCTTGCCCCACCCTGCCCTCCCCAAGCAGAATGGAGCACAGAATAGCAAGATCAGAAGCTGAAAATGAGGGGGCCAAGATGAAGACAGTTTAATAAGCAAAGCAAAGCTGCACACATAAGAAAATTGAATTAAGGAATTTATTTTCTGCTTTCCACTGGCAGGCAGATGTTTAGCTGCTTTCTGGGAAGAGCCTTAGCATGCATAATGGTTACTTGGTAAGACAGATTCAATGAGAACAAATGTCCCTTATCCTACTCCTTTCCTGAAGTCTTTGGTGCTGAACATGGCATCATGTTTATGGAATATCCCTTTGGACAGTTTGGGTCTGTTGCCCTGGCTTTTTCCCCTCCCATGTTCTTGCATACATCCAGTATACTCACTGCGAGGGCAGAGGGGAAAACAGTTAATCTCCAAAAACCAGCACAAGAACTGTATGTATTTGTTCCTAAAATTTTTTCCCCTGGTCTAGCCTTTCAGCCTAATTAAAATGGAAAAAGGTGTGTAACTTTGAATGCCTCTGCAGGTGGAAGATGTGCACTGACACATTTATGAGTGAAAGTCTGTATGGCAAAACAGCAGGGGAAGTGCAAATTAATGTGCTGAGTTACACAACTTACTTTGAAGATGACTTTTATTCTCCATCCAGCATAATACCAACAACAGAGATGAATAGTATATTGTAATCTCAGCTATATCATATATTGCATATGTCACATTTTTGAGAGCAACTTTTCCTTGTTTGTCAGAGTCCAATCCCCACTTCCCATCTTCTCTGTGCCTGTCTAGGGGTTTGTTCCATTCTGTTTCCTCACTACCCCGCATTAGCTCACTACTTTCAGGTTACAATGAATGTTAATTCTCATAGAACTTTCCAGTTAATTTATGGAAATAATCTATGTTTTACGAAAACAATCATCTACTATGTATTCAGATGGCTCTTTTTGTTTTTTCCCTGCATGGTTCAAGAATATTTATGAAGTATTTTCATGTGTGGGACAGTATTCTTACACAATTTGCTTACAGCCGGCTCTTCAAAGCTCAGAAGAGGTGCAGTTAATTACTTGAACCACAAGTCACTCCTCCCAGCTGTCATAATCTGTAGGAATTCACAATCTTAATTCAAGACATTTTGCTCCCAGGAATCCTCTATACCTCCAGGATATTGTAATAAGCATTCAAATTCCTAAATTAACTCACACAGTTTGTTGTGTTTTTTTAAAATAACTAAACAAAGTTACTCTCTGAACATTTTAATGCTCATTTGCCATTCAGGCTACTGCTGTTCAAGTTGTGAGACAGTATTGTGGTGCCTAAACTCACAAAGAAAGGAACATCATGTCAGCAAAACACAAATATTTAATGTATGATCAAAAAAGACAAGTACTTGAAATATGACGTGTAATTAGTCTCTACGAGAGAAGACCTAACTCATGAAGGTCTGTGTTTGAGAATGTACAGAAGAACATGTCCATTCACAGTGTGCATTTTTCTTCCCTCTCTTGGTGTCAACCCAGAAGAATTTTCCTGCCCATTTACTCTGATTTTCAGAGGTGATCCAAGCCAGTGAGACAAGGGAAGGCACTCCTACCTTTCCTGCTGCTTTAGAGTTGACACCTTAATTGGGAGCCATTGATCTGCTGGTACCTCAAAACACTCACTTTTCATGGAACTTTTTCTTCTTATTCATGAGAAGCCTGGAGCTTGGCTGTATGATGAGGTTTTATGTTACAGAGGCTAAGAATTAAGAAAAACTATGGGAAAGAGCTTGCAAATGGCAGGAAAGGGAGGATTTGTTTTCTGGCCAGGTTTCTAAATCTCACAAAACCACTGACTGGAATGAGCTTGTTCCAAGAATGTAACATTTCAGCTAAGTTTTAACTTGAAAGATTTGTTAATTCCATAAAATTGTTTTCTTCATCTACACCCTCTGTTTCTACCTTTAGATTCTGGTCAGATGTAATCAAAATTTTTTCAGAATATCCATAGCTTATGGCAAGACCCACTGTTTTCTTATTCAGTAACCTCATTCACTGACCATATCTATTCTTAATATTTAAACTAATACATTATTTTTTATAGTCTGGAAGAACATCTGGCAGCAGTATATAAGTGTGTTTCTGTTGACACAAATACTGAAAATCAAATGTATGGAATGTGCAAGCTGCTATTTTAAGTACATTGATGTTTCTGCTGATTTTTGAATATTTGAGTGTAACTGCATTGCTGTGACAAGTCTCTCATTCACATTTCTTCAGAAGCCACTGCCATTATTTAAACTCCTATACATCATAAATACTTCATCAAACTTTGTAAGAGTTGCTACCTGTATCTGCCTCACACAAGCAGGATATTCCTGAGGTGGGTCTAGTTTTATAAAAGCCAAAACCCCATGTCTTTTCCAGTGATTAGCACTGCCTTCAGAGCACCAAGAGCCATGCATACATTCACTCTTAGAAATTCAGGAAAACTATTTTTTAACTTAGCAATGGTTCATGGTCAAATAAAGGTCAAATCCAGAAAAATACTTTGAAACTAGAAACACCTTGTGATTCTTATATAGCAGATACTAGAAAGGGTACATAAGGCACTGCTAACACATCTGACTCATTTCTATGCCTCTCTATTTCAATTTCTAATTTATTTGATGTAACTATATGCTGATAACATCACTGGGGACATCAGAACAGTCTCTGACTTACTGCATTGACTATTTAATAAAGGAGTGACTCAAGCAAGGTATTAGTTAGATGTCTAGTAAGTAAGGAATATCCAGGAATACAAGACCTAGCTTATCCAATTTCCACTATCTTCACATTCCCAGGTGTCAAAAAGGATTAATGATTGCATTCAGTCAGTTAAAAAGGTAATTTTTTAGGACTTTAATTCTTATCATGCTGTTTGATCTTAAATTTTGCTTTACATTTTTGTATCCTTTATTATGAAGCAAGATACTCTTCACACTATTCCTGTGAGATTTAGTCATTATCAAAATTATTTTAGCATTTTTCATAGATACTGAGATCTCATACAAAATTCACCCTTAATATCAGTGCCAACATTTATGTTAATTAACATACTGTTATCAGTATTTTCCACCTAACTCTCATTCAGCTCTGGGGAGATGTGATTCCACCTTTTGAATATTAGGAAAACACTACCTTTTATTATTTCCAGGACAAAATGACACGCCTAAAGTTAAAGAATTTCCTCTCTGACTCCTTGCCTTTTCCCTCACTCCTGTCCCAGTTCCTGGACTTTCCTTGTGGATCTACAACTTCAAATGTCTTCCAATATCAATGGGCTGACTCTTTCAAGTCACCTTACACTTGATTTTCCCAAGCAATCCTGACAGGATGTTTTAACATATAAAGTGTCTGCAGCTTCCTGCATATATTCACTGCTCAGTAGTTCCTCCTACCAGTTGTTTGTATGTCTATGTTTGATATTCAGGTTAGTTGAGTGGTTTGTTCCAGAGGTTAGCTGATTATAACCCCAAATATTAATTTCTCAAAGTCTGCTGGCTAATCACCCAAGTGGGATTTCTGTGAACAGCCACTCAGAGACAGAATCATTTGCTTTACAGACACACTAATTCAGAGAGCTGCGTTCAACAGGTAACTGCCCTTTGTCCCTGCACCTTCAGATGACCTGTGAGCAGGCTGCTGGATAGCAATGGAAATGAAGGATGGTTAGGGTCACTCTCTTTTTAGGGGGAAGTTTGTGATATCATAAGCAACAGCCTCAGACATTGTGGTTAGCAGTTTGTAATCTCCTTCTCACTGAGTACAAAAAGTCAAAATACTGAAATGTCAATGGCCATGTAAATGTAAATGAAAGCTATTAAACCTGTATAATTAGAGTCTAGAGAATTTAATCTAAAGAGTACCCTTCTCTCTCTCTTTAGTCACAGTCATGATAACACATGGGAAATCCAAGAAACAGGTTCCCAATTTCACTCATTCATGCGGGGAATATTTTGATAGGAAATGCTAGACCATAAAGTTTTATTTCTCAAGAGGCACATCCTGTCCCTCATCAAAGGACATTTTTCTCAAAAATCCATTAGATACTCCAGACCAGCAACTAAATGCTTGTCTAAGCATTTGGGAAGCATTTTACTGAGGGGATGCAGGTCCTACCTACGAGGTATCTAGCAGCAGAGTAGGCAGAAGTTCTCTCTGTCTCTTTGGAAAAGGCCACTATAAAATCATTGCACAAGATGTACAAGACAGCCTTCCTCTTCTGTACTGAGATTTCCCTTGGTGGAAAAACATTGAATGGAGGCATTTCCAAACAATTTCCTCATGCAAAAAAAAAGCTACCACAACAAAAGAGGGAGAAGGGAGAGTAATATTTCAGTCAATTTTACTTAATAAAGAATAAGAAGACTTATAATTTCTTCCTTTGTTCTGTGGGTCATGGCTTCCTATTTTCTTGTAAAAAATGAGGAGAGAAATTGAATTCCTTGCTGATAATTTCTTACCATCATTAGTTCATCATAGCAGCCTTCTATAGCCCAAAACACAATTCTTAACAAAGCTTTTTGAACAAGGGTTTTTAATATGGAATTTTTAAATAGGAATCAGGGATTTTGGTAACAAATTAAAACTGTAATAAAAAAGTTATTTTCTATTATATTACAAGAATGCAACTAGCTTTGACATTTCTAATTCTATAATTCTAAGATTTTAAAATATAATAAATATGACTGGATCATATTGACACACTCATATGAATTCTTCAACAACATTTTAAGGAAAATATTTAAATCAATTTCTTCTTTATAAGACAGAGAACTATACTATATTGAAATTAAATACCTAACTAAATCCATACAATCATTACACAGAATAAATTCCACAAAGAGCTAGACTCCAAAAGTAGATGCAACTATTTCATTATGTTCATTAAAGTTTACAAAACTTTGGTTAAAAAAAAATTATTTGCACTCATTTCTTTGTTGTCATCAAGAAACGTATAGCCCAAAGTGTATAAGCCATACTGTCTGACAGCTGAAAAATGGAGTTGTCCATTACCTACAACCACACCCTTATGTCTGGAAACAAGAAGTGAGCAACAATGTTCATTCATTCTGAGTCTGCATCTACAATTATGGAAAGCTGGTTGATTTCAACCCCTGCATTCCAGCCTTGCAGAGTGGCCATCAGACATTTCATGAACTGAGCACATTCTCCTACATGTGGGCAGGTAACTTAAGTAGCAGAACAATTACTACTTAAAACACTAAATTAAAATTACCAAGATTTAACGCAAAATGGGTATTATGGTCAGCAACCAGGAGAAATTCTCCTGCTTCCTAATGCCCTTTAAAAACATTTAGAACTTTTTAACATTGATCTGTCACATAAGTATTTGCAGCAGTCATGTTCTGATTCAAAATAAGATAATTTTGAGTTTTACTAAGAAGTAAAAATTAACCCAGAGTTCAGGTTTCAAGGTGCAATTCATGTAATTTAGTATCTCTAAAGATATTGAAGTATATATAGCTCCAAAGCTAAATGTTCTTTCTTAACACCAATGTGCTGTAATTGCAGTTGTGGCTTACATGTTTGTAACTCTCATTTGCATAATCCTGCTTAAAGACACCTTTTTTCTTTCCCTGGAAGGCCTGCAGAAGGATTCCACTTAGATAAACTTTTATTTCAGTTAAGAAGGTATTAATATGAGGCACAACTCCACAAACACCATTCAAATTCAATGATTCGACACTGAAATTCTTCTTCTTCCTTTCCTAAGCACATATTTCAAATTTTAAAGTGATTTATTTGAGTTAGTTCATAGGTGCTTGTTCTCAGCTCAGACACTTTAGCTTTTATGGAGCTTGGAAGGATCTTTACTGACAGTTCCTCCTAGCCTTGTGGAGAAAAAAATGAGCCAAAGCACATTCGCTGCTGCAGCACACTACAGGTATAAAACACAACAGCAAAAATGGCTCTTGCCTTTCAGGCACTTGGGCAACACTTGTACAGCCACTGTACAGGGCAGCCACTCCCTCCAGTTTTCATTTAAATCCCGAGTCTTGGAAAACACTTTATTCTCCAAATGTCAGCAACCCTGTACCCTGCAACTTTAAATACACGTCTACAAGGTAGAAATGAATAAAATTCCACTAAGAGTTCAGATCTATTTGCACTGACATCCAAGAGTATATCTCTATCCCAGACAAAGTTATTATGAAAGATGATGTTTATAAAAGCCAGTAGTTGCTGGTCACAGAGAAGCACAAAGTACATAACTTGCAGCTAAAACTGATAACATTCCTTATGATACTGCCTATGGCAGCTTAGGAGAATGTCTGCTACTCAGCAAATGTCACAGCAGAACCATGCAATTTCTCTGTGACACAGATTTTTCCTTTCAGAAAGTTTCAGTGACAAAGTATTCAGTCTTGTGGGACAGGGATGTTACTCTCTGCATATACGATGGCGATTATGGCGATAATTTTCAGATAGCAGAGAGCCCAAACCCCTGAGAAGGCTTTGTGTATTGCCTGCAGTTACATTTATACCATCCACAGAAAGGGATTATCAGGGGAGATTATTGAAAGAGACATTGGACCTTTCCAAAATGCAGTTTTGTCCTCCAAACATAGTCAATTGCATGAAGAATGCTTTAAATGGTCATAGAAGGACGATAATCCCCGAGTTGCAGTGTAACTGCAAGGCAGCTCCTCCTTAATACATGAGAGGTCTGGTCCAGATGGAAGGTAAGGGCACAAGAGAACATTTTAAATAGCATCTATAGTCCTTCAGCTACAGAAAAAGAAGTGCTTGCGTCAACAAACACAATTGTGAAGTTGAACAAAGCTTCATCAACTCATTGCATTGTATTTTTCAAACTAAAGGGATCCCAGCTCCTTTCAGATTTGGATAGTGTCATTTTAATGATTCACTTACTTTCAAACTCTTCTTTTCTTGCATAATCTCTGATAAAATATCAAGTCAAATTTTAATATTATTAAAAACATGAATAAATATAACAAAAATCCAACAGACCCAGGTTTGAGAGAAAACTTTCAACACTATTTCCCCACAAAAAAAAGATTTGAATATTGAATAAATGCTTTTCCAACTCTAGGAAAATGACCTGTCTTTTAACACAACCATTTCAGTCAACAGGATTTGTTTAGTCTTGTGATAATATCTTCTTAATGCGTACAGTGAAAATGCAGCTGTTTGGAGTTTACTCTGATCTACTTTGGTTTTTTCCTCTATTCATATAGATAACACTAGTCTATGTGTTTTGTTAGGAGCATAGAAATTTGGCAAGAAAATAAACTCCCTTGTGTTCCAGCAGGTCCTTGGAGATCAGATGGTCTGAGAGCAGCTGGGATTGATTTCTGATTATAACCTACTTGGCCCTAAGTCTGGTCATGTTCAATAGTAACGAGCACAGACTCACAAATACTGCAGTTTCAACCCTGTAGGTCTGGTTGTGGTGAATAGGAACTTGTGCAACCACAGATCCATGAATAGTGTGGTTTAGTGAAGCAATAAAAATACAGATTCAGAATTGAGGTTCATAAATTCACTTGATGCAACAGAGATATAATAGTAACAATGATAACAATTGTGTGCAGAAGCTTACCAAAAAAGGCATCCTTGCTTGGAAGGAGGGAGAAGAGAGAAGAGAGTAGCCTGTCGATGGTCTCCAAGGTGCATGTGGGTCTTCTTCCTGACCAGGTGATATTTCTACCCTGCTTGTACACATCCCAATCTTATACCTCTTCTCCTCCTTCTGTATATCATGATCTAAGAGGGTATTGAGTAATATAGTCATGTATGCAGCAGCATGTACTTCATTGAGCTTATTAGCATTTGCAGAGTTTGCCTGTTAATATTTAAATGTCCCTTAATTAAGGCAAGAGTGGGGTTTTTGGCCATGGTGTCCTTCAGAGTTCTCGTTATATAACTTTTCTCTATTCTGTGTGTTCTTCAGAGCCTAAACAGAACCATCCAATCTCCACAGCACCTCCTCCTTCAGCCAGCTCATCCTTTCTTGACATCAGTCACACACATCCTCATCCGCAAGGATAATGTAGAGGGTACAGAGTGTAGGCTGTGATAGTTAAGGCTTAGTCTTTGCCTGGCTGCCTGGCTGGTCATCACCCCCTGGTGTGATGTCATCATGCCTGAAGAGCTACCTTGGATTATTTCTGGAAATCAGAGTTATTCTCCAAAGTAAATTTCCTGCTTCCAACAGGATATATGTCACCATCATAGCCCTGATGAGGCTTTTCAATGGAGGTATGAGTCCACTAAGGTCTGGCAAAAGCATCTGGCCCTCTGCTGCACACAGGTGCTGTGAATCATCTTGGGAGCAGAAGTCTTAACTGGAAGACTAACTTGATAAGCCTGGTGCAGAAACCACAGAGAGCAGTAAAGGATGGCACGTGAAATAGGTGCACCATGCTAAGGCTGGTGGTGCTATCCAGGTGGAAGAGGGTTCTTACTCTTTATTTCAAGGTTTCTGTTGCCTGGCCTGAAGGTAGTAATTCTTTTTAAAAAACCTTTATTTTCTCTCATTTTAGAAAAGTTGAAGGACATGTCTTTTCAGCCCTCAGGCAATGAAATCATCATGGCAGATCCTCTCTGTCTGGAGTTAGCTGTTGAGAAGTAAGCGCTGCCCTGGCAATTCACACTCTGAGGAATTTCATGATTTCATGACCTCACAGCATTGATGCTCTAACTAGTTTTGTTTCCAAAGCATCAGACTGATGTTGTGTTGTATTTGAAATTCATACGCATCATTAATATTTAAACTATTAACTTGTTTATATTCTAGCTGCATCTAACTGACCAATGTGAAATATTTTCTCCACTTCCTGGTTCAATTTTAAGCTTTCCTTCTAGCTCTGATGGCTTTCTTCCAGATTCTGGTGTAGAATGTCACCAAACATAGGTGCTTTAGCACAGGTTTAGTTCTACCAGTCAGTGCAAAGTGAATAAATAAGAACAGTAATATTAATCTAGAACAAAGAAGATTCAGCACCTTCTTTTGCTAGGAAAGTAAGTATGCTAAATCCTCCAGATTTACACATCGTACTACCGCCGGGACTGACCTGTGCCCCATCTTCAACTTAGAAACCAAGCTTTGATCTGCTCTGCGTGCAGCTCCACAAATTCAGGTTATAAATGGATAATTGCATTCACTATTATTAAACCTAATAAAACTTGGACGTCAAGAACAACATGAAGGTCACCAAAATGCCCATGCCTGAACAGATTCAGAGTAGAATAAAAGAAAACAAGAAGTTGAAAAGGTGGGGGACGGGAGCACAGAGGCTCTGCCTCCACTTTTTTCTTTCCCTCCCCAACACAACCCTTGGCGCTGCCGCCTCCCGACACCCGCCCGTCCGCCTGCGGAACGACCGCCACCCGCGGCAGCTCCTCATCTCCGCCGGGCGGGGCCGGGCCGGGCCGGGCTGGGCCGGGCCGGGCTGTACCTGGGCCGGCCCCTCCCNATCGCGGAGGCTCCGCAGGGAGCGGCAGCCGGAGCCTCGCCGGGCCCCCGCGCATGGGGGGCCGCCCCCGGACATGCCCTCCTCGCCGCTCGGCTTCGCTGTGCTGCTGCTGGCGGCCGCGGGAAGGTCGCTCCCGGTGAGGCGGGTGAGTGCCTGCGCTGGGCGCCCTCAGGGGATCCCGTGTGGGGGCTGCGCTCCGCTGCGGCGCTGCCGGAGCCGCGGAGCCGGGCGCGCCTCGAAGAGAAGTCAGAAGTTCTGAAGCCGTCACTTTTTGGGCGCCCCCGCCAACACTTGCAGCGCAAGCGGCGGCCGCCGGGGACGGCGGGGCTGGAGCGCGGGGAATTCTCCGGGCGCGGGTCCCGCGTAGGAGGCGGGCGGCCCCGCTGGGGTTCTCAGCGGGCGGGCGTGGGCTTAGGGCGAGCGGAGTGGGGGAAAGAAGCGGAGATGCTGCTACTGCGAGGGCACTGCCCTCGAGGTAGTGCTCCCTCCGGCACCCACAGGAAATAACACGCGTGTCTGTAATGGCAAACAAACGTAGTGCCGTGGGAAAACAAGAGCAGGGTCCTGGCGGGGGATTGTAGGGTCGGCTGTGACACAGCGTGAGGATGGGAAAGCAAAATACCGTTTGTGTGAAGAGCGAGTGGAGGCGATGGGGAAAAGGGGATGGGATGATGGACAGGGAAGGCTGACTGTTGTTTGGTGAACTGGGGCCAGAGAGGCAAGAGAGAATGATGGGGAGGGATGGAGATTACAGCGTTGAGGTGGCAGCAGGAGGCTGCTGCTGTAGGGAGAGCAAGGACAGGCTCAGAGCTGGTGGTGTGGGCTGCAGAGGTCAAGGAAAGGACAGTGTATCTGATGGTGGACCAAATACACTGTCCAATTTCTTTCCAGTTGCTGGAAGCGTTTGGGGTTACAGATTCCTACAATACAGCACTACGAGGATCTGTTTAATACCAAATTTGGGTTAAGCCTGTAGGGTTGTCTAACAGGTTGGTTTTTCTTGGTGGTGATCTACCTCAGGCCCATGAAGGTGCAACAGGCACAATTTGCCCTAGGGAAAATTTCAGTTAGGAAAATTGCTTCGTTGTTAAGATGATCAAGGACTGAAACAAGGGCCCAGAGAGGCTCAGGAGCTTCCATTTGTGGAAGTATTTGACAGGCTAAATCCCTGAGCTGCTTGAGCTTCTGCCAATAGTGGAGCTGCCAGTAGTAGAGAATCAAAGTGAAGTACACTTCTGAGCCAAGGGGCCTTCTTCATCCAGATGAAGAACTGGGAGCAGGTGAGAAGAAAGATGCTTCCATGGTCTCAACACTGTAACTTCAGTCATGCAGTAAAACAAGTACTTTTATAGCCTTTTCTGACACTAGAGGGTCTTATCTGACAACTTCTCTAGAGCAGTGATTGTGCTTGTTGTATGCTGACAAACTGAATGAAGTACTCTGCTCAGTCATGAGTGTACAAAAGTGTGAGACTTTGGCTATCTGAATTATTTTCTCAGGTTCTGTTTAGAATAATGGTAAAGGTGATGTTTCAAGGAAACTGAGAATAGCACTGCACAGACAATAGTGGGTAATAAAGTCTGTGAAAGACAGGTGTGAGAGGAAGGCAGAATGATGTGATACAGAATTGAGGGAAAAAGAATTGTTTTGGTCCTCTGACTAATGTTTTACTTTGGCTTTCTCTCCTCTCCCCTACTCAAACAAGTGAGGAAGGGAAAAGGAAGAAGAGAAAGCTGAGAATGTACATAGAAGGAAGAGTTTTAGTCTGGAGTTTTTATCTGAGGTGGTGCTGCTTTCATGCCATCATCTTAAATGCGGGGTGATGGGTGATTCCTAGATCTAGATCTTCCTTACACCATTGAGGGTAATAAAATGTCCAAGAGTTAGTAGCACACGGCTGCATTGCAGAATCTCATTACTAATGACAAGCTTGTGTCCTTTCCCTGTTTGGCCTTGAGCAGTGATGTCCTGCTGCTGACAGGCAGCTGGCCGCTGGTTCACTGCCATCCAGCCCTCTCTTGGATTTGGATTTCAGATCCTGCTTTTCTATGTAGTACCTTTACTCAAAAGCTTGATAAGATAATCTCAAAAAAGTAGTTTAAATGTCAGTGAAGAGCAGAAAAGAGCTGTGCCACAGGTCCAGTTTGCAGGGGGATCCTGTTCTTCAAACTACCCCTGCTTTTGTTTCTGAGGCTAAATGGGAATAATAGGGGTGGTCTGGGTAGAAGTAGAAACAAACTAATTCACTGGAAAGGCTACAGATATTTTGCTCTCCTCTTATTTCTGAAGGGCTCTGGTATGGGAATAGAAAAACACACATGTAAATATCAACATTGAGTGTGGGTGTGTGTATGTTACTGGTGCTCTCAGTTACTATTGTGTTACTGAGGCTTGTTTAGATACAGCAGCCAGCTGTTCTCCCATCAACAGCGTGACTTTGTTAGGTTGCAGGTGTTATGGGCACATATAGTTACTGCTACTTGCTCACCCTTCTGAAGCCTGCCGGGGCTGCTTTCCAGTTCTGCAGGCAGCATCTGCTTCTTTAACCATGGATGTATAGGATTGGGTGTTTGTCTCCTGGAGGGCTAGTTTCGAATTCTGATAAGCTTTGAGGAAAAGATGCAGTGTGAGGTTTTAAATGCCTTGTTAGTCAGCTGTGCTCTGCTCTTGAGAGCACCGAGGTCCCCAAAGTATCTGCATGCCCCAGCCCAGGCTTGCAGGACCATACCTATTTTGCCTTCTTGTCTTCTGTTACATGGCCTAATGCTGAGAAAACTGAAGTATGGTTCCTGACTACCACTGTCCTGTAGATCTGTGTTCTTTAGAAGTCGTTAGGGTGGGAAAATGCCTGTAGATAGAGCTTGTGCGAAAAAATAAAAAAATGTGACCCTGTAAACTAGTTACTCTTTGCAGAAGTGAGGATGGTGAGTTGGACTGCATCTTGGTTAGCTGGATCTTCACCTGGGTAAAAATCCCTTTGTTAGCAGGTTGGCTGGAGGTTCTGCGTTACTCCTTTTCTCCATTTTCTGCTCCCAAAAGCTGTTGTTTAGTCTTGTTTTTGTTGCCTGCACTCTGAAAATCAAAATATGCTAGACCAGTGTCAGCAGCACATACTGGCAGAGGTATAGAAAGCAGTGGAGGAAAGGGTGGATGAGGTCTGACACTGGGCCATCTTGCTGTAGTTATTATTCAAGGATACTTGGCTGGCTTCTAGGTAATGGGCTGCTTTCCCAGGAATATGGCCAGGTTATTAAAAACTTAATATTTGTAGGCTATTTAAGTTCATTACTATATTATTATGGTGTAAAATTTAAATTAGATGATTGTATTATATAATTCAATGTGGATTAAATTGCTGTCCCAAGTGACTAAAACTTTTATGTATTCATAAAATGTGGGAATTTTTTTAGTTTGTTGGATTTTTTTGTTGTTGTTTAGAAAAACTCTGGTTTTCTGGAAACTTTATAAAGCTAGTGACAGTGTGTGTGCTATAAAGCCAAATGGCCTAACATAGCAAAATTGCTTATACAAATTAAAGACTGTACTTGTTACAATATCCCAAACATAACTATATTGAGGGGGGTGGGGGTGACTGTGACACATAGCATTTCAGGAGCCCAGGACAATGGCATGTAGTGACAGGACAAGGATGAGTGGTTTCAAACTGAAAGAGACTAGCTTTGGATTAGATGATAAGAAGAAATTCTTTACTGTGAGGGTATTGAGGCACTGGAACAGGCCCAGAGAAGTTGTGGATGCCCCATCCCTGTCAATGCTCAAGGCTAAGCTGGATGAAGCTTTGAGCAGCCTGGTCTAGTAGAAGGTGTCCCTGCCCATGGCAGAGGAGTTGGAACTAGGTGGTCTTTAAAACCTCTTCCAACCCAGGCCATTTCATGATTCTGTGATCACCAAGGGCCAAAGGAAAGGACTGTATTTCACACAACAGAGCAGTGACTTGGCCCTCGGCGTTGTTTAATAGCTCTGATGTCTCTTCTAAGTAAGTTTAAGTTAGTGAAACAGCTCTTAATTCTATAGCTGTGACTGTACCACCACCACTTCCCCACCCTCCAAACCAGGAGACAATCTGAGAGTTCAGACAGAAGTATTTGAGGAGAAGTGTGGCCAGATACAGCTGGGCATGTAAGGACAGATATTATGGCTGTACAAGCAGATGCAGCTCTCCTTTTGGGAGAAGAACTTGTATTTTCGAAGTGAGATGGAAGTGAGGGAGCCTTGCAAAACTAAACCTCCTGCACTCTGAGAGTTGTTACTTTATAGCTGAGATAAAGTTCAGTGAAACTGGGCCTGATATACAGAACATAAACAGTTGTCTGCCTTCTGTCAGATTTTTAAAGGTATTGTATCATATCCTGTTTCTGTGAGCCTGTATAAATAGGGTTTTAATTTCCCGCATTGATTGATTGCCAGTTGCATGAGAGGACACACCAGGAGGAGCTGTTATTTCTGAAATCACAGGGCCTTCACTAGTTTTTTAACTTGGAAATAGTCCTTTTCAAAATTGATTGTTTCCTTCTGCAGTGCTTTAGGGAAATGAAAGCTGTTACCATCTTCCTTCTTGGACAGCTTTTGTGTTTCTGTGATAAACCAGTGCTGCCTGCTCAAGTTTCCTTGTGAAGTACATCAGTTCTATTAGTTTGCGTCTTAACAAACATAGGTGTACACAATAGCAGGTATGTCTCTGTTTTGGAAAGAAAAAGTCAGCCGAGTAGATAAGAGACTTTTTATTTAAGCTCTACAGTGTTATTTTCTTGTGAGCCCAAATTAAACATCAGACAGGAACTCATTCCATTAAATAAAACTTCCTAACCTAGCTACTGAAAAAAGACTGAGTTTATTGCTTGCACCCAGTGCTTCCCATTAGAAGAGGGATAGGGTAAGCAGTATCTAGGAATCTCTAGCTTGGCAGATAGAAGGTAACCCCTTCAAATATCATCGTTTCATATGCAGCAAAATTGAACTTATGAAGGGTGAAAAGAATTTTGGTAATGGTGGCTAAATACTGTTTTGTTCTTCACTGCCTTGTTTGGTTCAGTGTTAGAAACTGATATTTATGAATTTCAACCACACTAGGCTGTGATTGCTGCATGCCAGTGATCCCTTGCCTTGGTGTGGATGTGAAGGAGCTTAGGAAATACTGATCTTCACAGGCAGGAGGACAATCTCCAATAAAAGTTGCAGCAGCATCATCCTTTGTAAGCATAAACATGAAAAGCCCACCACTTCCACTGCTGAAGGAATGTAGATGAGTCTACTCTTACTGCCAGGGATATGGACCCATGCAAAGGGAAACTCCCTGCAGTTTGATTGGGACTTCAGTAAGCCCTAAAGACAGTGTTCCAGGGATACAGTGTGGCACATCTTTGTGGAGTAGAACCTGATCAGGTTTCTGAGTTGTCCTCCCCTTAAGCTTTATAGTCTTGTCTTCCCAAAGAAACAGATAATTGCCACTGCCTCTGATATACCAGAATGAATCAATACAGGTTGCTTAAGTGGCCATGATAACATGAACAGCTCCTTCCCAAATGTTGAGATGAAACCTCGTGAGCAGCTGCTGCCCCAAGGTCAAATATGGCTTCTTTACAGTCTTGTGAATACTGCAGTTATTGTATAGAGAAAACAGAGGCTTAATTGAATTGAATGACCAATCAAATATGATAACTGTGTAGAGGAAATTGTAGTTTAGACATGTGAAAAAGACTATTTCCTTCAGCTGGTCATTTTAATGACTACTTTTTATTGCTGTTTCACCATAATTGATTGTTAATAGATTGCTGTCTTAATGTAGTCTGGTATTGACTCAAATTTTTCTCGCAATTGATTGCATTTCATTGTTAGTTCTCCTTCTTGCCATCTTTTTTCTTAATTGTTTTATGCTGGCTTTTAGAATTACCATATTTTTGTTTTGGTGCATGTCTGTTCAATGAGCTCATCTGAATTCACCCATTCTGTTCTTGCCTTGTCCCACTTGTGCACATGCCCTGCCACTTTCCTGGTGTCTTCTCCGATAATTTCGGGACAATTTTTGAAACTCGCATTCTATTATTGATAGATACTGTTTTGCCTGTGTGCTCTCTCCTGCACTGTAGGACAAGTTCAGGAAAAGGAACCTGCTTTCTCATTGTACCTTGGAAGCAGTTGAAGAGTTGGGACCTTTGTATAAGTACCTTTTTGATTTGTGAAACTATGGATCCTTTGAGCACAACTTAGAAGCTTGTGACTCTTTTGGTGTCCTGCCTCTTTCCACTGCCTTCTGCTTCTCTGGTTCTTTAGAGAACAAGTGAGCATGAGTTAGCTTGATTTTGTTGTAATTGGGGCATATCTCCTCACCTCTTACTGTTGTTCAGGCTCATTTTTCCCTGTCCCTTCTGTAAAACTGCACTGCTTCTCTCCTTCTCTCCCACCTCCCCAGCTGCCCCCTCTCCCCGGGAAGCAGGTTTTTTTTAGATTTAATGAGTTTAGGGCAAACAGGAAGGGGGATGTGTATATGAAGGCATCTGCATGGGACAATCTCTGAAGTCTTGCTCTTTTTAAGACTTTCATTTCTGACTAGGATGCTTTGGTAACTCCTCTGACATCTGGAGTTCTGGTGCTGCTCAGTACATCAGTCTGGAAGCTGAATCACACTGAAAGGCCTGGCATCAGGTAAACCAAAACACGTGTGTGAGCAGCCTGAGGGCAGTGCTATCCTGTAAATCCTTCTCTGAGAGAGAACAATGCTAAGCCCTGAGATTTTCGCATTGAGTGTGTTGCTGGTGCAGGGCAGAAGCATATGGAACTGTCCTCTTACACCAGAGCATGCTAGAAGACCCTTCCCAGCTGCTCTGGCTCTGCTTAGGGTGGGGATTTCTCTGGTGCTTTGAAAGGTGGTCCAGCCACCTGTGAGCACATTGCATGTGCTGAAGCAAATTGAAGAATGAGTGTCAAGCTTTACCCTGATGTCTGCCAAGCACTCAAGAGATGTACAAAAGCCATTTCAATGGAAGGGGTGGATAGCACCTTTTAAAACATGTCTTTAAGCCTGGTTATTTAATGATATGAGGTATTAATCTTCCTTTTCCTCTGAGTTCTGCTAACAGTAAACTTTCATATATTAAAAGAAACAAGTATCGTATTCTTTCTTTTGCTAATATTCCTACTCCCATTCTGCTCCTTAGGTATTAGCACTGCTCTTTTTGTGACCAACACCTCCTGGATGCTGTATTCATCCTTACGTATTATTTCATTGTGAGAAATGATTTTTTTTTTTTTTGGCTTAAAGCATATTCCAGTTTTTCAATTGCAGCTTAATTTTTTTACAACTGAGTTTCAGAGAGTTTCTCATGTAATCAGACTGCGTCAAATTTTGCACATGCTCATCTCTTTTAGCAATTCAGTCTTTCTTGACATCCGACATTGTTATAAAATTAGTGTAATTGGACTTTATGACAATATAGGGTGTGGCTGGGGGACATAAAGGACAGATGACAAGTAGGTGACTTCTCAGCTGCAGCAGCAGGGTCACAATTCTCTAAGAACCTTATAAAGCAAATAAATCAGAGGATTACCTTATTACCTTTGATGGGTGTCAAAACCTGTGACCACCTTCAAAAAACACAAACAAACCAAAGCAAACTTGAAAATCACTCTAAAACAGAACTGTACTTCTAAGGCATTCTAGAACATCTCTTTTTAAATCAGAAACTTGCTGTAACTATATAAGGCATTAGGAGGATAGTAGATGAGGGGGTATGGTATGTCCCTGCAACTGCAAAGATCTTGTCACCAGGTCTTTAATGTTTTTCTAGATTACATAGTCAGCTTTTAAGGGAGAGCAGAAAGGACAAAGGCTTTGGACTCAGTTAGATGGGGAGGCTGTTTTTTAATTCAGTTGTTACGTTTGAGGTCATGTATACACAAAGCATACAGGAAAACATTTGATGTTCATGTTAGGAGCAACCTTGGTGGATGTGGCTTAATATTGTGTTCTGTGCTGCTGTTCATCTCTAAAGCCCCAACGCTGGGTAAGGGTTGGAGACATTAGAATAACTTTCTCTTGACTTGTCTAGTATCCTCCTGTGATAGTAGTCTCTCCTTGCTTTTCGTGAGCAGATGATAAATCCTAGGCACAGTGTGCCATGTGTATTGTCAGCAACCCACCAGGTGCTTTTGCTCTCTCCTGTAAAGGAGACTGTCTCTGAACTATTGCAGGTAAAGTAATGGTGGAAGACTTACTCCCTTTGGGTGTTTGCTGCTTCTGCAGGTACCTGGTAGAAATTCTGAAGTAGGGGCTTAATGTAACTACTAAGCTGTGGTGTGAAAAGGTATTTCTTGTTACCTTTCAAATCTTCTGGGAGAGACTGATGTGCCTGATACCTGCAGTTCTCTTTCCAAGATTCATTTCCTGCCATGCACAGGCTCCTGGCAATGCAGTAGCCTTTTCACAGATCTTCTTCAGGATGGAAATTGGTAACTGTTTCTCCTCTGACATGTCCAGAGTGTTGTACAGAAGCTACTGAAGAGTTGATGTAAGTAATTTTGATACACAGAAAGAGTTGGGTGTACAGAAGCATTGAGAAGTATCAGGTGTCTTACTTTGTTTAATTGGAGGGGGAAAACGAGGAAACTCAAAAGGCTTGGTTTATGGGTTACAGAATGTTCTATTCAATGACTACTTTATGAAATTATTAATTTGTTCATCCCAATGTGATCTTTGTCTTGTTCAGGCTCAGAGTAGCACCTTGAGAGCTGGGATAGGGTGGCAGACCAAAGTACCTGTCATGTTTGCAAAGTCCAGAAATATATTGTCTTTATGGCTGGTTGTGACTTTTCTACAGACTGATTATTGTGCTGAAGAGGTCTGTACCTGGAAATCCATATTTTGTGCCTTTTGGAGAGAATGAGAACATAAGCATCAGTGCTTGAATTTTTCACTCTGCTTCTAGTATGTGAAATTGAGTGTGAAGCATGAAGTGTGAGGGGAACACCAATATCTAGGAGGGTAACAGCTTGTCTCCTATGCCCCAAAATCGTCAGAGGTGTTACTGCTGTTGTGAAAGGAGCCAGACCCTGTAAAGCACTCAGACTTCTTCCTAAGTCACCTCTGAAAGGATATTGTTAGAACTGTGGATGGGTTACAAATAAGATACACAGCTATGTATCAGTAGATCAGTGATAATCTCTTAGGTCCATCTCCATCTTCCTCCTTTAATCCTATTCCTCCCAAATTAAACTGTTCTGCTGTACAAAGATTGTTATGCAGAATGAATTTAGCTTTTAGTTTTTATCCCTTGGGATGGGAAAATTAAATGTAGTATTGGTCTAAATTATTTTGAAGTATCAATTGGTCTTTGCTTTTGTCAGATGCTGTGATGCTCTCTAATATACTGCCCTTTTCATTACTATTTTTAATGAAGACAAATACATCGAGTACCATTTGAAATGCATCACTCTAAGAATAACAAAAAGATCCCATTCCTTTTAAACTCAGTGATGCTGCAGGCACAGTACATGCTGGAGAAAAAAGAGAAGACAGGATGCTATTATGTGCTGTTTACAGTGACACTGTTATAAATTGCATAGCAAATAAATTAAGATGTGTTTGTAGTGGACTTCTTTCAAAAAGCCCTAAATCCTTGTTATGTATGACCTTTCTAAATGAAATAGAGAGCATCACAGATGGCGTGGATGGCTTTCAGATATAAAGGTAGTCAGAAACATCCTGTTAAAACAGTATTTTAGAAGATGAAATTCCAGCACATTTATTGTTGTGATAAATGTGCTTTGAGCCTAGATCTTGGCAATCCTGTTCATTAGTTGAATAAAAGTTGACAGAGGAAACTTGAAAAACTTGCATTCAGTTGCATACAGCTTTGCTTGCTCCCTATGAGCTTCCAAAGTGCAGCAATTATATCTTTTAATTAACTATAGTTAGAGGAGAAACTTGTACTAGAAGAATACTGTAGAATAATGATTCTATAACTATTCAGTATGCTCTGTATTTGTTCATTGCTCTTTGGGGATTAAGACACCTGGTGGTAATGAATGAGGCTATTAAAGCTTTGTAAAATAAAACCGATTTTATTACTAATAAGATGTAATGGTAAAGGAATGTTAGCTTAATAGTTTGAACTCCTAACTTAATGGCCTTGCAATAGTAGAGATGGTTTTAAATTGCAGGAAACAAAGCTGGAGTTGGAAACTGCATTTCTTGATTTCTTACTTGTTTTGATACCTAAATGATATTGGAACCACAGAATGGCTGAGGTTGGAAGGAACCTCTGGAGATAATCTGGTTCAACCTTCTTGCTCAAACAGGGCCACTTAGTTGTTTATTTGTGTAAGGTAATATCAATGCCAGTGGGTCATTGAGCTGTCAGAGATCTGTATTTCCTGATCTGTTTTCCTACTTGTTGCTTATACTAAATGAGTGGTTGGACATCCTGTAATGATTGAACAAAGCTTTTGTCTTGTTCCTTGCTCCTGCCTTCTTTTGCACTCTACCACCATTCATCAATGTAATTAGCCATAAAATGAGTTTACAGTGGTATTTCAACAATCTGAACTTTTTTTGAGGTGAAAAGGTCTAATAAGTCTCTTCCAGTAGACTTAAAATCACTTTGGGTTGGACTCAGACCTTTGCAAGATCACACCAGCAATTGAACATTGACTAGGGAAATAGACAAATGAGTACATGGATTAATCTCTTCCCCTACATATTAATTCTAGAGGAAGCTTTTATATTGGTAGACTGTTAATTTTCTGTAAAAGAAGTCTTTTGTTAGTGCGACTTTGACTTCTACTTGGTTTTTGCAGAAGGGTGTCAGAGACTTTCCAAATGTGAACAGCAGTCTCATCTCTGAACCTTTACTGTCATCTTCTGGGATGTTGTTCTTCTTCCTAGAAGGATGATAGGGGTTTTGGGGTGAGGGTTTGTTTGTTTTGTCTTGAAGGGTGTGTATGGTGTATTGTAGGGAAACTCTTTGAAAACTCAGTCAGAATAAAATGTTTTTCAACAGAAAATTGATTCCTGTGTCAGGATGGGTGAGAAGTATGTGCTTTCAGCTGCAGAAGGTAGTTGGGGTCTTCACTGGGGATAGGACTCAAACCTCTTTACATGGGGAGAGGAGAATGTGGGGAGCAAGCTGTCCATCTTGTTGCTGTAGTAGTCATGGTTAGTCTGGGCAATCAAGGGAGAGGTGACATCCAAGACAGTGGTTGTTGGTGACAAGGAATGTGCCTAACTGTAACTTGTAGCTCACTTGTAAGTTTTCTTTTTAGCTGATGTGGTGTTTGTGCTTTCAAATAAAGGCTTTCTTCCAGAACTAGAGAATGGAGTAGTCAGGTGAGAAAAGAAGCTGAGGTGTCTCAAGATTTGTGTTAAATGTCTTTGCAGCCCTTCATCGAATCTGTTGGAACATCTTGTAGCTGATGATGAGAAATGTCCGGATTTGGGTCTTTTTTCTTTTCTTACTGTCTTGAATGGAAAGGTTTACAGTTGCAGACTTTTATTATCTCGCTCTCTTCATTTGAATGAGACTGAGTCATGTGAGTAACATTCCTGTGGTTTTACATATTAATTATTGAATAGGGAAATGGATTACAGTGTTGCCTGATGTTTTGCATAGGAAGTAGGAGCTGTTGTCGCTGTCGCTATTGGAAATGTGTATGTGAGATAATCCATTTGGTAAGATGACCCCTTCCAAATACGTGTTATGGGGAAGGAGTGGTAGTGCTTTCTTCTGTGTGCACCTAATTCACCAAGTCTGTGTGTTTGAACACTAATAAGACAGATATCTTGGAAGTATCAGTAATAGCTACAGAAAGCAGTAGAGGACAAATTGCTTTTTATATTGAGTCAAGGTTGAAGGACTTTGTCTGAAAATGTTCTCAGTTCCTGTATAGTTGATTACTGGTGGAGAAGGGGTTACAGCTGCACAAAGGAGATTTTCATCAATGAGACTATTTGTACTAATAAACCCTATATTCTTCAGAGCCAGGCACTTAGCAACAAACCAAGCTGTCAGTTGGCACTGCACATACTGCTGGGGGAGCTTGAAGGCTGTAACATTGGGAGAACAAAGCTAATGTAAACATCATTTATAGTTCATGAGATTAACTTTCTACTTGCTCAAGCTTTCAATGATTAGTTTCTTTCATGTCTGTTTTGTATTGCCCCTTGCATGTGGAGTTCTGAGGTTCAGCAGCTTGGTTCACAACTTGGCTTTAAGCTTTGCTGTGTTGTCTTTCCTCTGTTGTCATTGAAAATACTCTATAGTTTTTCTTGAACAGAAAGACTTACAGTTCTCTTTAATTGTGGCTTTACCACAATGGCTGAGCTACTTGCTATAATGCTTAAGTAGAGCTTTAAAGAAAATTCACATTTTTGAATAATTCATTAATATCCCTGTACTGTATCTCCATACAAAGGAGAGAGAGCCTTTGTACCAACAGATCAAGGAGAAACTATTATTTCCAGTTAGTGTGCTGGAAAGAACTTGGATAAAAATTCTGAATTCCAAATACTTTCTCTTATCCCTAAATTACATCTGAGATGGATCTTTATGTTGATGCTACTTTATGGCCTCTGGAGTTTTTTGGTTGTTTTTAATTTATAGCTCTTCTTATTCTTCCCTCTTTCTCCTATTTTTGTCATGCTGGAAATATTTGGAGCAAAACCAAATTGTGGAAAAAACAGATTTATTATATTGTCCAAAGTATCTGTATCCTGCTCAATGGACAGCTGGGTTCAGCACAGAAGAAAAGTATTATGTGAAAGACAGCATGGACAGCAGACTATGTCACTGGGAAATGAGAAGATAATTCCATAGCAAATTTGCAGCAAGCTTGGAACACTGTCAAGTATGGGATGACAGGCAGCCGACATGGAAATATTCAACTTCCACTACCATTGAGATCTAAATGCTTCGTGCTTATTTTGCAATGCTTATCTTTTATTTAGTTTTATGATCCAAACTGGAAAATAAACTATTTGAACAGTTGGGAATGGGGAGTGTCAGCCTACTTTGGTCTTGCCTAAATAATTTTCTCTTTAACTGCCTTTTCCCTCTCATCTGTCTTTTCCTCTGCCCTGGCGCCTTCTTAGGTTTTTGACCATTTCTGGTCCAAGGAATCTGACAAGAGAAATGTTCTGTGGGTTAGTGTCCTTTCCATTAAATGTTCTGGTAGACACAAAGCAGACAAGCTGGCCTGTCTGCTGTGTGTTTGTGTGCTTGCCCAAGCTGCTCATCCTGTGGGCCCCTCTAGGGAGCATGTCCCAGCTCTGGCCAGTGTTGTCTTCCTGTCCTCCATGTAGTGAGTTACTGCCTTTTTTGGCTGCGTTGTTTCCTCCCTTGAGTTCCATGAAATGGATACTTCTGAACCGCTTCAGTTAAGATGGAGATTTTTAGGAAGTTCCTGCCCCCACCCACTGTTTTATATAGTGATTAGCCTACAGAGATTCTGGGCTCACCTGGAGCCTCACTATATTGTAGTGATGAGCATTTGCGTTTCTTTTGGTTTTGAAAAGCCAATAAAAATGTCCTTTTGTCTATTTTTCCCCCCTCCTTTTTTAAACACTCTATATAGCTGAGTGACGCATCATTTTGGAGACAGGAATTGTAAAGGATTTAACTTCATTATTTTCTGACTTGCTCATTTCAATAATTGAGGTTTGTTGTATAAAGGATGTTGCAGGAGGTTTGCATGCACAAGAACTTACTGCATCTGAAGAAATCCTGGTTGCCGTATAAGGATGAGGATGCATCTTAGTGACCTGAACAGAAACTGTTCCTGCAGGTTGTTAGAAATAAGGATTTTTAATTTTCTGCCATTTCCAGCCTGTTTTTGAAGCTGACCTTTCCTTTGTTTTCCACTTAGTACTTTTAATTCTGCCTAGGTAATAAGTGCTTTTACTTATGTAGTGATGTTTGAGCAGAAATTTCACATACAGTGGCTTATTTACCATTTTTAAATCCATGTGTTTCGGTGAACTTTCTGCCCTCATAATCTACAACGCTAATGGGAAAAAGATGCCTGTGGTGAAAAAGGGACTGTGTGCAGTACAGCCATGTGCTACTTTGGTAGCTGCAAGGAACAGATGTATTTTTTTTGGGCGAGGTGTTCAGGCATGAAAGCTTTTACCAATCTCTAAAAGCAGATGTGATCCACAGACCTGATACTGCAGCACTTCCATCTACAGATTTTGAGTTGTTTACGCAATTCATTCCTTCTAACTGGAAAACTAGAAAAAAAAGTAAGCTACCATCTGCAGCTGAAAGAGTAAAAATTGTGTGAAAGGAAAACATTATCATATAAAAAGCACAAGTATTTTTAACTTTGAGGAGATAGTGATGCTGATAGTGTCCCCAATACCTCCAACTCTGCAGATGTCTTCTCAGAACTTGAATCATTCTGGTAAGAAATGGAAGTGGTGACTAAAATAACTCCAGCAGTTATGTATAGTGAAAAGGTTAGGAAGCTGATGGCAACAGGTACAAACCAACTGTTTCAAAAATACTAATGGAGATAAAACTGTCTAACAAGTCTGCATAATCTGAGGCTAAAGGACAACTGGCTCCTTTATCAGAAATCAATTTAATGGCAGTGGGGTGGAGGAGGCTGGACTCTCCTTTGCAGGGCTCCACAACAGTGTGCTAATGGTAGCAATCTATGAAAAATTCAATTTCTATTTGCTTTCACTAGTAACTCTTAACCATTTAATCTGATATGCATCCACCAGTTTTGTGAAAAGACTGAAAAGTTATCTAACCTCATACATATTAACCAACTTGTTATCTTGGGAAAATGAAGGCAGATACAATTTTAATTATTTCAGATCAGTCTTATTTATTAAAACTATTATGACATACTTCATGTTTTGCAAGGTAATTACTTTTAAGCAAAGTAATTTGTGTAGTTAGTTTAACTCAGACCAGAAATAAGTGAAGAATTAAATACTGAGGGTGATAAACCACAGTAGCACCTAGCCTAAGAGTGCAGTGGGTGCTTGGTCACTTGGAGTCTTCAAGTCAAGGCTAGATCTGTTTCTGAAGGGTATTTTTTTGGTCAAGCTGGCATGTGTGAGATGGATGCAGCAGTTGGTGTGAGGCTTTAGAAGGTGCTGTGTGGGAAATTGATGTGTTTATCACGAGTCCTTTGGCTTCAAGGTCACCGTGATAGCAAAAGGTGAAAAATCATGAGCTATATGGTAGGGAGTGTAGATGAGGAAAATTTAGGGGCTATTTCTCCAATTGTTGAAGTCCTCAAGTCTTTGCTTTTTTTGGGTAACACATTTGACTCCTAGCTTAACATTTTTATACTGCTAACTTGTTTTATATACTATATAGCATATATACTCACTTCTAAGATTATTCTTGTGTCTCACTGTGAGCTGTGCTGCATTTGTCTCTGCTTCACAGCAACACTTATCCTGTCAAATATTTTTTCTGTTTAATTTTACCTCTGAGAGTAAGGCTGTTTGGCTTGCAGTGCTGATGGTATGAGTGCATTATAAGGCATAAGGAGACAAGGGGAGGTGTGGGGGAGAAAATCACCACCTTTCCCTGGGTGCAGAGAAACCACTGCTTTCAACAGTGGTGCTGGTTTATGCTGCTTTAAATGCTAATAGTTATGCTATAAGATGACCCAGTGCTTCAAAAGTACATTTTAAGGGTGAACTGAGATGAAAACATAAGTCTTTTGCAGAGCAGGCTCACTCAGAGAGAATTTTTCCTCTAAAAATACATGTCAAGCCAAGCCTCTGCTTATTTAAACTCCTAAGTTTTTTCTCTAGCATCTTCTCCGTGAATGTGTTCTGTTCCTACAAGTGCTGCTTGATTTAAGGTTGGTGTCAGATGGGGAAACATGTAGCTGTGAAACTACTAACATGGAATGAGTTTAATTCCTTTAAGTGACCTATCCATTTTCAGCTTTATTACTGCATGGTCACTGCTTCCCTCAGTGCTTTGAAAATTGGAGTTGGGTGGAGGGGAAGCTTTGTGCACGACTTCACCTTCCTCAAAATGAATAATTTGGACACTTGACTGGAGGGGCGGCTATTTTGTTTATCTATTTGTCCAGACTGGACAGTTTACTTGAAGCTCTCTGCATGTTTTTCTTTGCTTGCCTTACCAAGTTGCTTTTCCTTTGGGCTTTATCCTGTCTCTTGCCTTCTGAAAACCAGTGTACTTAACTGCTTGAACAGCAATCTTTCTCTGCTGCTCACCTTCCCCTTTATTTTGAAGGTGTCCCCAAGGAAAAATGGCAAGAAATGGAAGTCCCATCAGCTTTAACATCAACACAATTGCAGTTCACTTCTGTAGCTTAAACCACAATCCTCTTTAGCTGAATATTCCTTGGGGAGAGTAAGGGAAGGAAAGAAGGAATGAGGTGGAGGCAGGCTGCTTTCTGTGGAGAGTTACGACTGTCTTTCACACTGGCTGTTGCCCACAGCAGACCTGCAGGACTGAAGGCTGTGCTGTCTGACTGAAGTGCAGAAGTAAGATTCAGCCTCAGGGCTGGTGAGCATTGTGAATGAAGAGAATACACTGATTTCCCATGTATTGACAACATGATGTAATGAGGTCCCAGCTGATGACAATCAAAGAATGCTAGAAGTGGCCTGAAGATGGGGTAGGAATAAACCTTTGAAAAAAAGAGTTGTCTTGACTCCATGTTCCTCTCTTCTGCTACTGTTTTGGGATGGAAGCATTGTAGCTTGTGGGATTGCCTTGCAGAACTAATGCATAGATGCTTTGCTACTGATTCAGCTGTAGCCAGAGATTCTGGCACTGACTGCACAAGAGGGACTGCATATTAGGATTGGAGTATTTGGTATGCAAGGTTAATGCAGCAGATTGGAGGAATAACCTGAGCTGATTCCTGTAGCAATAAGGTGGTTCATAATTTGCTTTGCAGTCCCAGGGAAGGAAAGTCTGTGATTCAACTTGAGCTCTTTGTACTTCTGTAGTCAGCTTCCCTGGCTCAGAGGGATTGCAGGAAAACTGAGAAGTAAATCTCTTCTGGATGAATTTGTCAAGTACTTTTACTTTTTCGGAATTTGGAAGGCAAACAGATGACGTCTGGAGAATGAGCTTCGCTGGCGGAACTTCTGTATGCTCTGCTCTCAGATGTGTCCTGACTGGATGAAAGCACCGGCAGTTTGTAAAGGTGCTACATATAACTGCCTTGGCAGGGGCCAGCCATACGGGCAGATAATGGGACAGCGAACCTTGAACCACTGTGACAATGAGCTGCTGAGGGAGTTAATTTGCATTTGTTAAAACCAAAATAAACTACTGCCCTCGACTAGGACTGGTAAAAGCAATACAGATTTGATTGCATTCTACTCTGGCAATCTATAAACGATAGTAGATGCAGAACCCATGAAATTGTAAACCGAAGATTTTTGGGTTTGTGTGTGGTGTTGTTTTTTACGTAGCTTTGTGGTGATTGGGTGTTTTTTTTGTTGTTGTGTAATTTTTTAACTGGAGAACTCAGTTTGTTTACAAATAAAAAAATGTAGATGGGAATGCTTTCAGTGAGAAAAAGGTTCGTGAAGGTTAGTGTCTGATTTATTTGGTTGTTTGTTTTGGGGTTTTTTGTTGTTTTCTTGTTGTTGAGCTTATTGCAGGGTTTGCAGTGATGGGATGACAAACTGGTGACCAGGCTTACAATGCTATAGGATTTGTGATCTTGGAAAAACTAGCTGCACTTTGCACCACAGCTCTTTAAAAAGGGTGACTGCTAAAAAGTAATTTGAAAAGTTGGGGGGGGGCTTAACTCTCTTGGGATGTTTTGGTATGGAAAGTGAAAGATTTAGAGGTTTTCCTGCCTAGTGAAAATACAGATTATTTACGATGAAGTGTTTTTTGTTTTTTTGGTTTTTTTTTTTGGTGGTAACTTTTTTTTACTTGGAAACTCAAATGTTGCAATTCCATGGCTCTGTGGAACTGCCAGCTCAGTCTGTCCCTCTGTTCAGCCAGCTCTGGGACTGTCCAGTTGCTGGCTGGTACAGAGAAACCAATCAGTTATAAGCATGAGATAAAGATCTTTTTAAATGCACTTGGTTCAGTATGTCCTAAAGAACCAGCTTAACTAATTGCATTTTAAACCTCAGCAAGAGGAGCCAGAAGTCCAGCTTTGACAGATGTTCTTTACTTTGTTTTGCTTGAGCGGCTTAGAGATGAGTCAGTTGCCCAAATGTAGGCATCTAGAGCTGCTTAAAATTTTTACAGTATTCAAGACCCTGTATGGGACTAATGGATGTGATGTAGGGGAATTCTGTACCTCTCTGTGGGTGTAGCAGGAGACAACAGGAGGGACACATCTGTGTTGAAGGGAGCTATAGGTACCTATGATCAGGCATCTGAATTCCATCCTAAACCTCCTTGGCTTTTTCAGCTGTATATATCACTCATTTTCCCCTCTATTCCATTTGATAGTACATGATTGTGATGTCCCTGAGGGGTCTGTACTGGGACCAGTATTTTTAAATACCCTTATTGGTGGATGTAGTGGGATTGAGCGCACCCTTGCCAAGTTTGCAGGTGGCACTAAGCTGAATGGTGTAGTTGATGCACTGGAGGGAAGAGGTGACATCCAGAGGGACCTCAGCAGGTTTGGGAAGTGGGGCCATGTTCAACAAGGCCAAGAGAGAGGTCCTGCACCTGATCAAGAAAACCATCAGTATCCACACAGGCTTGATAAAAATGGATTGAGAGCAGCATTGCAGATAAGGAGTTGAGGGTGCTGGTGGGTGAGAGGCTGGACATGAGTTGGCAGTGTGGACTCTGAGCCCAGAAACCCAATTGTGTCCTGGGCTGCATCCAAAGCAGGGTGAGGGAAGGGTTCTTTCCCTGCTGTCCTTGTGAGATCCCACCTGGAGTGCTGCATCCAGCTGTGGGAAATGTATGAAAGAAATAGACCTGTTAGACTGGGTCTGGAAGAGAGCTGTGGAAGTGATCTGAGACTTCTATAAAGAAAGGCTGAGAGCACTCAGATAGTAGAGCCAGAAGAGAGAAGGCTCTGAGGAGACCTTTCGGTGGTCTTTCAATACTTAAATAAGGCTTATTGGAAAGGTGGAGAGAGGTTTTTTTGGTGGGTTTTTTTTTTGTTTGTTTGTTTTGTTTTGTTTTTAGCCCTGGCTTGCATAGGACATAGGACAAGTTTTTAAACTAAAAGAGAGTAGAATGATTTCAGATAGCAAGAACAAATTACTTTGTATGAGAATTAGTATGGTGAACCACTGAAACAGGTTGCTCAAAGAAGTTGTGCGTGTCCCATTCCTGGAAGTGTTCAAGGCCAGGTTAGATTGAGCTCTGAGCAACCTGAACTATTTGAAACATGTCCCTGACAGCAGCAGGGATATTAGAACTAGATGATCTTTAAATATTTTTCCAACCAAATCATTCTATGATTCTGTGTTACTACACATTTTTTAATGAAATGCTGATTTGCTCTTCTGGTAGCCTAGGCTGAATTTTGTTTCTACATCTGTGAGTAGATATGAAGTTCTGCTCTCATTTTCAACTTTGTAGCTTCTGCTCCTCTTACAGTGTTCTTCAACTCTGCCTTTGTTCATTGCTTAATGTTTCTAGAGCTATACCTCGTGTATCTGTCTAAAAATACATGTTAAACTATTATGTTTTGATTGCTCTGTTGTATGACTACATCAATGAAAGTCCTCTGCTAAAGAGCACTTTAGAAAGCATATGTCTAGCTTTGCAATGCACAGTAAAATCTCATTGTATGATAATGTAATTCTCATGACTGCTGTATGCTGTCTCCCACTAAAATTGTTGGATTGGTTTCTTCTCTCCAAGAGTTTGAGTTATAGTTGCTTTTGAATTTTGCATTTTTTTTTCCTGTTCCTCTGCATAGTTGCTCAGTAGTTTTCTTCTGGCATTTTTGAGTGGCTCATGTAATACATCCTTGACAGGAACACTTACCAGAATGGATGAAAGACATTGTAATGAAAATAACATTTTCTGGTAACAGTGGCTGCCAATCTAAATGTGTATCTGCCTCAACAGTGAGGATATAGATTCAAAAATCTTTCCAGCCTTGTGAAGTTCTTCATGGGATGAGAAAACTCTGCAGGTAACTGTTCTTGTCTCATGTCTGTCCATCACTGGAGACAGAAACATTAGAAACTTGAACCCTATAAACACAGGCTTGCAGCACCTATTCAGACTGTCTTATTTGACCTACAGGAGTTTGATTTTATTTATTTAATTCTCTAGAAGGTGATGGTAAATTTTGTAGCATGCTGAAATATTAGGCTCTACTTTGTTCCCTTTATTTTGAAACTGTGTACTATGCATGTTGATTTAGGTCTTTAAAAGTTTGCTTTGACATCTGTGTCTCTGAATGCCAAATACTTCGTCTTGATCCAGAAAATTACAGGGCCAAGAGATATTTGTCTTATTGAAATGCACCTTGTCAAAACAAAATTTTAAGGGTTGGGGAAACTGGTTCTTTTCAAAGCATAAATGAAAGATCCCAGGACAGACCTGGAGTGTTTGGTCCTGGAATAGAAACCCTTGTGGTTAGGGCTGAATTCTTCTGCCTGCTCAGTCAGTTAATGTATTTGGAATGATTTGTGGAACAATCAGTCAGCTGAACTGGGAACTCCCTGTGCAGAAGTACCAAGAAGTAGGAGTATGCCTCCAATCAGTTTTGGTTTTGTTCTTCAAAATGCCTTTTCTGAGATTCTGTCCAGAAGCATTCTGCGTTTCTAGACCTTAAGAGATGCCTGTGCTTACTCCTTTTTCCTTAATCTAGGAAGAACAGGTCTTAATAATGGAGGGGGTGGGAGAGGGGAATGGGTTGTTCGTGATAAGTGCCTTTGTAGGTGCTCTTATAGGCTGCTGGGGGACTGAGCCCAGCCAAACTTTCCTTCTGAAGCTGTGCAGGTGTGTAAAAGAGAAAAGAAAAAGGCAGGAAGGCCAGGATGAGGTACTGTGTGGTGCAGTGATCATTTTCAGCTGAGAGAGGGATGCTGAGATTAAAACAAACAAAAAGAACAACAGCAACTGACACCACCAAAAGATATCTGGGCTGAGCAGCTCTGAAGAGGGAGACGGAGGAATGTCTTTTCTGTGTGTTGATCATATGTAAGTGTCTGATAAGAGCTTCCTCTTGCAGTTTTGAGTTCAAAAGGTTGACGTCGTGAAACTTGAAGTCAGTGACAGAAGGCTTTCCATGCTTGGACAGATGGTGAGACACTGTTCTCAAGATTTGCCTTTATCAAAGTCCTGAGATGTTTTGTTTTTCTTGAAGGACTTACAAGTACTGAGCTGCTGCAGCTAAGGGCATGAACAGCTGGCAGGTGTCACCAGGGAGTTTCTCCCTGAATTCAATAGCTCCTTTTGAGGGAAATAATTTTTTTGCTTTTCATTAGCAGGGAGGATGCTGAAAGGTTTCTTTTTCTGGCGCTCCTGAGCTTCTGAAATAATTGGTTCATTAGTAACTAAAGAACAGAAGCATTTACAGGAAAAGCTCCTAGAAGCTGGCTTCTCTCTGAAAGATAAGTTGTTTTGATCCTGTTTGTTTTTTCTGAAGGGTGAGGAATTTGTACAGAGTGATCCAACTGCTGACGAAGTAGCTTGTAAAATATGAGTTGGGAAGCATAATTAATATTATATCATCTGATCAGTCAAGCAGCCCTACAGAAGGGACTGAGAGTAATGACTTTATCTCAGAGGGTCACTTAGTGTTGCATAATGTCAAATGACTACATTAAACTTGATACTGGGAAACGTAATAGGGGAAGAGAATGTGATAAATACAGAAATCTACGGAATGTCAGTCCTGAAGTATGATCTAATTTATGATCTCTGTAAAAGGGTACTTTTAATGATACTTCTTTTGAACTATCTGTAGTAGAGACATCTTTTTTTGATGTATATTCTCCTCCTTTGGCACAGCTTCAGTTCTTAAAGGAGAGTAACTGGGCTATGAGATTTTGAACATAATGGATTTAGATTAACTTATGACACAGAAGTTGAACTAAGTAATTATAAAATTGGGTTGAATATCATCTCCTTGGGAGAGTGAGGGTTAAGCAATAAAGCCTTCTCCTACAGTAACACTTCCAGAATGTCTTTGGGTCTTCAAGAAGCATTGGACTTGAAGGACTAGTCCTCAACAGGATTGTTTTATCATGGGGTGAACAGTGAGTTGAAGCATTCTGTTAATACCAAGTTCAGTACAGTACAGTTCAGTAAAGCTTTGGATACTGTCTCTCTGGACAAAACAACCAGCACACAACTGGATAAACACATCATGCAATGGGGGAGCAACTGGTTCATGGGTTGGGCACAAAGGGTTACAGGGAATGGGCTGACATCTGACTGGGGACCTGGCACTATAGTGGGGTTCTGTAGAGCTCTGTCTTAGGTCTCATGCTCTTTAACATCTTCAAAAACATCTTGGACACAGGACTGGAAGGGATACTGAGGAAGTTTGCAGACAGTACAGAACTGGGAGGAGCTGTTGACTCCCTTGAAGTCAGAGAGGCCCTGCAGAGAGACCTCGACAAATCACCAACCATGTGTAGTTCAGCAAGGGAAGGTGCTGGATTCTGCACCTGGAATGGGGCAGCCCTGGATGTAGGGACAGACTGGGGAATGAGATGCTGGAAAGCAGTGGCATGGAAAGGCAGCTGGGGGTCCTGGTTGATAGCAAGTTGAACATGAGTCAGCAGTGCCCTGGCAGCCAGGAGAGCCAAGCACATCTTGGGGTGCATGAGGCACAACACAAGGGTGGGGATTGTCCTGCTCTGCTCTGGTGTACTGATGTATAAACCTATAGCTTATGTTACCTAAGTCATGTTTTAATAAGATCAGTATTATACCAAAAAGAATGTTATGAGTCAGAATGAGCATAAGGCTTGTAATGTGTACTCTTCACCTATCTCAGACTTAGTTGCTGTGCTGATCCTGAGCAGAATAGCCTTGAAATAATGTGTTCCATTGGGCTTTTCAAAAAGTAACTCACTAGTGCCCTTCTGAGCTATAAGGCAGTAAATATAATCTGATTCCTCCTCTCATGAGGTAGATATGCCAGCATCACTATTCAAGGGAAGAATATCAAGGCTGTGCCAAACTGTTTTTCAATGCCAGGTTCCTTACTGTTTGCTTTTGAAGATCAAGGTTAGCAATTTGGAGGTCCCAGTGGTTGTAATGTTGCATGTGAGCCTTTAGCAGCAAGGCAAAGTCTTGCCTGTTATCCTGAACTATTAAAAAGCTGAAAAAGTTGTAGCATAAGTGGTCCCATTTAAAAACAGACAAGCAAGGATGAAAGAAATACAAATGTAAGGAGGAATTTCTCCTTCTGTTGCATGGGAGACTTTGTATGTAGTGGTGGGAGAAGAGAGAAGATAATCCCAGGGATCATCAGTTGCCTCTGAAGCTCTGAGAACTCTCCTTTCCACTTTAATTCCAGTTCATGGTACATTTTGTCTGGAAGCTTTATACTCTGTGTGCTCAGATTTCACTGTATTAGAATATTGCTTTTGTGGCATTGATCACCTTGGATCTGTGTGGATGTTGTTCTTTGTTTCAGCAGGAATAGTTTCAAAGATGTTGAAAAGTGATTAAAATGCTTACTTTTACAGCAGGGCCTATGAAGACAAATGATGGCTACAGAAAGAGGCTTTCCTGTGAAGGTGTTAAGGATTTGTAAGGAATTCTGACTTCAGACTGTTAAATGTACTAATTTAGAGTGTGCTCACTAGAGATTATTTGCAGTTAATTGTATACATACACTGACAGGTTCCCAGTCTCTGTCCTCTTGACTGTCCTAATTTTTCTTAATTTGTTTCATGCTCCTTAGGCTGTACCATCACTCACCTCCTTAATGTCTTTCATCCATTCATGCCTTTTGACTTCTCCACCTTAACCAGTCAGCTGTGTTTCCATCTTCTCTGCTATCCTTCTGTGATATATTTTCACCACAGCAAAACTACTGCTGTTTTTCCACCCATGGTTGAATATAACAGGAAAAAAAAATACCCCCAAGTAAACCCACAACTACATGCTTTCAGCAATGAAAACAGTTCTGAGTTTAACAAAGCTAGACATTTCCATTTACTCCAAATTTCAGGTACTCCAGGAAGCTTGGCGTTGTATATTTCATTTAGTGCTTTGTTGCAGAAGGATTTAAATAACTTCTCAAGAAAATACAGTATCTTGTATTTGAATAACTACTCACGTGGTAAATCTGTGGCACTGTATAACTTGGGATTCTTGTTTGTGTGGGCCCTAAGGTCTGAGAAATAGAAAATAGCATATATTAAAATCAAGTTGGAATCAATTTGTCTGATAACAAACCACAGTATTTGGCTGAATCACACTGAACTGTTGCATAGAGAGAGCAAATTATGTAGTCTTAGAATTTAATTTGATTGTCTTACTGCAACAAACTATAGATGATAGCAAACTGTCTACCAAATAGGTCATCTCCACAGAAAGGCATGTCTAATTATTTCACTGTTATAGTTTGCTAATCTCCTTCTTCGAGCTGTCTTTTCACATGATGAAAAACCAGCATCAGTAGAATGGTTTTGCTTTCTCATTAAATTATGGGATAGAGGCTTGCTTTTAAGCTGTAGTTAGAGCTGGTTGTTCCTGCATTTGTGAAGGCAGTAGATGAAAGCTTGATTTAGAAAAATTACTTTGAGGCTCCCTGACTCCAAAAGAGCTACTTTTCTTTGTGTAAGCAGTTTTAGGATATTGTCAGAATATTTTAAAAGGTAGTGTCTTGTTTCTAAGTGAAACTCTATATGCGTCTGTATCTTGTGATGAATTTAAAAGCTGTTTGGATTAACTTGATGTAGTCATCAACATGCTTGATCAATAGTTACTTTTTGGAAAGATATGTGATGTTTAGTAACTTCTGAAATTATACTGAATTATAATTTAAGAATTCGTCCTGAAAAATGTTCCTTTTAATTCCTTTATTAGAGTGTTAACTGGGTGATGAGAGGATAGTGAAACAGTCTTGTGTAATTTCAATTAACTACCCTTGTAAAATGAAGACCTTTAAATGATGCTGTGATTCTAAAATATATATAACCTAAAAGTCACTTGGTAAAGATGGCTTGAGAGGAACTTAAGTTTGCAAATTGATTCTCTTGCCATATTCAGGTTATCTATCATTACTCAGCCTACACGGATATGAAAATGACATTTTAGTTACTGATTATCTGTTTCTCTACACACACCTGTAGATCTAATTTAGGTGATGTTTTCTTTCCCCTTCAGGTATGTTGAGCATAGATCCCTATGCTACACATTTGTTTTTCCATTCAGTAGAATCTATTTGTTTTACAATAGGCAGACCTTGCAGCATTTATTGGCCTAGATAAGGTGATTTAAATCAGGCAAACCGGGTCAGAGTTTCCAAGATCCATAGGCTTGTGCTTGTTTTGACTTCAGGGGGAGCTGACTAAATTCTTCTAAAATTATGGCTGTGAGACCCTTGCTACAAATAAAGTTATAAGTACTTACTCTTGAAACACAACACAGGTGTTTGTACTACACAAAATGTTGTACTTTTCATCACATGTGCAAGACCATATTTGTAATTAAAGGTACTGGGTTAATCCAGACAGAAGCGTCATGCCATGTAGTGCTTGGTTTATTTCTTTTCAAATAGGTTTTTAATTGGAAGAATATAAAAGAAGAGGACTTGAGAGGTCTTTTCTGGTTTTTTTTATACCAAGGCGATTGCATTAGTGTCTAAATTTTAGTAATATTGGTTGTAGTAGACAGGATTCAGTTTGACTTTCCTGAAATACAGTAGAGTTTTAAAATTGGTTCTTCATTTAAAAAATAATTCTTCCCATATTCTAGTTCTAATCTAACCACCTGGAAAAGGTTTAGAAGCACAAGTGGAGAACAAAAATTAGCACTTGAAGCTGGGAGGGTAAAACTGAAAAGATTATTTACCCTCATGCTTCACTAAATAAACTGATTGACATCTGGGATTAAATGAACTTCCTTCCACTCAGCAGCATTAGTGTGTTGTACCATTAGGTTCATGCTGTTGATTGTATGTCTGAGACATCCATGGGGCTTTCTCTGGAAAAAGAAGGCTGAGTTACCTGCATTGTTGATCACTTAAAGCCTCCTCATCCGGATATTTAAACTTAGCTTGTACAAATACAAGGAAGGGGGAGAAGGAGTAATGTCACTACTCAAATGCAGTGAGTAAAGCTGGATCTCTGTGAGCCAGGTAGGACATCTGCTAGGGTTGAGTGAGCAGCCAGCCCTTAGTTAGCTGCTCACTCTATGACTGCTAATTTCCTTTGTCCTCAGATCACGTTTGTATATACTTTTCCCTTGCTCCCTCACTACTTGGGGTAGCTGATGGTGGAACCTGCAGCCTGTCAAAATGTGCAAAAAGGAGGCTCCACATCTTTCTGCAGTCGCAGGAAAATATACAGGATGCAGGGAAAAGCTGGCTCATTAAAGAAGAAAAAGGCTGGAAAAGCTTTCATGCACATTTTGGAGGAATGTTTGGGGAATATCCACTGAATACTGTGAATTAACTTGTTTTTATTTATGGGAAAGCAGAAATACTGCTGTTGAAAAGAAAACCTCTACTAATAAAGCACTTACTGTTGTCCCTGTCTTTTCATGAGATGATAAATCACACAACTGGGGCATGTCCAAGAGAACAATGTTAGCTCAGTGTGGGTTTTAGTGAGGACACGGTATAATTTGTGGGATTTTTGTTTCCTTGGGGTGCAAATAAAGGGGATTTTTTGTTGTTGTTGAAATTAGGCAAATACATCTTGTACCCTTTGTGCTAAGCAGTGCTGTTCTGGCTTTTTGTAGTCATATTCACACTCACCTACTCATTCTGCATGAGAAACCTTACAGTTTAAATCTCTGCAATGTCTGAGATTTGTGATTCCTCTTTCAGAGTTCAGATGGGTCCCTCTCTGAGGTTGTGCAGAAATGGAAGGAATATCAGCTCCAGTGCCAGAAATACTTGTATGAGACACCCCCTATTGTGGCAGGTAAGCTGATTTGGTAGGGATAGGATGTATTAATTTTTAAAATGCATGATAACAGTATCAAGGGAATGATTATGAACTTGAAAATACTTCTTTCTGGTCCATTGCTTCTTTATCCCATTTGCTCCTGCCTGCTCTCTGTGGGACTCTTCCCTCTGCTGGGGGAAGTGTTTTATGGAACAATTTCATTGTAAAGATGTTTGTTCTTAGGCCCCGAGTGTTATGCAGTGGCAAGTGGTAGCTGTACCATATCAAACAGCCACTAATGTAATAAACCTGAAACTTCTTCAGGGGTCAAGGTGTTAGGAAATCTGGCACCATGCTGTTTGCATTGAACTAGGAGTTTGTGGTTTGTAAAGTTGGTATAAATTATTCTGAGCCCTGTAAAAGGCTGAAATGGCTTTGGAGAAAAGGGCAAGTAACTTAAGGAGAATGTAGCTTGTCTTAGTGTTTGAGCTGCTGTAATATGCTGAGAGCATCTGTGATATGCCAGCGTCGTGGTGTTTAGAGGACAAGTGGTGACTTGTCAATAATGCTCACAACTGGATGCCATGCAGCCTCTCCTCTGCTTCAATGCTTTTGTGACACACTGAAGATGTGTCTAAAGTTGTGTCTGTGAAGAATTATTTCAACATTGTTCATATTGAATGTCTTAACTACATTATTATGTCAGAGTGAGAGCAGTAGCTGATGGCAATGGCAGGGATACATTCATCTCCCTCTGCAGCATTATTCTGTTGAGCAGTTGAGTGCTGCCCTCTAAGAATGACAGTTTAATGAATCTGAAGTATTCTCATGTTGATTGAGCTGTAATGCAAAGTTATGGTTGTGTGCAGAAATTTCATTGGTGGCCCTATATATTAGGGTGGACTTTTCAACTGCATGAATTTGAACCAGTCTGAGGAATTATCTTTAGTGTTCATAGCAAAAATGATTTTAAATTAAACTGTGGCAAGTAAGGGTGTAAAAAAAAGAGATAAATTAATACTAATCCATTACTTCCTTGTCTGTTGGTTCTGTGTAAGACCTTAATCAGTTCCTTAGTTCCTCCCTGAAACAAAAGTTTCCTGTGTGAAGGTAAGCTCACTCTTTTGGATAAATAAATGTCATATAATTCCACATCAGAACTTAAATGTATGTGTGTATATTTCCTTTTATATTCCACTCTTCTGTCTTTACTTTCTTGCTGTATTAGTACAAGGCAGTGGCATGAGCCTCCCTTTTCTCTCTCTGCAGAAGGCAAGTTCTGCAACAGGACGTTTGATGATTATGCCTGTTGGCCAGATGGACTGCCTGGCACCTACGTGAATGTCAGCTGCCCCTGGTATCTTCCCTGGGCTAATGCAGGTAAGAGCCTTTCCTTATAGGCACAGCTTTAAATCAATCCTATTTTCCTTGCCCAGTCTTAGCAAGGACAAGACTGGCTTAAATGTATCTGAGTGCAGTCAGTTCTCTGTAACATAAAAATAGGGATGGATATTAGTATGATACATTCTTTGTCTCTGTTTAGCAGGAGAAGAAAATGAGAGAATAGGCTTCTTAAATGTTGCATTTGGATATTTTTTGCTCTCACCTGGTTTTGCTGCTTGGATAGTGGTGACTGTAATAACTGAGCCTTGAGCAAGCACGCAGAGCTATCTAACAATGATAATGGCTTAGTTGGAAAACAGATAAAAGTAACAAGGGTAACTGGTACATCATCCTATGGAAGATACAGACAGTAAAGTCTAAAGTGAAAGTGGTTTTGTGCTGCTTCCTGCAATAAACTTATTTCTTAGAATGCCGTGAAATGAAGGCATTTTCAGTGATTGCAAAGGCTTTGTCTATGAAGGACTGAATGCTGCCTTTAGATTTTACACCCTTATGTGCATGTACACTTGAAGACAAGGTGTATCAGATCACTTTGTATAGCATCCTGTCTTTCAAACCAGTGACTTGTACAGCTTGTTCTTTGTGAAGACCTTTCTGTGCTTGGGAGTCTAAATGAAACAGTTTATTAGCCAGCTACGGTGGTGTGGAGAATTGGCTTTGGCCTCTGTTAAAGGACAGAGGATATTAATGAGGATATATAATTCTGATTGATGGGTGCAAAGTGTATGGTATAAGTATGGAGCACATGTTGCATTGGTACAGAGGGATATCAGGAATGACAAAGAGAAGGGAAGGGGATAGTCAGAGATTACTTAAATGTATTGAGTAGTGTGGGACCTGGGCATAATACAAATAGTACAAAATAAGGGGTGGAGATGATATTGGATCTGGCTGGGGTTGGAGGTGACTTTCTTCACAATAGCCCTTGCTCAGCATCAAAGCACTCACTCCAAGCCCTGCCTGAGGCCAGAGAGCCTGGGGTCTGCATGAGGTTGGGCAGTAACATAATTGGGACAGCTGATCTGATCTGACTAAAGAAATATTCCTGCTCTATGATGTGGTTTGCAGTAAACCTCAGGGAAAGGGGGAAGAAGTGGTGGAAGTGAGTTGAGGCATTCATGATGGTTTTTGTCTTCCCACGTAATGGTTATATGTGCTGAGGCCCTGCCTTCCAAGAAGTGGCAGGATGTCTGCCTGATAATGGGAGGCAGTGAATAAATTCCTTATTTTGCCTTACTTGCATGTGCATTTTGCTTTTGCTCTACTTAATAAACTGTCATTATTATCTTGAAGGGTTGGTGGGGTATACATATGTAAATTCCCACACTTAAATCAAAATGTCACCACAACACTGACAAAGGTTAAAGATTTACACACACAACACTACTACATGCCTTCGCCCTTCACCACTTTACAACCACAAAGGATTCCCTGTAGTTGTTACCTTCTGTGGCAACATCCAGTTCCAGTTTTTCCCATTAGTTCTAGTGGTTACTTATTACCAACAAGATATTACATCTTAGTTTTTTTCCCCATCCAGTTGAGGAGGGAAAGCAGCTAGGGCTGTGTTTGGCAGCCCACAGTCAGTTAACCTCATCCACCATGGAAGCCCAGAGGCTGTGAAGAAGTCTCTGCCCTGGTGCCTGCAGCATCTCCTCACCTCACCTCCATCTGCTATGACCTTAATGCTGTGCAAAGGGCTGTTTCTCACACTTCTTTTCTCACCCCTCACTGCCAGGCAGGGTTTGGTTCTTTCTTGCATATATTTTGCCTGAGGTGCCATGGTCTAGTTTGGTAAGGTGGTGTTAGGTCATAGGTTGGACTCAGTGATCTCAAAGGTCTATTTGAACCTAGCTGATTCTGTGTTCTTTGCTGAGGAGCTCAGCTGTGCCCTGCGGTGGATCTTTGGAACCAGCCATGTCCAGCATGGGACAGCTCCAGCATCTCCTTGCAGAGGGCACCCTTGGTTACCTCTTCAGCCTTGCCTGCCTTCCTAAGTGACTTCAGAAGTTAAAATGCCAATTGTTAATTCTTCTCAAGTTATTAAAGATGTTATGCTTTTGGAATGGATAAACAACCTTTTTCAAATGCATGAAATTAATATTTATCTCATATTTAACATGAAAGGATTGGATTCTGCAGAATTTTTTCCAATAATGCTTTTCTGTCTGGATACCTAAAATTCTTCAGACTTTGACTTCTTTCCTCTAAACCTGTTTACTTTCAGTCTTTAAGACCCTGGACTTCCAACTGCTCTTGAAACCACTGCTGGAAAAAGACAAGGTTTAATGCAATACTGCAGGTTAATAAATTACTTGAATGTGCAATATCTTTCATACTTTTGGAAATAAGTTTTTTTATAAAATTAATTATCCTGAAAATGGTGTTTGTTTCAGTGAGAAGAAGAGCAGCATTCTGTAAACTCCTTGCTAAGGAGAATTGCAAAATATTTCAGAAAAATCATTAAACCTTTGGATGTGTTCCCTTGTTGAGCAGATTGTGCATGTACCTCAACCTCTGTTTTATCAGTGGGGAATAAGAATGGAACAAGGAGGTCTTTCACTGTCCAGTATAAAACACGAAGCTTGTGTCAGTGCCAGGTATGCCATTTAGGAGCCTGAATTACCATGACCTGGTAGTATTCTTTGACATCTTGTGGAGTCATGTTCAAAGTGAATGGTAATGAACTGCTGTGATGAAGAGGTAATGTCTTTGTAATAGATCTAGAGCAATAGAAAATTGAGCAGTCTGTGATTTAGAGTGGTCACTAAAGCATGTTCATTACTTGTTCTTGCTTAGCCCCCTACTTGGAACTTGAAAGAGGTTCTAGCACTGCAGGACTTCCATCTCATCACCTACGGGAAATGGAGAGGAGGAAAAGATGAGACTTTGTTTGGGAAGTACCTTCAAAACATGTTCAGGGGAGGTGGTCATCAAGTACAAAGCGCTTCAGCCAAGCGCACTCAAATACTTAAGACTGCTTCTCCCTTGACTAGGAGTCAGGTTTTAAAGTTTGTAGAAAGCTTGCTGGGATATACCCCCAGAAACCCCCTGGAAATTGAATTGATTCACTTGAAACCAAATGTTGCTTATGATGGGGTACTGAAATGGAGGAAGCCTTGAGTTTGAGTCTCTTCATGACTTAACCACTTTTGTATAAAAATGCAGACAAACTGGAAGCAGGGAAAGGTGATCCAGGAAGCATGCACTGGTCATTACAGGAGAGCATTGGGAAAGCCATAGCCCACCTAGAATCTTGTCAAGTGAGATGAAGAGCAACAAAAAGGGCTTCTAAACAGATATAGGAAAAAAATTTGGATCCACTATTGAGTATGGCGGGAGAATCTTTGGCAAAGGATGGGGAAATGACTGAAGTATTCACTGCCTTCATCATAGCCTTTACTGGTAAAATTCAACTTCAGCCAGCTGAGGCCACTGTGGTCCAGTGATAAAGCTGGAAGCAATGAAGACTTAATCTAATTCGATGAGGATTAGCATATGGAATACTTTCAAGTGGTATACCCAAGTCCACAGCAATTGGTAGGATGTACTGACAAGTACTGAATGAGCTGATTAACACTGCTGTGAGGTCACTTTTGAGTATCTTTGAAAGGTCATGGCTATTGAGGGAGATTGCTGCACATTGTCACCCCTATCTTCAAGAAGTGTAAGGAGGCAGATCTGGGGAATTACTGATGATTGGCCTTTTGTCAGTCCCCGGGCAAGTAACAGAACAAATAATCCTATGAATAGTTTCCAGGCACTTAAAGGACAAGAAAGTGATTAGGAGGAGGCAGCATGGGTTTATGAAGGTGAAATCATGCATGATAAACATAAGAGGACTAGCCTGGTGGCTAAGGGAGGAGCAATGGAGGGGTTCATTTTGACTTTAATAAGACTTTTGACACAGGTTCCCATACCATCCTCCTTGACAAACTGATGAAGTATGGGTTAGACAAAAGGCTGAAAAAAGGGACTGACAGGAATCCTGTGAGGCACCTGGGGAGGAATAGTTGTGTGTTAGTGCTGACTGGCTGGAAAGCAGCTTTGCAGAAAAGGCCTTGGAGGTACTGTTGGACACCAAGCTCAGGATGAGCAGCAATGTGCCCTTGAGGCAAAGAACACCAATGGCTTCCTGGGTTGTATCAGGAAAGCATTAGTGGCAGCTCAAAAGGATGATCCTTCCCCTCCACTCCAGGGGGTGACACATCTGGAGTGCTTTGTCCAGTTCTGGGCTCCCCAGTATGAGAGACACATGGGCTTACTTCAGCAGGTCCAGCAAATGACTGAAGTTTATTGAGGAGTAGGAGTGTCTCTTATGAGGTGAAACTGAGAAAGCTGGTGTCCTTCAGCCTGGAGAAGGCCTCAGGGGAGATCTTATCAATGTGTATGCTCACATATTGAAATACAGAAAGTTTCCTTTAAATGTAATTATTTTACGGTGAGGTTGGTCATATACCCACCACAGGTGACCCAGAGAGGTTTTGGAGTCTCTGTCCTTGAAGAAGATGATTATAGCCTGACTAGACATGAACCTGAGCAACTTGCCCTAGTTCCTCATTGTATTAGGAAATACCTGGTCTCAGTCCAGTGTTGACTGTTTTGTGGTTCTCTGCTTCTGTTAATTTCTTTTTTATGAGATAAGTCTTGGTAACTGGTTATTGTCAGGTGTTACAAATTTGTTGGTGTCAGCCAGAGTATGAGATGGGGAGAATTTGCATGGTAAATGTTTGGAAAGCTGGAGCATTCCTTGGGGAATTACAGGTTTTGCAAACTATAAAAGCTTTATATAGCTATTATAAAAAAGCTTTAATAGCTTTTGCTGTTTGTGTACCACTCTTATCCTAGTGGCTGGTCAGTCTTGAGCCTGCCCTTCTAAAAATCCCAACAGCAGATGTGGCCCGGCAGGCTGCCTAGCAGAGTGGCCAGCTGAAAATGGTATAAAGAACTTTATACGTGCTCAGCAGGTGTGTGCTGTGTCACTAGTCCAACTGCACGGGATGTCAGTCAGTTCTTGTCTCTGTGTGGTGCCACAGAGCTGCTCACTGAGGTATGATATTCTTGCTTGTTTAATGTGGCAGCTTCTGAATCTGTCTCTGCATTGTGAGCATGGTTCAGCAGTAGTTCTCTCTTCAGTTCCTTGGGTTGCTCATTTATCTCAGGGTACAAGAGCAACTGGAGGGAGATGGGAATCTGTTCATTGAGAAACTTGAGAGTTAGTCTGGTGTTCAATGCTGTATGCCTATTCAGATTTGTGTGCCTACAGAGACTTTAAACCGGCCTTTTGCCAGACAAAGCCATGCATGATGGGCTTACAGATATTTTGTGGTAAGGAATATGTGCATTTCCAAGATTTTTCCTTACAATATCACTTCCCTTGTAATTGCAACATTTATCCTCAACCCTTTTTGAAAATGGTGCTTACAAAGGCAGCCTATAAAGTACAGCAGCGATGATCAATACTGTCCCACTTGTGTCAGATCTCTTGAGAAATGCTGAGGCTGAGACTTCTTTTTGTTGTGTTACCTAGCAGGTGTGTCAGCATCCCTGAAAGAGCCACTATTGGCATGATGTCTGCAGAGATGGACTCTGAGGGCTGGGAATATGTTCACAACAATTGAAAAATGATCACATTAGACCAAGATTATATGCTTGAGACCATGTATGCCTATACTGCTACAGAGCAGTTTTTTTGTGACAGGCAAGTCAATTAAACCTGAATTTTTAATGGATTTTTTTTTTTTATTATGGGTTGCACTGCAATAGTGGGTATTCATTTGTGGGTACACTTTTCAGATGTAGTCTGAAGGTTGGGTTATTTTCTCTTTCTTCAGTGGCACTGCACTGCTGTCATTGTCTTCATCTGTAGTTATGAAGCAAACTAGATTGGAAATTTCACCCAACTGAGATGTGGGGATTTGTCCTCATTCCTCTGAGTCTGTTTTTTTTTTCTCCTCTCATGTAGATCAGTTTCCTGATTAGTGTGATTGCAGCTGTATTAGCATTCATCTGCTTTGAGTATATTGGTCATTTTATTATTTTCTTAAAAGCAAATTATGAAATAAGACTATTAAGAGTATCTGGGTAATCGGCATTCCACTAAAGCCAAAGCAGCCAAGGTTTAGAGTAGCCTCTGCCTTGATGCAGGTTAAATCATTGTCACGGGAATGAGAAATAGGTGGCTGATGTGTCTCACAGCACAGGGATTGGTATCCTAGCAAATGAGGAGCCCAGACACTGCTGGGCTGCAACTACATCACAGGAGTTCATAAAGTCATCTGTGTCCTTGAGAGCCATATAAAATAGATTTGTGCATGTAGTGAGGGAGCTCTTCCTTTCTTCTTGACAACAAGAAGCAGGGTCATTGGGGCAAATGGAATGTGGAAGAGGATCTAATTTTGGTCAAACAGAGTATTCTGTTCAGGGCTCTGTAGGGAATTAAATTTTCTCTTTGGGAAGATGTTTTGGTCTTCAATTGTTGTTTTGAAATGCTTTGAAAATATGAAGTGAAATGTATAGACTATCAAAATAAGCACATGCTAACTTTTGCCTGCCTTAGTTCCCTAGTCCCCCCAAAGACCCCAAACCAAACTAAAGCTTTCTTTTTTCTTTTTTTGCCTGCTCATACATCTTTGAAAGAGCAAACTACAGAAGTTTCTCAAATGTGTGCAAGCTATTTCACTCTAGCTCTGTTTGTCTTTTATTTGTTCTTATGCAACTCCCACTGAGGGCAGGTCTTTGTGGGGAGATGCAGAAGTAGCAGGAGGGAGGTTATTGTTAAATGAATTTGTTCTGCAAAGTTGCCGGTACAGATCTTGGCCCACAGCCAGAGCTTGTTGAAGGGGAATTTTCTATACTTGTGTTAGAAAGTGACAGTGTTGAAGCTTTTGCTCTTGTATGTGAAGCCCACTCAGGTGATGAGAACACTGAAATTACACCAGGTAGACTTTGCACACCTTGCTATCCACATTGTAGTTGGAGAGATAAGAACAAGTGCTAGGGCCATAGCTGTCTCAAAGCCCAATCAGTGCAGAAGCTCTGAGGGAACAGTAGGGGCTCCTTTAAGGGACAATGGGCACCTTGCCTCACTGTCTCTGGCTGTGTGCTTTTTCTTGTTACCTTCTCATAATTGAAGGCCAGCTGCCAGTAACACCATGTGGATTTGGAGACTGTGGAGCTGCACAATTCATCTTGCAATTATGCCTCCTCTGGGGTTCTGATATTTTATTGTTTAATAGCACTAAATCCTTTTTAATTAAAAAACCTTCCAGAGGTACTAGTTTCTGACAAGAGTTACATGAACAGTAGCCACATCAGTTGCTCCTATACGCACTGGACTGCACCAAGGCTGGCTGCAGACTTGCATCAGATGTGGCTGTTGCTCAGATCTCCGCTCAAAATCTGAAATCATTAAATGCTTTTATTTCAGCTTAGAACCTGTGTCTAGTTTTGAGGGGTCTGACACCTGAATTAGTTTAATGCCAGTCTGTATGTGTGTTTGTATCTTGCTATGACATGGTAGTGAATTTTGAAGCAACCCCTGATTGTGCTGCTTGCTGAGACTGATTTAGTTTGAGCAGCTTTGGTGTCTGTTTCTTTGGAGGAAACTGAACCAGAAGCTGTGCCCCAGGAGTGCACTGGATTCTTTTCAGTCCTGGAGGGAGGTGTAAGACCTAACAATTTGGCTGTACTACTGTGACGTCTTCCAGAACAACCATACATGGGCCTTTAGAGGACTTCTGCATTACCAGGATCTCATTAAATTGTGGTGTTTCTTGTGCCAGGTAAAGGGCCAGATGGCTTGTATGCCTTAATTGATGTTGTCCATGAGGCCTCAGTGCTTTGTAGCTCCCTATGCTCACTAAATCTACCTTTCTCTTAGTTTGAAACTGTTTACTTTGTTTACCTAATAACTTCTGTTGTCATTCACCTTTGCTTGAATCACTTGTCTCCTATAATTCACTTTATTATGTGTGTTATCCTCTCTTTACTATGTTATGTGTTGCAATGATGACACCTGCTGCTTTGTTCTCCCCAGATCATCAGGTAAAGTACAGCCTGGGGACCCCTGGAAACTACATTGGTTTCCAGCCTGTGACGTGAGAGACCTGAAAGTGTCTCTGGTGGCAGACTAAAGCAGCAGTGATACCTGATGACCTCTGATAGGAACCTTGAGGCTGCCTCTGGCTACTAGAGATGGAGTCAGTCTGATTAAATTGTGGAGATATCTGGCACCACAGCTGTACTTCACACAATAACTTTGCCTAGTCACAGAGGTTGTATGAGCTGAGCTTCATGTGGAGGTGTGCAAATGCAGAGATCAGACTGGGTTGTTGCTCCAGAATACAATCAAGTGCAAGGACATATTGAGGTCTGACCTTTCTCATTTCCCTCTGCTGTAACCTATGTTTGAGACCCTCTTCCAGCACTCCCCATTTTCTCTCTGGTGGCAGAACTTCTTTTCCTGATATGTCTTTGGATAGGGGCTCTGCATGAGGCTTTGGGTGGAAGTGAGGCATTACCTTGGAACTCCCAAGAACCAGAGGTTAGCAGTTTGACCACGAGGATTTTATGCTTGTTTAAAGCAATTTCCTTAGGGTTATGAGATATAGACAAACCTTACTGTGGTGCAGCAGAGGTCATGGAAATTGTCTGTACAGTCCCCACCCAGCATTAGTGTCTAAGTTAGTCCTGCTTGTTGCTTAAATCATGAATCGATAGCTTCCTTCTTGTGTGGTGTCCTTCTTTTCCCAAGAGGTGTAATTGTGCTTACACAATTGTAACAGTGTCATGTACAGCAATATTGCGGATTCTATTCTCTGCTACACAAGCAGGAAAACACCAAGTGTTGTAATGAATCCATCTGATCCCAAACTAAATCCATCTGTGATTGTTGTGCCCACCAAGGAGAAGGGCTGAGAAAGGAAACAGAACCTTCTTGTGTTTGTCAAGATGTTGCCATGAGTGCTTTGGGTCTGTGCTGTACTGTGACCCAGGTGAGAATCACATGGAGGTTTCCACCTCAGCCAGATTTTGTCATTGCTGCTGGAGTGCCTGTACCATTGGAAAAGCTTCTGTAGCTAATCTTTTCTTAAATGTAATTTAGCGTCCCCCTCAGCCCCTTGCTATGAAACATGGTCATTCAAGGCTGGTCTTCAAGCATCTGCACTCCTGAGGCATCTGCTGTGCTGCAGGATTAAATTCAATGTCCTGGTCCTCTTCCCTTTCCCTGAGTTGCCTGTGTTTGCACACTGTTCAAACTCAGAGAGGGAGGGAGTCTGGGGACAGAGTGCCATAGTGCCAGCAAGAAGCAAAGACTGAAAAAAAGGTGTTTGATTTTGTTTGTGAAACCTCCTACAGATAGCAGTGCTGCAGTGGTGAAACTCTAATGTCGCCTGCACAAAGCAAACCGAAAGAAACTATATTACTGTCTAGAGGACTCTGTGGAAAACCCTACAGCTGAGGAAGCAGGTATTTGTATGAGAGTTTTCCTTCAGACAGTTTTTGAAGTTATATGCATGGCAGGAACATTTGGTTCAAGGGACCAAGTTAAACCTTGTCTGATTATATCTCTCTCACTTTTTGTTTAATCATACGGCTTCACAGTTTGAGATGGTCTTTTAAAACCAAGACAGCAGATGTCTTCATGAGTGTATAGTTAAAGTACCTGCTTGTGTTTTTGCATGCAAGAAAATAAATTTCACTTCAAATATTGGCTACTTTGAAGATGATCAGACATTTATTAAATTTCTTCCTTTCTTTGCTTTAATAAAACCAAGCTTTCAGAAAGTTCTCCATAATGCTCAAAAGAGGTGTGACCTTTTCTCAGTGAAAAATGTTTCTTTGCATTTGCTAACCTGTAAGCAGTTCAAAATTATATTTCCTTGCACCAGAAGCTGTCTCAAGCTAATTGGCAATTTCAGTTTGCTTAAAGTAATAATAAAAAAGCTTAGTCTTTCAAGTTCACCTCTGCCTCTGTTTGTCAGTCTCCATCTGGTAGTATACCAGAGAACTCTCAAACATATGTTGCTCATCTCAAGGGTAGACATAGGGGCTGTTGGCAAAAATAACTTTTTAAATCATTGGCAGTTAGATGTTATTAATATGCATTTATTTTGGGCCACATGGCAATGCCATTCTCCAATTTATCATTTTTGCTTAAGCAAAAGAAACAGTTTTTTTAAATAAACTACTGAAGATTGAGGTACGTATGATAGGGCACTGGTTTATGACCTTCCAGCTGGGCTGAGATGTGACTTTCTGTAGGGACAATGAAAAGCTCTCTGCTCGGATTCCTCTCCTGGTGCAACCAAAATACATCAAATGTGTTATAGAACAGGAAACTTTGCATATGGCCAGATGTTGAAATGCTCATGTGTGATGGAAGCATGATATTGATATGTCAGGTATAGGTCTGGTCACTTGAGACCTTCCAGGAAGAATTGTTTTTTTGCATTGCTGAACAAGCTTGCTGTAGGATATCAGCTTGCTGTGTCTGTGGGAGTTGGAGCAGTTGGCAGGGCTGTATGTTTTCCACATTTTTTTTTTAGTTATAACTGTATCATGTTTTTGTTTAAAGTAATTCCTTGAAATGTTCTGTCAAGGATGTCAAGGCACACCTCGGAAAAGACATAGCTGAATTTCATTTTGTGAGTGCTTGAGACATTTTGTACAGCTGATCTGGCCATGAATAGTGCCGTTCTGTGAGAAATGAACACCATTAGACCCAGCTGCAAGGAAGAGCTGGACTGCCTCTGTGCCTTGCCCATGCTAGTCTAGCAGGTAGCTAGATATGTTTGGGCTCAACAATTACCTTAGACTTCATCTGTGCTCTCATTACATACTTGCATAACTGAAGTTATTTCCTACTTGAGTTTGTTTTCTGTACCAGTGTGCTCTTAAACAGAGGGCCTCAAACCTTTCTTAGGTTACTTACACCTAGAAAACTTGCAATTTCCCATTGCTCTACACAAGGAGTAAACTGAGCTAATTAAGAGTCTGAATAAACAATAGTATTTGTGTGCTACATAATTAAATGCCTGCTGAAAACAGATTATTAACTTTCCTTAAATCTTGTTAATTAGTAAAATATTGATTGTTTGGAGTTTTTTTCACCCCAAGTCCAAGAAGATGTGATAAGACGTGAATGCCTGCTCTTAAAACAGCTAGGTGGAGATCAGCTTTCCCATATGGCTCACTTCTTCCCCTTTTGAGGAATTCCTGGCACTTCACCTTGGGTGATGGGAAAGACTCGCATTCAACCTATGTGTGTCCTCTCACATAACAGATATGCTTCTGATGTAATAGTGATATTAAAGGTTATTTCTTTTTCCAATATCCTCAGTTAGCTTTTGGTGAAGATACAACTCAGTCTGCGTATCTATGTATATATAAGTAAATGTTTTAGATAAAAGGCAGCTGAGTCTTTGCCTCTTGAAGTTAGTTGCACTGTGGTTGAATTTCTAATAATATTTTCATTTAACAGAGTAGTCCTGCAAAAAAAATGTGGACTGACTTAAAATGTGTCTGAATGTAAGTCTAATTATAGAACATCCTCCCTTTCATTCCAGTTCACATATGCAACTTGAACTTGGAAATATGCTAATCTTTACAAGGATTGAATTTCTTAACCATGCACACAGTTTTATTTGTTTAGCAGTATTATTCTTTTCTACTTGTGTGTTTTATTGGTGACTTTCCCCTTGAGAGTTTTCTGTCATAGACTAGATTTTCCCTGAGAGACCCAGGTCCCTGCTATGAATTTTGAAAGTGTCTAATCCTCTTCAAACATGCTCCAAATGTTAACTGTTGGGATTCCCATACATCACTTTAATTTTTCTTTCAGTAGGAATAAAGCTTTTCTGGGCAACATTTATGGGAGAACTTGGGTACATGACATGTTTGATGGTAAAAATAATGCTGGTTGATGCCTGGTCAGACTCATATGACTTTCTGGTTCTAATTTACTTTTTGACAATTGGAATGAGCAGAAATGAATTAGGCAAGAGAAGGATCAAGTGCTCATCATATTTACTCTGAAGGCAAAAAAAAGACTTACGCAGAAACTGCCTGGTAATGGTCCTGGAGCTTAATGAAGCAGGACACCAACAATTCCTTTAAACAGAATGGAAGTGTGGGTAAAATGTGGAAAACATTGTGTTGGTGTGACTGATGAATGACAGTGGGCCTCTCTAAGCTTTTTTTAAATGTGAGGTATCACTGGCAGTGAATATTCAAGGGGAGGAATTGCTCCTTGGCAGGAAAAGGAAAGTTTAAGTCAAAGGGATTTTATGTCCATCTGAATATCTCTCAAGCAATGAAAATAGAATGAAAATGAAAATGGAAACGAGAACTTGGGGAAAATTACCCGTATAAGGGTGTAAGAGATCCTCATTTTTAGATCAGGGATAGGTCCCAGTTTTGGGTTGGAGGGTGAGAGCCATTGAGATTGGTGTAAAAATTGACTTTGTAAGGGAAAGGTAAATCCAGACATACCTGTAACTTTAGTAGCCTCCAGACACTATTGACAGGAAAGATGGTGGTTTCCATAATAAAATTGCTTGGTCCCTTTTCTTTTCCTCCATTATTTGTAAGAGTTTGTATTTAGTATCTTATAGATTTGTAGGACTTGGCATGATAAGATCCAACAAATTAAAACTGTGTTTTAAGGCTGTTTTCCAAGAACGTTTTGTCAAAATCTTTTTTTGTATTTCAGCATGTGAATGAGAGAGGAGTGTGGCTCCTGTGATACTGGTGAGATGTCTCTTGCTGCTTGTGGGGATGGATTCCTTATGTGTGCTTGTTTTCACCTACAGTTTCCAGAGGCCATGTCAGTGTGGAGTAGTGTTCCTTTCTCCTGAAATGTGTGCGACTGTTGAGGCCAGATGTGCTTTTGGTGTATGGGCTGAGCAGTGCTTCTTGTGGCCTTGTTGGCTGCAATAGGTCCAGATCTGAGAGCAATGAGTTCTTTGACTTTGCCACCCTTCACTGCTTGGCTGGAGCAGGAGAAGCTTGGAGGATGATGAGGAAGGCTGTGAGGAATAGACTGGCGAGAAAGAAGATGTGTGGCTGGAGTTAGGTTGCAGTCTTAATTACAGTGGTTCTGGAAAATGGCAACCCTGAGCAGGAACTGAGAGAGAAAATAGGAAAGTGGAGAGGGGGAAAGGGAAAGGGGGCAACAGTGGATCGGTAGAGCAGCAGCGTAGAACTAGATATTGCAGCAACAGGAAAGGTTGAAGGAATGAACCTGAAGAGGAGAACCAAGGAGGGGAACTAATGCATTTAAGGGAGAGAAGAATGGTGTGTCTTCAGTCTTTAAAATGGACAAGATGCTTCATTTTTTGTTCTACTTTGAAGTATTGACATTCTTTATTTTGTGTGGATAGTGGCTAATTCTTGTGGAGCTATAGTTAGCTCTAAATGAAGTTTGATAGTTTCAGGTAAATTTCATGATCTATTTTGCAGGTGTCTGTGCTGAAAGCTTCCTGTTTAGGGTTTTTTGGATGATCTTTATAACATCTCTTGCAGGAGAGGATAAATTCAGGATTGTTTAATCAGTGGTTCTTTATACCATTGTTTTTGTGGATAACCAAATACCACTAATTTCCATGCTGCCAAAGACTGGCAGTTTGCTTGTGGCACCTGGCATTTATTTTAGCCTCCATGTTCTGGAGCTTTTTGTTTTGTGCAGAGGCTGCATCAACCAACCAGTGATTATTTGCATATGTATATCCCTCTCCTGGCTGTGCATATATAACATACTAGTTATCTGTTGTCTTTTCTCAAAGTTTTTTTTCTTTTTGTTTGCTTTAGCTCAGCAGGCACTATGCTAACGATTTGTTTAGTTTTTTCCTTTCCTTTTAGCTTGTTTCGAGGGTTTTTTTGCTTATTTTTATAAGGCCTTGGAATATAGGCATAGTAAAATAGATCCCTTCCTCTGCCCTGAGAAGACATTAGTTGTGTGGTTTGCAGCCTTTTAAGAGAACTTTTTATGGCAAATTTTTTTTTTTTTGCATAATTCTAATATCCTCTAATGGATGGCTTCTATTAATTACATTAACTGATCCAATAACTTAAAAACACAAAACCTCTTAACAGCATTTTTACAAGTTTATTTTACATTAAACTTCCAATCATGTTTGTTGTTGCAATAAATGTATTCCAACCCACTTTTATTTATTCTGAACAAAACCTTTAATGGTGCTTTTTGGTATCTTACCAAATGTTGACAAAGCTGTACCATTATCATAAATACTTGTTCTTCATAAGCTGCCTTCTTTTATTGCATTCATTCACATATCTTTTATAGTTCATAAACACTGTTTATTAAACCTGATGCCCACATGCATGCATGCACTTTTATGATTGTTTATAAAGTTTATTTCAAAAAGTTATGTTAGGTGTCAATGTTGTCTGGCATAGTTAATGCAGCCTTTTCTTAATACAAGTTCCTCAAATTAAATTCTTGGAGAGTACAGCTCTTTTTAGGGTAATGCTCTGTTAAAAACAATATTCTTTTCCAGAAAGCTGTTTTAGTTTTTGAGATTTAACTCATACTCAGTGATGTATAAATTTGTGACTTAAGGAATGCTTTGTGATTTGGTATGGTCTTCTTTGCTTCCATAACCTTTATTTGCTGCCATTATACAAATAGTTTTTAATTATGAAGCTATATTCTGTGATTATTTTCTTTCTCACAGATCTTGTTCCTTCAGTATGAAGAATGGATTTGCATGTGAGATGTAGTCAAGGGGGCTCTTCTCTGCAGGATCAGTGCCTCATTAACTGAGGAAGTTTGTGTTGAGCGAGGCAAGATATTGCAGACCTGGCAAGGATGATCTCTGCACTAGGAGAACTGAATATGCCTATGCAGAACAAATTTTGTGGCTTCATAATTTTCTTTTTGTCTAAATGTGACTTTATTATGTTCCCAAAATACAGTCTTTATTTTTGATCTCTTATGATCTGCATATGAGCTTATAGCCTTTAGTGTTCATTGGGGAGCTGAATTGTTGGTGGTCTTTGAATGGACCATACAAATAAGAAAATGCTGTATTTGGTGTATATACTTGATTCAGTCTGCTTAAATATGGCTTGCATCTCACAGTAGTAAGAATGAGTAATTTCACATTATATTATCTCCCTCTGTTCTGTGTCCTGAATAAAACTGTAGATTCTGCTGGGGAAAAAAATGTATGACTCTGTATGTAGAAACAATGTTATTGGGTGGAACTAGAACTCATAAGTAGCTTTAGCTTAACACTCCTTAGTTCTTGAATCTTTAGTGCTGTTTCATTAATGTCATTTCAAAAGGAATACTTTAAAATAAGAATTTATATGCAGGCAGTATTCCTTGGGTGATGCCAAACAGCATCCTCTCCATCTGCAGTGTCTGTGACTTTGTTTTTTTGATGGCACAGGATTCTGGCACTGAGAATTTCCAGGACATGCAGGGATGTCTGTGCAGCCTGTGCTTGGTTGGATCTTCCCTTGCACCATGTAAAGGTATCTGTTAGGTCTGCATAAGGTCATGTCAGGTGGTCACTTCAAGTTCTCACTGCAGGAAGAGAATAATTTTCAGTAGTGTGTATGGTTTGGGTGAGAGGTGGGGAAACAGACTCAAACATCCCTGTTGTGAATGTTCCTCATCACTAGGAACACATCCTCATCCTAGCTCAAAAGTTCCAAGAATCCCTCCAGTCTTTTCAAATTAAAAGAAACCAAAACACTGCAGGGAAGAAGAGTAACAAGAGGAAAAAGAAAAGTAAATGCATTCACACACCTACCAAGAGACAGACATGAGCTTGTACCCACCTGACAGCCACCTTTACATGGTGCAAGGGAAGATCCAAGTAAGCAAGCACAGGCTTGGTTTTTTTTCTTTTTGTTCTTACAAAAGCAAAGGAATTGAGATGACTAATACATTATGAGGGAAGAGGAATGGTGGAAAAGAATACTAAATAAAGTACCTGTAGTTAAACTGCCTGTCGAGGTAATATAATTTCAGATGACATGGTGGTAAGCCCAGCACAAAGGAGCACTTTGATAAATGTGATTCTTGGACAGTGGTGCAGGCTGGGGCTCTTCCAGCTCCCTGGAGGCTTCAGGATCAGGCTGTTCTCTTATGCCATGTTTTTAGCTGCATGCTCCTAGGCATGAGTCCTGGGTTTAGGATGCCTTTGTAGAAAGCAGCACCAGGGTTGGGGCTGAGTGACACTTAGCAGCAGCTTTTACAGCCAAGAGTGATTCCTTTCAAGGAGAGCATTGCCTAAGTCACAGCAAGTAATAGCTGAATAGAGCTGCTGATGAGGGCACAACCTCCAATTCTGAGACGTTGTTGTCTCCATCAAAGGGCAGGTTGCTCATTTCAGGAACAAGCCAGTCTGTCTTGAAGACTGTAGTGATGTTCTCATGCTGCAGAGTCCCTGCTTTGTGGAGGAAATTGTTACCTTTTCCAAAACAGTTCCCCAGCTGGAAGTAGAGAATGGATGTTAACAGAGAACAGGTCTATAATAGTTGACACAGAGCAGGCAGACAAAACTGCAGTCTCTTGTTCTTCTCATTCTCTCATCTCTCTGCCTGAATAGAATTGATTGTCTGGGACATGGTATAATTTATTTTTACAATGAATAATATTCCAGTTTATCCTCAGAGACAGTTGGGTGAGTAATGTCACACTGACCTTGACACCCTGATGTTGTAAAATGCAGATGAGGTTGGCTGTTTCAAACAGAGAAGATATTCAATTTATTTTTATTTCTAGTAAAACTGGGGCTAATAAGGAAAAGTTAGTCAGCTTTTTGGCCATGCTCTCCTTATGTAAAACTATTCAGCTACTTCTGGGATTTGATTTGATTTACAGGTTCACTAAATAGGTGTTATTAGCTTCAGTGCTGACTCTACCTTTTATCAGCTTACAGAGACTGAGTTTTGAGCATAAGTCCATGTTTTAACATGTAATTCTAATGAGGTGTGATTGACACTGTTCAAATAAACTTGTGCCATTAAGCTGCTGTTCCAAAGGTTTTGCAACTATTTGCATTTAGCTTTAAAAGTAAATAAAATCAGATTCCCTGTGCACTGGCTGTGGGTGTGTTTATTTGTGGAGGATGATAGCCAATTCTAGAATATATTGGAATCATATAAAACACTGATGGTATGGTAACAGAAAACATAACAGGACAGGGAAAAGGTACTGCAGGATAGCAAAGAGATAACAACCACCTCCAACTGTTAAAAAAAAAATCTTGTTCATCATTCTGGTCTGTTACAACTGGTCATTGTATGCTTGGTGCTTTGACTGCGTTAAAGGCAAGAGGACCTGGTTGCAGAATTCAGGCATGAACAGGTGTGAATTGCCTCTGAGTTAAACCACCTGCAAGCAAGAAGCTGAAATTGCTCAGCAGTTGCCAGGGAAGCTGTGTGGGTGCCTTCTTTCTGTCATGGCATACAGGCCACCTCCGAGCATGTTGCTGTTAGTTTGCCTCGGTGTCTGTTAATAACTGGTTTTCTTTTCAGCAGCGGCATCACATGAAAGTTGCAGGAAATCAGGTTCCTAGTGAGCTTTGGACCAGGCCCTCAGCAAAGACAGGATGTGTGCACATACTATCCCTTTATCTGTTTTAGAAGGTTGAAGATCTCTGCCATCTTAAGCCATGATCACCTGTGAAGAGAGAGTGAGTCATAAAAAGTACATGTGAAAAAATGGTTTTAAAACATTTTTAGGTAGCTTTATTGCAAATTGCATTCTTTCCTCTGAGCAGTAAGAATGGTAAGACACTTAGAATTCTTGAGTAAAAACTTTGCTGATTAAAAGCTAGTGGATTCCTTGAACTTTGTTGGAACTGCTTTCAGTAAGCAAAAATGGGAATTTTGTATATGAGAAGATCTAAATTCTCCAGGGTTTTATTGGTTATTTTGGAGAAACACCAGAGCAGGGTGTCTGGTGTAGAGGCTTTACTCTGTCCCTCACTTCACTGAGCCAAGCCTGAGGAAGAGCATTCAGCTCAGGTGAATCTCTTTTAAGCTATCAGTCACTAACAGCCTTTTTTATGTTTGGGCAGTAGCAAGTGGCTGCCTGTGACTGAGCCTGCTGCCCAGAGGAGGAGTAGATGGAGGCTGTTTGCCTTCTGCTTCTGGGAAATGGAGAAAGTAGGAATGGCTATGGGCTGCTGCAGTTTGGGAGGGTTCTGTTTCAGAGGCACACCTTTCTGTGGTTGTGCTGTGTGAAGTCTGGGCTCTGGGCAGCTTCTCTGACTGATCACACAGTGCTGGAAGGTGTCCACACCCCTGGTCTGGGTTTGCCTGGGAGACCCTGCGTGGTGCCGGAGTTGGGTGGGCCAAGCTGCAGAGCATGAAGGGTCTCACATGAGTGGTGTTTATCCATTTCTGAGCCTTCACAGCTCCACAGAGTGATGATGTGTGGGTAATGGGGAGTCTGACACGTTACTGAAAGCATTCAATTTCCACAACAGTGAGACTTGTTTTCACATTTCTGAGAGTAACTGGCTGCCTGCAGTACATTGGCCCTATGTTATTTTCATGTCCTGCATTCTCCACTCTCTCAGCTCTTTCGTGAGCATTGTCCCATGTATCAACTAGAATCTCAATGGTGCCTCAAAGTGGAAGTTCACTTTTTTAAAAAATATTTCCTATCTCATAAGCATTTTGGTTAATAAGTTATTCCATAGATCAGGCAAATGTTTAGGATCTCACATTGTAATATGCAGTCTCATATATTTGGAATTTGTTTGATTTTTACATTTTAAGGCTCTTCCTGGGTACAGATAGCCCAGCTGGTCTTCAGTTTCCTCTGAGTCCTGCACCGATCATCAATGTTTTGGCAATCAGTGAGTCTATGACAAGCTGATACAGCTGGCATGTGACTACCTAGAAGTCTCTAAGAGCCATCTATTTTGAGAGTCTGTGACCCCTAGATGTGGCAGGAATGTTCCTGTCCGGTGTAATAGCATCACATTATTTTTCTTATCTAAATGAATTGCCTTGTCTTTCTGTCTGATAGCAAATTCTGTGTTTCATTTACAGTAAACCTTTCAATTCTCTAATACATGCTAGGCTTCAGGATACATTAGATATTCCTCTTCATTATTTAAAAAGAAGTGTTATCAATAAAAAGAAAATTAAAGTGTGTCATGATGACTGGGAGAGAAAATAAATATATTGAAGCTAAGCATTCATCCCAATTAGACCTTGCCACTAAGAAATAGTGGCGGGGGGAATTCACAATGAGTGTCAGAAAATGTGAAATAATGTTGGGATTTGGGGGTTTTTTGCTTGCTTTTTTAAAAATTAATTCTTTAGCAGAGTGTGGTTTTGGGGCTTTTTTGTTTGTTTGTTTTTCAGGAATATAGTCAAATTTCTTGTTTTCTGAGATTATTCCTAATAATAACTTTGTCTCATAATACTTGGTTATAACTCATCTAGTGGCAGTCAGACAAAATTTCCTAGCCATATGACCCTCTGGACTTAAACCTCCTGGATTTCACATTCATTGGCTCCAAATATACAATATTTACTGATTCCTAGGGCTGCTTTTGCATACATATTTTGAATGGCTTACTTAAAGTTGCTGACCACTAATCCTAAGGGTGGGTAGGAGGGAGAATGATGTGTAAGATCCTTAACATATTCATAGAATCATAGAATGGTTGGGGTGGGAGGGACCTGAAAGATCATCTAGTTGCAGCCACCATGTCCTGGACTGGGATGTCTTCTACTAGGCCAGGTTGGTCAAAGTCCCATCCAGCCTGGTCTTGAACGCCTCCAGGGATGTGGCATTCTCAGCATAACCTGTTGCAGTGACTTACCACCTTTACACTAAAGAATCTCTTTCTAATATCTAAACTAAATCTACCCTCCAGCTTTCTTGTAGCCCCCTTTAGGAACTGGAAAGCTGCTACAGGGTTTGCTTGGAGCCTTTTCTTCTCCAGGCTGAAGCAAAAAAGCCATTGAGTACCTCGCGGCCTTCTCCATGTCCTTTGCTGCTGGATCTCCCCTATCCTTCCTGAGTTGACCCATGTTTTCCCTAGTCTTTCTTTTATTCCTGATGTTCCTAAATAAACCTTTTTATTACCCTTGAGCAACGTCATAGCAATACCCTGACCTAAGGAATTGGTTGTCACAGGCAGTGGATAATGAGAGCAGGTGCAGTGAGTGGCTGTGTATGTGTGTGTTGCAGGTGCTGTACCTAATCTCTCCTTCTGTTTTCATGGGAACAGATAGCCTTAAGTAAGAAAAAACCTCCACAAGCACAACTTAATTTTTGTATCATCTTTATATTATCTCTTACTGGTATATTCAGTATAGCAATTACAAAACTAAATAGGCTGTGCCTACCAGAACCATTATCAGCAACCATTTAGCATACTCATTAAAAATGCCTTATTAGAATATTAGTGTCTATATTGTTTTTTAAAACATGTATTACTTAGAGTAGCTACTAGCTGTCTGCTTCTGACAATTGTCAAACAGATTATCAGTTGGCAGCTAACACGCAAATAACCTACTGGGTTGTTAGAATTTCAAATAAGTTTTCAAAATTTTTGGTTGAACAGAAATGCCAAATTCTAATTGTTCTAGTTTGCACTAATGAGGGCGCTGACAAAAGGATGAGGTTGCAGCAGGCAAGGCTGAGTTTGAGCAAAAGCTCAGTTCTCCTAACTCAGCTCCTTATACCCCAGAATATTGTAAGTGTATTTTTCCAAACATTGTCTGGGTGGAGGCTAGCTCTGGTTGAGGGGTTGACCCAGCATTGCTTTTTGAGGGGTAGCTTTGTTATATAGAATAAGTCAGTTTACTGGGTCAAAAATGTCATTAGTGAGAAACTTTCTTTGCAAAGCAGCTCATACTAGAACACTTCCAGGTTGCTTATGTGTACAGCTCTCTTAGTTGTTAGATTTCCCCAGTGCTCCAGACACTAGACAGGGAGTTTCTTTTCATCTGCTATTACTGAGTGCTGCTTTCCCTTTGCACTTTTTCTTTTGGTGCTTCAGTCTGACATAATTTTATTAGGAGCCAGTTCAATGTACTTGCTTTTTACAGGATCAAGCAGCTAACTGTTCTAGAAAGGTGTTTACTTTATTGCTAATTTTGTTACTCAAATATGTAGGCAGAGGGAATAGAAAGAGTACATGGGTAGTTTAGGAAAAGATTTATGGCTTAATTTTGTAGCACAGATGTTTGTATAGCATTTACATTTTGAAAAGGTTGTGTTAGCCTACCTGTGCTGAGGTTTCTCTGGGTCTGCATGCTTTCAGAAAAGAAAAAGCACGTTTACTCTTCGTGCACTTTCTTTTCCACATAAAATCTGTAGCTGGAGCTTAACGCTCCTAGAATTTGTGTGTTTCAAAATCTAATATTTTATCGAGCTGGAATTTATGCATGTTGTAAAATCCACACAAAGATGGCAGCAATTATTTCAGTCACTTGTTACTGTGAAGTGGTCAGCAACTGTCCTGGAACGAGTCCTGGTGCCATCTGATACCTTGGCAGCTGCTCTGGGGCCCTGAGGACAAGCAGCAGAGTGTTGGGGACAGGCAGGGAGTGGGTGCAGCACTTCCCCTGCCATGCTGCAGCTTCCCCCTCCAGCCAGGAGAGAGGTGGGTGAGGAAGGAGGGTTGCACGGAGATGCTCTGTGAGCTTTGCCCCTCGGTTGAGCAGGCTCTCCTCCCACTGACTCTGTGGCTCATTTTGCTCCTGGCAGTGCTGCATGGGCAGGTGTACCGCTTCTGCACCTTGGAGGGGACCTGGCTGCTGAAGGAGAATTCCACCCTGCCCTGGAGGAACCTGTCTGAATGTGAACCCTCTGACCAGGTAAGAGTTTTTCCCATTTCCTCCCTCTCTTCCTGCTATTGTTTAGGACAAAGCAGAAGAAAGGAAAAAAATGTTGTTGATGCCCACATGTTTTTTTTCCTGTCAAAGTAATCTTGAGTGACTCACCTCAGTGAGCCTAATGCTAAGGGACATCAGATCTCTCCCCTTCAACAAAGGGAACATGCAGGATAGATGAGAGCACATTTAAATGTACGTGAGAGCCAAGAGAAGTGACTCAGGTCATCCCAGCTGTGGTGCAGTGCAAGGAGCTCAACTGCAGGAGTGACCTACTGTTACTCCTTTGCATTTTTTCCATTGTCACGTCATTGTAATAGTGACCATTTTATCTGTCTTGTTAGCAGCTATTAAGGAGATTAAGATAAACTGAACTGAAGGATATTTGCTTTTTCACCTTTGGGCATGGGGCAAACCCTGCCTTTTCTTTGTTTAAGGCTTTTTTGTCTTTATACCTTCATTTCTGTGAGCGATGGAATTAGGCTTGTTGGTGTTATTTTCTTGCCCTCATGCTTTTTACTCTGCAGGGAGCTGAGATGTCTGGCACTAAATGAAGGAGAGCACAGGGATTTTCAGAGGATTTTTGACAGCCACTGGCGTCAGCCAGTGCACTGTGTGCGTGCCCATGACACGTGATACCACTACTACCGTGAACCTCCAAGGGCGATGCTTTTCCTCACAGAAACTGAGTGCACTCTCTATCCCAGGGTATTGGAACCAGTGCATTACCTAGTCAAAACAGTTCAAGTTTATGAAAGTCCTAGGAGCTGCAGGATCTATACCCTCTGTAGTTTCCATTGCTCAGTAGGAATAAATGGCTACAAACTAGGAGATGGGAAAAGAGAGAGTTTTTGTTCTCCAAATATGTGAATTTTAAACTTCTCCTTTGACTTGCAGCCTTATTCCTTGTCCCTTTTGTGCTCTGTGCCATATCAGCAGAGCACATTGTCTTATCGCTATATATAAGCCTGGTTGTTTGACTTTTTCTTGTTGGCCATTATGATTTCTTCCAGAGCTGTGGTGGGATATGCAAATGAATGAGATACCTAATAGTAACACTTGTTCATTTGGCACCTGCCTCCAGTTTTTCGTGAACTGATCTGGATTCTGAAACCCTTTGTACGTGGTGTCACTCCCTGAAATGTGAACAGCCATGTTTAGTTTTCCTGCTGATGTATATAGAGCCTCATAGTAACTTTGGTTTATGCATCTGGCATGCAGGAACAAGAAGTTGTTTTTATAAGTTTGTCATATGTTATATTACAAATGTAACTAAAACAAATTCCAAGGTATTAGTGAATCTTTATAAATTTAGGTGTAGGATGTCATTTTCATCTGTATACACATTTTAAATTGTCAGGTTTCAATTGTTTGCTTAAGCTTTGATACTGAAGAGATTTTCCTTTTCATAAGGCAGCTTTTGTACATTCCCTTAAAAACATTAAGCTAGCAAATCTGAGGTACAGCCTGTATGTTCACCTTAAATCCTCCTGGCTTAGCAAAGTACATCTGAATAACTGTACCTAATTTATGAAGTACAAGGAATGTATTCCTTTGTACGGCACAGGTTTTAGGAATCAATCACAGAGTTAGCAGCTTGAAAAAGGAAAATAAAATCCCTGAGTCTATTTAGACAAAGATACGTGCTTAGAGATGAACTAGAACAGTGAATATGAATGTGCCTGGGAGGCTGAAGCAATAAGACTGTGTTAAAATCCAGAGCTGCCTGTAGCTTTTCAAGTAATTCTCTTCTCTGTGAGGATTTTGGCCAGAATTTTCAAGCAAGGGTCTCAATAATCAAGTTTGCAGTGAATCTGAAGAGACCCCCCACTGCTGTGGTCTGCAGCAGGCTTCTCTGTCTCAAACAGTGCAGTAACACCCAGGTCATGAGATGCTGGTGGGCTGTGGTTTGTTACCAGGAGGTGGCTTAGTTGAGGCAGAAGACAGATTATTTGCGGGCAGAAAAGGATTTTAGCTATATGAACGCAAGGCATGCTTTGCCTGCAGATCATCAAATAGGACCTGGTTTGTTGCACTTCAAAATGTAGATGTAGCACTTTGAAGTGTAGATGAGGAGCCCCCTCACTCTCACAGTAACGAGACTTGCTTGAATTGCTCAAGTCTGAAAAGATTAGGTCTTCCATTTTTACTGCAGGTCTGAGTTGTGCCTGTGCTTCCTGCCATCAGCTTTAAGACTTGCTTGTGTGGTAATTCATGTCTCTCCAACTTTATTATGAAATAATGTCACATTATCTATTTTTCTAGCCAGGCTGCAAAACCCAACTATTTGAGCGAACACCTGGGAGCAGCTGAGGAATTAAGATAAATTTTTTATTTCTTTAGAGCATATGGAAAGTGGAAGACTGATTTGACACGTGCATTTAAACTTGAAAGTAGAAGAATGATTTCTGGTTATCATTATGGAAGTTAGAAAGTATCTGGGAGAAAAGAACTGAAGGCCATGAGCTCTCTCTTTTCCCCCTCCACTTTTTTGTTTTTCTTTTCTTTGTATGCTCTCAGGATGCACCAGAAGAACAGCTCCTGAATTTGTCCATCATATACACCATTGGATATGCTCTTTCCTTCTCTGCCCTTGTAATAGCAGCTGCCATTCTTCTTGGATTCAGGTAACTGGTGAAGCTTTGAAGAGAGTGGACTAAAGGTTTTATGTTTTTCTATATGACCGTATCAGACTTTGACAGAAAGATTTGATTATTTTTTCCATCCTTCCTTCACCTCATTATTTCTGTCTTTTGTCACTTCTGTGTTCCTTCCTAAAATAATTTCTTCTCAAAATGCAAGTAAAATTGCCAAATTGTTGCAGTTACCCATATGGACATGTGGAACGGGTACTTTTTACCAGTTGGAATATTTTGTTAGGCAAGTTTTTATTTCAATGGCATTTCCACTAGAAGAGGTGGTAAAAGAGAGAGATGCAAGCATTCCTTCATGGTCTTGCCTTGCAGATGAGGCACAAGTCTGAGATGGGCAAGGACGTTTAGGAGGAAAATTTTCATCTTGCTGTGCTTGGAGTTACCCAGAGCATAAATCTCAGTCTGGCCCATATCCCAGCCCTCACATGCAAGATGTGCAGAAATGGATTTTTGATGAAATTTTTATTTTTAGAGAACTTTCAGAAATTTTTATTTCTTTTACAATATGGAAGACAGTCTAATTTGAAACTTGAAAAGCATGTGAAATGAATTGCTGTCAGCTGGCCACAGTGACATACTGAGTTCATCCAGATTTTCGCCTACAAATTCAACAGAGCCTATGAAAATTTAGACACTCTTGGTTGCACATGCCAAAGATACAATCTGTGTGTGTTTGGTTAAAAAATAAATAAAAGACAAAAAGCCCCACCAGACCAAAATAGAACTTTGGATTCTAATTTACCCTCTGTAAATGCAAGAGATGTTTTGATCCGAGACAGACTTTCCTTCAGTTTGAGGGTGCTGAGCACAGGAGACTGATACACACAAAGATGAGATCCTGTTCTGTTGTGGGAAGGAAGTCCCTCTGCCATGAAGCTGACCTCTACAGCCAGGTCCCATCCCTCTTGTGTTCGAATGAGGCTGCCTCCTAAAAAACTGTAATGTTCCATGTCTTGGTACTCTTATTTGAAATCAATTTAGGAACCTTCAGTGCTCTGATCCTTAAGAAACTTCCTTCCCTGACTGAAGAATTATCATTGCCGGTTATTGGTCATTTGCTCTGGTGCCTGCACTACACTTTTAGCAAGGCAGTCCCTTTCCTTTCTTCCCTTATGTATTTAAAAAGGCAGTCATGTCTTTTAACTTCTGATTTCCAAAACTAAGATAATGCAAGCCTTCTCACATTGAATGATACACGTTAGCACCGTATTATCCCTTCTCCTTCCAGTGGAGAAGCATAGGTGGGCGATATCAAGGAAGTTTTAAACTGACTGCAGAAATCCAGAGACATGCTCACCCTCTGTGAATGCCATGTGATAATTATGATTTGTATATGTTGTACCTGTGCAACTTTGGGACCTTTCTGAAAAAGCACCAGATGGTCTTGAAGTCTCCAAATGTCTCCCAGGATAACTCTTTTCTCCTCATTTCACCTATTAATGACACCTCTTGAGTAATCTTAGGAGTCCAGATGTAAAGGTCACAGAGCACAGCCATGTACTTTTTGAAGGAAGGAAGAAAGGATGTTTTCTGGCAGGGAACAAAGCAATTTTCTAACCAAGGAGTAGTAGGAGAGAGGGAATTTTGATGCCCTGACTTTTGTGGGGTGATGCTTTAGCATTTTTTTCCTCAAACTATGAAGCAGGGACTGGAGAAGTATACACAAGTGTGTGCTTCTCATTTTAAAAGTGAGTTCCAGGGACATCAGAGGTACCAAGAGTCTTGTTAAAACTGTGCTAGCAATCCATTTTGTGTTCTGCTGTCTAAGTTGCTTACCAGGAGGCAACTTGGTACTGGATCTCATGAAGTATGAGACCTACCCTTATGTGAATTGTGGTTTCTGGATTCTGACTGGAAACTGCTCATCTCCCCAGAGCTGCTCAGCCTCAACAAACGGGGATCAAAATCTAATTCAATGACATGCAAATACTGATGGGCCTCTTAGAGTTCTTAGACTACAGAATAACCTTTATATTTGTCTGTAAAGGTGATACAGCGGAGGAAACAGTATTTCTCTAGAGTCCTATTTTGCATCCTCTGAAAAAAAATGGAAGGGAAGTCTGTAATTTTAGTGGTGGAAGCTGAATTAGGCCCATAACTTCATGACTGAAACAATTGCACTGCCTGTAGCAAAAATACTCAGTAACTACTTGCAACCTAATTTCATCAATTGCCTAATTTACATAACTTTTTCAATCAGATTGAAATGTGTAGCAGTTCTGAAGGGTAGCAACAAATGAATTTTGAGTTTAAGGAACATAATATTAGGTAAGTTTTGAAATAAATGGTGACTTAGAGGTGATACCAAAAAATCGATCTGGCCTCAAGTTGTTCTTCATTACAAACCTCTACCTTTCAGACTAAGTCAGTTTTTCTAACCAAATTTATAGAGCTGTAAAAACCAGACATTTAAAGTATAAGTTCATTGAAAGTTTTGCTGGAATAATTGCTGGTTACCATATGTTATGTCTGTCTTTTAGCATCTTAAAAATCATACCCAGTGTAACTTCCTTTGAGGTAGAGTGTGTATCCTTGCAGAACTGGGAGAAAAATGTTTGTGAGTAAGGCTGGTAAAATATTGGCAGTACTCTGCAATTGGATGCTATTTACATGACTGTAGTTTCTTTTGCTATCCCTTAACATGCTTTCTTTTGACAAGTAGCAATTTTATTGTCTTTGCAGCTGGCTGCTGAAATTCAAGAGGATTTTTCCTTTGTTTTTTTTGTTTTCAATTCTGAATGCAGAGGTGAAAAATCTGTTCCTTTTACTTCTACAGAAAGTATTTACAATTCTCCCAGAAGGCAATTTGAATACAGATTTTTCTCTTGTTGTCAAAGGGTGATTTGCAGGTGGATGTTTTTTCATTGTGGGTTTGAGCACAGCCAGAAGCTGCACTGCACACCAGTCCTGAGCTTTGCCAAGGTAAACTTGCATAGTGACATTGGGGTCAATTCAAAGCAATTAACTTCAGCATTATGTGGAACTTGACTTTTTTAATCCTTTCAGATAAGGCTTCTGAAAATGACTTTATTTTTACACTTTTTAAGCTTTTGAAATTTTTTTTTCTTAACGCACCTATCTTCTTTCATTGGCTTCCCCAAACATTGGCTCTAAGGGCTGAAGTTTTGAATATGTTTTCCTTGATAATATTTTCATTCCAAAGACAGTCTGAAATCCCTACAGCCATTCTCAAGTTCTGGGATTTGCTCTGGTGTCTTCTCATTTCTTACAGGGCTTGTTGTTCCCTTTCTCAGTCCTGTCTGATATTGCATCTTTTATGTAGCTAGTGGATCATGACTAGATTTTTCTTTTTACAGACATCTGCATTGCACGAGGAATTACATTCATCTGAACCTCTTCACCTCTTTTATCCTCCGGGCTATATCTGTTTTCATTAAAGACTCGGTGGTGAAGTGGATGTACAGCACAGCCACACAAGAGTACCAGTGGGAAGGACTTATAGCCTTCCAGGTAAGGGCAGACACTGTGCTCATTCTCAGGATATTGTGGAGTTGTCACTGTGGTGTGTCTGCATGACAGCAGGTTCAATTCTTTAGTTGACATGTTTCTCTACCTGTGGGAAGTTTGCCCACACTAGACAGAGGAACAAGAAGCTGATCTTTTTGCATAGATATACATACACCAATACCCACGTCTTCTTTCTATGCTGCAGTTTCATTTCTTTCTAGCAGTGACAAGAGGGCATTTACTTCCCTAAGCCAGCACTTTTTGTGGTAGAACTGCCCATCTGGTCAGTTGGTTGTCCACCAGCTAAGTTGGTTGTTCTTGGTCATCTCTATGTAATCTCTTGATGACAGGAAAAAGAGCAAGCATCTGATTAAAATGCAAATTTGAAAGCATTTAGAAAAGCTTTGGAAGAATAGGCTAATTAAATACTTCCAATTGATGAGAGAGGATGTACAACTCTTTTGTAAATAATGATGAAAGTGTGCCCTTCCCCATTTGGATTTGGAATGCAAAATGTACTTGAAACGTCAAAGAAAGGGAGCTTTATTATCTGTATAGCTCTTGTGAATCTAAAACATGGGTATGGCATTTGCTGCTGCAGTATAGATTTGGAGTGGTAAAGGGAAACTCTCCTGATGCATCCTTAGTGCCCAACCTTTTCTGACACTGCCTAAGGCAGAAGTGCTAAAATGACTTAGTGAATCTCATATGATGGCTGATTTTTTTCCTCATCTGCAATTTATCAGTTGACAGAAAATAACATTGTAAAACACATCTTAAATGACTTGGAAATGTTCATATTGGATTGTCAGTCATTTTCTCTTTCCAAAAAATGTAGACTTTATGATTTTACACATGGTTTACTCAATAGTGGTTTCATCAGGTCTGATAGATATATTAATTAGGTAATCAGGTTTCATACTTATGTAAAGTCCTACTGATCATCTCTGTAATTTGCCAGCTATGAGAGAATTTGAACTTAAATGGGGTGGTGCACTGGGCAACATTGCTGTTCTATGAAAATATCCTTTGCTTTGGCAAATAGTCAACCTTACAGCATCCATTCTTTTCTTTTTAATAGAGAAATTCTCAACTGCAAAATAGAGTATCCAGGAAATTGAAAGATTCACTGACTGTGGTTGATATAGTACTTTTCACTTGTTCTTTTCATCTTTATTCATGCTTTTCAAAATAAAATCCATTGCTTATTGAGGGGAAAGTACAGAACATGTACCTTTTTTTTTAAGAAGCAATGTTGTTGAAAGCATCTGTCTGCTGTGCATACCACCTATTACTGGCTTCTATCCATTCAGTAATAAAATATGTGATTAGTTGAGCAAGCTCTTTTTTTGACGAGCAAGAGTAGGAAAGAGAACCAGTATTTTGAGTTGTTATTCTTTTTTTCTCAGTCTCTGTTGCGCTACTTTGGGCTGTGCTTTTTTCCGTCACAGGAATCACTCAGCTGCCGTTTGGTCTTTGTGATGATGCAGTACTGTGTGGCTGCAAACTACTACTGGCTGCTGGTGGAAGGCATGTACCTGTACACGCTGCTGGTGCTTTCCGTCTTCTCTGAGCAGAGGATTTTCCGCCTTTATCTCTGCATTGGCTGGGGTGAGTTCACTTTTCCGTTTGTCTGCCTGTGGCTGCGCTGGCAGATGTACAAGAGGAAAACTTGTGTGTCTATGCTAGTGCTTCCCAGTTCAAGTCCTGCACTCTGCAGTCCCTTTTTGTTCCCAATCCCTTACCTTGTTTGGGCTGGAGGGTGTGGTCACAGCTCCTGGATGCTCATGACACAGAGGTTGTGGGACACGCAGAAACTCACCAAACCATTGAGAAGCACATGGGACTTTCCCTGCAGAACATCAGCTTCCCAGAGCAAATGATGTGTGGGTGGTTCCAGCTGGGTGTGGACCTTTCTGGACTGTCCTGCTTCATCTCCTGAAAATTTCCCATTGCATTAAGACATGTTAACTACTTGTGGTGCAAAATAGCAATGATGCTTTGCATCTGGGTGAGGACAACAGTAGAGAAATGGTGCCAGCATGAGGGAGGTGATGCAAAGGGGCTGATGATCAAGGGATTGCCAGCAGAGAGGTGTCAGGTTGGCTAAGTGGGCAGAGCAGGTCAAAGAGGGGTTGTCTGGGAAAAAAGGATCGGGCTGCATGTGCCATGGGCATGTGTGTGCTTGAAATCAAGGACTGTGATGCCTCGAAATCAGCTGGTTGAGCAAGGCTCACCTCCTGTAAAAAGGCTAAAGCTTTGATTCTTTCACTGTGTAGTTCACCTGAAAATACATCACAGTTTGGGATTAATCCTATTTTGGAGTGATCTTGCATGCACTTTTATTGCATTCTCTCTCTTCCTCTTCTCTACCTTCCCCTTTTGGTGGAATTAGGCCACTTTTGGAAAGATAAAAGTAAATCCAAGTAAATACTACAAGTGCTTTCATGGATGCTAGTTGGAACATTTAAATTGCTTTGACTCTTCTCTCCCTATGGATTTTGATTGTAAATATTTTAGCAAATTAGTTCACTGGAAAAATGCATATAAATGGCATATTATTGTGAATTACTCAATTCTACAAAAATGGGATAAATAAGGAGAAAAAGTTTTCTGGCATATTGATAAGAATAAATAAATAAATGCAAATAATAGCAGTTTCCTGCTAGAGAGTTTTATTTGAAGTTCTCTGTCTTCCATATTCTTTCATGTCAGGCATGCAGCAAAAGCAGCACCATTTTGTTTAACATTTGAACTATATGTTTTATATAGACCCTCAATTTAATTTAAAAAGGGGGGGAGGGGGAGCTATCCTGAATCAGTGAGTGAGGTCATGAAAAGAAATTAGAACAAAATTATATCTAGTCAAATCCTCAGGGGATTGTGTTCTTTTATAAGAAAGGGTTAGGCTGCTTTTGGTCTGAATCACTTCTATTTAGAGTTTGTCTCCTGCAAATGCAGAAGGCTGAAACAGATGATGTTATTTTGGCTTTGTTCTTCCTTTACAAAGGTGGTTTTGCTATTGTATACTGAATTTCTAGATGAGTTTGTGGAAATGAGCAGCAATGCAAGAACTTGGCACTAGATACACGGTTTCATCCAAGCTTCCTAGAAAAGCTCTGTCTGTGCCAATCATCTGTACAGTTTTTTGCTCTTCCATATGTGTCTGCACGTGCAAACCTTGCCAGTGGTTCTCCACCTTCAAATGCAAAAGCGTCTGCTATTTCAGTGTTCCAAGATCAGTTATACCAGAGAAGTTTCATCTCTAGCCAGTGGAAAGATATCAAGCTTTTTCCCTTTCTTTCTGCTTCTTCATTGGTGATTCCATTTTTGGTTGCTCAAGTCCTTCACCAGGTGACTTTTTACTGTATGCAATGCTCAGAAGATTTTTATTTAATTTGATTTTTGAGCTGCCTCAGTGTAATTCTGAGGCTTCAGAGAGGGATAGTGGGTGCCTGTTTGCACTGTTGTCCTGCTCTTTGGAATGGTTAATCAACTGTAAAAATAAAGCTGGAATGAAAAATAAATATTTGTTTGATTGCCAGAGCTAATTTGATACTCTGACCCTTTGTTCCATTAATGAATTGTCTTCTTACAGGATAATTTTTTTAACTTGTTCATTTCTCGTAATTAGATGAATATTTATGTGTAAAAATTTCATGTTTGTATTGCTCAAAAACATAGTCACTTCATGTTGTTATTTCTTACAATTATAACTAAAGATTGTGATCACTCTCAGACATGCCAGAGTCTGCTCTCCTGAAGCCCAGGGTACTGAGCTTGATGTGCACCCTCCTCACTGCCCTAAGGTCCTTGAATTCCACTATTTCATGGTCACTGCAGCCACCTTGAGCTTCATGTTCCCACCAGCTTCTCCTTTTTGGTGAGAACAAGGTCCAGCATGGCATCTTTTCTTATTGGTTCTTCTGTCACATGGAGAAGGAATTTATCATCAATGTGATCCAGGAAACGCCTGGATTGCTTATGCTCTGCTGTGCTATCCCTCCAGCAGATATCTGAGTGGTTGAAGTCCCCCAGGAGGCCAGGGTTTGTGGCTGTGAGGCTGCTCCTGTCTGTCTACAGAAGGACTTCCTGGTCAGGCAGCCTACAGCAGGCTCCCCTAGAATGTCACTTGTCCCTGTCTTCCCTTTAACCTGACCCATAAGCTCCTAGTCAGCTCCTCATCCATTCCCAGATGGAACTCCATGCACTCCAGCTGCCATTGATGTGGTGCCACCCCCTCCTGCTCTCCTCTGCCTGGCCTTCCTGCAGAACCTGTGGCATTCTGTTCCAACCCTCCAGTGAGGAGCCATCCCACCATGTCTCTGTGATGCCAGTGAAATCATAGCCCCACAGGTACTGGCACTGGCATCCTGCTAGTAGGAGTGGGATGGATTAAGGATCCCATTCCCCAGTAATTTTTGTTTAAAGCCCTCTTCCCAGGCCTGGCAAGCCTATGACTAGAGATTCTCATTCTGTCAGGTTTAGCCCACAGTAGACCAGTTTTTCCAAGATATTCCAGATATATTTTTGTTATATGATAATATCAGGTCAGTTCTAAAGTCAGTTACTAGACAGTAGTCCATTTATTATGAGTTCAATTTAATCTTTGCTGTTGAAATGTTTATAAAGGGTCTGTTTGTCTTGCATTATTGTACATCACAAAACCTAGAAAAGTCATAAAATCTTGATAAACCTATGAAAACTAATGCAGTTTCATAAATTGGGAGCCATTTATACTAACATCATGTATATTGATAGGATTCTATATACCTTTCCTATTACTTGTGAGGTAACTGTATTCCTAGTGGCCACTTCCTTGCTGAGATTTCATGCTGTACTAGGCTTTGAGATGGCAGCGTTAAATTTTTCGTGTTTCATTTAATGTGGAATATGTCTTGCTTAGTTCTTTGTCCAAGCAAACTTTCATACATTTATGTCAACCTTAAGTTCCATATATCTTACTGCAAAACTCATCTTATATTCCATTTTCAATGCTGACAGAGGAAAACAAGGCAGAATCACTTAGCATGAAAACCCCAGAATTTTTAATAGGCTAATGGAAGAGCAGATAAGTTGGAGGTTTCCTTCACTCAGGGGGTCATTATAACAGCAGCTACAACACCCATTGATTCACAGTCACTTGCACTTGCAGAAAAGAAAATCTGTTGCTATACACTGCTAGTACCTGGTGCTTCCTTGAGAAATCCTTGCCCATGGATCTCACTTTCCAGAGTGAAGAAAAAACATTTATAAGAAAGAGGTGAAAAAAACACCAAACCCAACCTAACTACAGAGATCAAGATCATTACTTTTTTGCTTTCTTTGTTTCTCAGTATGTGCAGACTGGTCTGAATCAGCGTCCAGAACACCAACCCACTGTTCATCATATCTGAGCCCAGGGCAGAAGTTGCTGAGCCTGACATTGACTTTCTGCTATCAGTACTATCCTGAGTAGTCTCTGGAGAAGAGCAGTTTATACTGTAAAGCTGTATCAGCATTTTTTAGTGGAAATGGGACCTGTTCACATGTAGGAGTAGAGAGGAGGGAAGAATGGAGGAACAACAGAAACATCCCACAGTGACTCTGAGCAGCATCCAGACAGGAGACCATTTTCAGTACTAAAGGCTAAGAAGAAAATGTTAATAAGCAGCTAAATATGCTCTGGGCTTCTGTGGTAATTTCACACCCAGTTGCACTTGCAGCAGGAAAATCACCATAAAAAAAAAATAATCTGCTTCCTTCCAAGCCTTGGCAATCCAGATTTGCTCTAAGGAAGAATACTTGGAGGAATGAAGCTATTAAAAGCAGGAAGCCTGGCTAGGGCATCAAGATCTACATCCTGATTGCAAGGAAGATATGACTGGAACAGAGCCAGTAAGAAACCTTCCTTCAAAAGCCCAGTATGAACTCAATGTAGCAACAAGATGCATTCATTGCACTGACCACTTCTATTTTCAAATGAAAGCTCTGCTTCAGACAAGGATGTAAAAATAGATTTTGTGTCCAGACTGATCTTGGTAAGAAATGCATGGCAGGAGTTCCTCTTAATCCTCTTCACTCTGTTTTCTAAATTAAACTCTTTCATGTTTTTCCTATTTCAGGGGAAAAAAAGTTTCATCTTTTCTTCTCACATCATCAGTGCTTCTACTCTTTTTACATGTAGTCATGTTTATAATTTCTTTCAGTTCCTCGTGGCATCATTCTTGCATTCCTTCATCAATCAGTTGATCATGTCAGAGCACCATGGATGCTTTCTGAGAGAAAGAAGAATGAACTTGGTCTGACAGCAGTAGTGTCCTTCCAGTTTATGTGCCTGATTTTCTCAGAGGTTGAACTTACCACTTGTGGAAATGAGGGATGTTAGGTTATGGCTAAAATACTGAAAACAGCCCTGAAACGCTGTACTCAGAATATGTTCTTCTTTAAGAGTTTCAGCAAGATGGCAGTGCTCTGGTTCTTCAGAGACAAATCTGCTTCAGGAAGGATCTCTAATCAGCACATGAGGATGAGGGGAGTCTCTCTTGCTCTTCATAGGTCTTTCCTGATTTTGCCTCCATGTAAGGTGAGGTAGAATGCAAAGCTACAAATACGGTGTGTCTGTAAGAATGGAAACTTGCTTGCACGTGGAGGTAAGGGAAAGATGATGGCATGGAATAGCACCACCTGGTGACACCTCTCTTGGTAATGGGGACACTGTGGGTTCCAGAACAAACCTGAGCTTTTCTGTTCTGTTACCAACATATCTCAGACCTGTTAAACAAAGAGACTGATTTTTGTGTGCTGCTGTCAGGGCATGGTAACTTCCATTAGGAGCTGCAGGAATCTCTAGCCCCTCTCATTAGGGGTGGTGGAGCATTCTGAAAATGTCAACCTTTGCAGATTTTCTCAACTTTTTGTTCTCTTATCTACCCCATCCTTTTGCCATTCTGAAAAATGACTGTTTTTCCAACTTTTTTTTTTTTTTTTTNTTTTTTTTTTTTTTTGTACTATGCAGGCACTTGGCCAGGTATAGAATATGTAAGCTAGACTGAAACTAAGTGGGTTGTGCTGCTTATTTATGCAGTGTGGTGTTAAGATGTTGATTTGGCAGTTCCATTACTTTCTCATCATCCATTATATATATTATTATTGCAGCCTATAATTCATATGCCCAGTCATTTGAAATTGAACTTTATTAGCTAAGCTGTCAGCAGGCTTATTTTCTAGTACACTTGACAGATTTCATAATCACCATGTAGTGTTCAAAGATTTTGGGTCAGCTATCAACCTGCAGGAATTAAGATTGCAGAGTTTATCATGATCAGGCTGTTGCACTTTCTGGGATCTTCAGCAGTGATGCAGTACAGAAGAAAAAGTAGACATTACCATTTCCAGAATTCAGAGACTTTTCTCTGGTCAGGTAATCTCAGAAAAGATCCATCTCAGAGCTTTCTGTATGACAAAAAAGCAAAATCAGAAAGAGTTCAGCCAACACCTTAAAAAAATGCCTCCTATAAGGCAGTGCAGGTTTTTTCTTGGATATCTGATATACTTTGAATAGCAGTAGCAGGAGAAAGAAGTGTGAGACTGAAACTCAAATGCATCAGAAGTGTTATGTTGGAAGCCCAGGAGTGGAGTACACCACTGATTCTGTTAATGAAACATAGTCATCTGAAGTTTTTATTCAATGAGTTGTATTCAGTTTACTTCCACTGCCTGCTCAAACTAGACAGAATTCTCTTGACTGGGTGAAGTAACCAGAATAATATATGTTTTTTGCCAGTTAATGAAGGCTAATAAGATATCAAGATTATTAATTAGTCTTTGGAGAGTCTCAATGATCCTTGCAAAATGCAGCTATTGCAGAGATGCTCAGATTTGCTCTTTTGCTGTGATGGAATGACTTCTACAGGCTTGAAGTGAATTAGGGAATGTTCTTGGGGCAGTCTTCTCTTTAGATCTCACTAGGGCTTTGGAAAACTGCATGCATTCCCATCTGCTGAGGCTGTGTCCTAGACAGTTTCCAGAGCAATCCATTTCTTAGGACAAGGCTTTGGGAATTTGGTAGATGTCAGGTAGTACCCATGCAGTAATGTTTGAACATCAGTGCAAATTCTTGTGTGTATTGCACTGTTAAGTCTTGGTGTCTCAGACTAAAATGTGCATTGCCAGCATGGAAAATAGTGTGACTGATGGTGCTGCAATACCAAGACACCAGCTGCGTGCATCACAGGTGGGAGTGGGCAGAGAATGTTGAACAAGTTGCTTTATACTTGCTGCCTATTAATTTGCATAGTATTTGCATGGCTGATGGGATTCTATTATATCAGCCTCTCTCTAGTTAGACTCTTGAAATATAGTATTAATAATAGGTTCTCAATTCAAATGTCAAGTGATTTGATTAAACATGGAAAGATTTCTGATATATCCAGAAGACTGAGATATCCACAAGTCATTATTGTCTACCACTTGATCTATCAAATTAGATATTCACTGACATACAGCCTTTGTGGTCTCAGTGTTTGTGTCTTATCCTGTAAGTTTCATACTAAGATGTCTTAATGCTCAGCAAAGTCAAGAAAGGAATTAATTCAAACTATAATTTGTTACGGTGAATCAAAGTCTCATTTGCTTTGGCAGTGATGTGCAGTGAGCCTGTTTTAATCTCTTTATACGACTATCAAGGCAGCATAAAGTTTTTAGTAGCTTTGCTCTCAAAATACTGTGTGTTCTCAGTGTCAGGTGAATCCATGGAACATGGTAGCTATTTGCCCAAAAAATCTCTACTTAATTAATTATCTTTGCTATTATTTTAGTTATTGGGGTTTTTTCCCCTGCTGCTCTTTGTTCTCCATTTTTTTTTTATTAACTGATGGAAATATTATTATTCTGTGTCTGCAGTATTTAGCTGTTCTGATAGCAGAGAAATTCTACAGTATAGCAAAAATGAAGGCTTTTTTACTGATAATACCTAATAAAGATACTGCTTGAGGTATTCAGACTGTGGGAGAGTACTAATTTTCATGTGGCTTCTGATGCCACAAACTGTGGATTTGCTCTGTGCAGAACTTACTGCTGCAGCCTGATGTTCTTATGGTCCCTTATTTTACTAGTTCTTAAGAGTAAAGTAACAAAGTACACCAAATGCTTCTTTTTCTGTACAATGCACATGCTGCATTAGACACTGTCCAGGGAGGAATTTGACCATCTCGATCTATCCTTCAGCAGAAGTTCCTCATCCTGTCTTTTGAGTCACAACCTGCTTTCCCTTCCTTGTGTGCATTTTTATCATTCTCTGTACTGAGTATTGGTTGGTCCTGCTTGAATATAGTGTAGGCGACCCACAAGCAGAAATTTAGACACAAAGGGTTTGGTCAGAACACAATGCACCCCTCTCTAGCATGAGTACAGAGGCTAGTAGAGCCTCCAAAAATTTAATTCCCTTGGCCTGTCTGAAAATATCCACAGAAGAAGTGGTGAATGACTGTTATGGGGCACTTTTCATCAACACATTTGTGTTGTTAATTTTTCATGCCTGTTGAGAATTAGTGTTGGATAGGAGCTGCAACCCTGACGCCATTTAATTGTGTTGCTTGTCATTATGGATGGGTGGGGGGGATGGGGGCAGAAGAGGTTGTCCTTTTCTCTGCTTTTCCCAGTCTCAGTGTCAATGTCAGCCTTGTCTCCTCTCTTTTCAGGTGTGCCAATGCTGTTTGTTATCCTCTGGGGAACTGTCAAGTACCTTTATGAAGATGAGGGGTTGGTTTAGTTCTGATTTTTATAGCTATCTCATTTGTGCTGTATGTGTGCACCAGCAGGTCACTGTTTGCTTTCTGTTCAGTGTGGTTTGCTTTGGCAATGTGCTGAAACCTCACATAATGGCTTCTGTATTGTCTGAAGGTCTTGCATAACATTTCAGCAAGGAGCATATTTTTTTTTCTGGTCAGAATTTTCTGCATGTCTAAATGAATCTGTTCTTTTGCAGGTCAAGGAAAGGTATGTTTTGTTTTTCTGTGCTTACAGTATCAACAATAGCAGTCATCCTACCCAACCAAGACCACTCCTGATACTGTGCCTTTGGCAGTAGCGTTTACAGTTGTTTCAGAGGAAGACAGCAACCTCCCACAGAATTCTGCCTGGATTTGTAATGATTAGCCTATGCCTAGCAGCAGAAAAGTGATTGCCTTTTTCTTGTTTAAGCTCCCATTATTTAGATTTTCTTAAAATAAAGGCATATTCTCTGCTTACGTTAGTCTAGCTGAAGTCAACTATGTCACGCACAAGACTGCTGTAAAACACAAAATACTTTTTGTCCTTTTTTACCATGGTGGCTGTTCTGAAAAAAATTACCTTTGGATACATTATATGTACCAAGTAGCATTGTAGCTTGGTTTTGTTTGTTTTTTGGGTTTTTTTAAAGGGAGGAAAGTGGTAGCTTCTTTTTAGAGAGATAGTGGCTGCCTAGAAATATTTGGGTAGCTTTCTTTGTGAAAAGAAATAAATCTATGCTCTTTCATTTTTATTGTAAATTTATTATTTAATAGGTTTTTCCTCTTACTTAGTTTCCAAACTACCTAGCCAAAACTTTTGTAGAGGATCCTTTTTTTTTTTTCTTTTTTTTTTTCCTCCCAGACACAATTACTGCTGGAGAGATGCTGCAATATGAAAATTCAGTTTACTCAGACCCACATCCAAATGGTTTTCTGGTGTTTCTGAGTATTGAGAACCAGCTCTGTTTTTTGTTGTTTTCCACATAGTACTGAACCAATTCAGTCAAAGCTGCCTTTTCTGGCTTAAGCAATGCTAGGATTTTTTGACTTTCCCTTTCAAGGTTGACTTGATAATATTGTGTAACAAGATTGTGGCTATGCTGATGTACTGCAAGTTTTGTTTAAATTGTCACAATAGGTGTAGAGACCATACAGCCTCTGAACAGGCGATGTTCCATGGCCACATCTTCCCATTGATGTAGAAAATGTATTCAAAGTGCTCATGCTGAGCCTCTCACATTATGCAGTGCTCAGAGCTGATTTATATTTTCTATTAAGGAAAACTGTCACTCACTGCCTTCAGCAGACCTTAAAAGGGGCAATTTTGCACATTATTGAATTTTCTAAATCTTGTCTAAATATTTGTAAAATACAGCAATAAATAACCACGTGCAGCAGCTGCTCTGAAAGGCAAGATTTCTGTGCCTTGGGCAGGCATTTGCTGGAGCAGCCAGGGATATCTTTCATGCTGTTTGCCATAGCTCTGTCACCATGCAGCAGGCTGTAAATTTCATTTGTGGTTTAACTACTTCCCTGGCTATGAAGAATAACTGGAAATAAATGTGGTCAGGGCTAGGAATCTGAGGCAGTCCTGTGAAAGTAGCCATTTGAGTAAAGGACTGAAGCCTGCAAGACTTGGTTGGTTGCACACTGGCTTCTTCTTTCCTTACATGTGCAAGTATAAACTCCTTTAGAATGCAATTAGTGTTTTAAAAAGGGAGCAATTCAAAAATATTTTGTCTAGAATACAAATACAATTAAAGGCAAGCTGGTGTTCTTAGTTATTAGACTGTGCCTAAGAAACTGACACTTACACATTTTTGCTTCTGTCTGCAATTAAGTATGGGAGCAAAACAGCCTTCAGTCCTTTTTTTTTTTTTCCAATTCACAATTGCTACATTCCTTGTAGCAATTCAAGGTAAAAATTCAGTGTTTTCACTTTTAGAAGGAGAATAGTGGATTGATAAGCAAAGGCAGAAACATCCCACTAGCATTTTTTTCACTGGACAAATTCTCCATTGATGGTTCTGAGGCTATTAGTTGCCAAGCACCTTCTGAGAGGTGTTGAGCAAACTGTAGATATAGATTCCAAGCACAATAGTTATTGGTGTATTTATCAGTGTGGCAATCACAGAATGCACAGATGGGCAAGAAATCATGTAGAGAACTGCCAGTTTAATTTTCTGGATGCTTCAATAGCCATGACACCTTAATTGACCTGTAATGGCTTTTTTATTGCACGTATTTGTATAAATTTAAAGGTAGCTAAAACTGATGTGTGCCACAGGAAGCAAATTAACACAGAAATGTAGCAGAGTAAATGTAAAGAATTGTTTCTCAGTCTCTGTTATTATAAAGAAATTTTTTAATTGTCTCTGTATCTACTGCAGGTAGTGAGAAAATTAGAACTCCACTTCCAGCTATGCCTATTATCCCATCAGTCTTGAGGTGTTCAAGTAAAATTAATTTCAAAGGCTCCATGAAGCTGCCTCTCAGTCAGTGTACCAATTAAGAAGTTCTGTAACTCAGATTCTAGCTCAGGTACACTGACTGCACATGGTCTGCACACCTTTTTTGTCCAATACTAAAAGAGCTGCTGGTGGCAATAATATGCTTTTTGTACACATTAAACTGAAATGGAAGGAAAAATGATAACCCAAGCTCTTCTTGGACTCACAGTCCCTGCAAGGGAATGTGGAGTTGCCACAGGCAAGCCGCTGTGCTTTCCTCTGTAGTAAGTGAACACAGTGGGTGTGTGCTTGTAGCATGGATCCCTCCCAGGTGCTGGATAGTTTGCTCTTTTCTCTTAGACTGTCCCACTACAAGGCTGGGGAGGGTTTCAGCTCCACCAGCATCACCCAAAGCTGAACTTTCATAAGTCTGTTAAGAAGCCTTAGGGAAAATTGTGAGTATGTGTGTTTTGGTAGAACAGATTTGGAGATGAAGAGAAACCTTTTTTGGGAAGGAACCTATGTTTTATGTAGTGCTGTTTCCTAGTTTGTTTCCCAGTCTGTGTAGCTCAGAAACCTGCTGGCTTTACTGGTGACGGTTGCTTTTGAGTAAGGAGGCTAACAAAGTTATTTCATAGAAATATTAGAATGCTGTCACTGCAGCAACAAGTGAAGTGGCATGTGAGCACTGCCCTAACACTTGGGCCATTCTGCACAGATGTGGCCTATCAGACAGTGGTGGTGGCTTGCTGTGGCCAGAGGAAAGGAACTAGATGCACAAACCCTCAGTTTAAGGTTCACTTCAGACCAGTGATCCCAAACTGTGGCTGCCATGAGTTTTCTTGTAATTTTTCTCCCATAATGCTCAAGGAGATAGGAGTTTTAAAAGCTAAAATGAGACTTATGTGGTAAATGAAGTATTGCATTGCTGCAGCATGCTACTTACTTGGCAGAAGGCTCAGGTCAGCAAAAGTTAGGAACTGTTACTCTCATTTTTGATTTTATTTGTTTATAATTTTTAAAACTCCCAGTGGGCCTGAAACCTTGAGCATGTGAACTGAAGGAGCTGGAGTTTGCAGCTGCAGTTGCTTTCCCCTGATTTAAATTAGTAATTCCTTTTTGAAAAGAAGGACAGATGGAATAGATGGCTGATCTCATATTGATATGAGAATAATGATGGTAAGTAATGGGATAAAGAACTAACAAGCAATTAAATAAGACGATCTGACATTGGAGACTGAAGAATAATAAAAAAGTAGTGTAGGACGAGGAAGCTAAGAATAAAAGCGGAAAGATCAGACTCAAACAGATTCCCCCCCTTCTCCTTTCAGCCAAATGACAAATTTGACCTTGGTTTTAATGGAGTAAATCTTCACAATTAATGGATGATAATTCATAGCAAATTGTGGAGGAGAGCTAGCCATTAGTGGGCAAGAAAGGCTGGTGAGTAGCATCCAGTTGGATTATGATAGCTGCAATAGTACGAAGCATTCAATGTTTCTAAGAAGCAGCTGCATCTGTTTCCATGTCAGCATGATGTACTTTCCTAGAATCCAGTCCTTAATATTGTTTTCCATCTGCATTGCTGGAACAGAATGAAAAGCAAGAGATTTTAGTAATGAACTGAAACTTCATCTCCCTTTTGTCCTCTTACCAGTTGCTGGACTAGAAACTATAACATGAATTACTGGCTGATCATCAGGCTGCCCATCCTCATCGCCATCGGGGTGAGTCTGAGACATGCTGTGAGATGGCAGATTTCCCTGAGAACAGCGTGATACGGTACAAAGATGCACACGTGGCCATTGTACATGTCCAAAGGCTAATGACCCTTGAGGCTGTTGACATTTTCATTCAGAAGAGTGATTTTATGAAGCCAAATTGGTTTCTGTCACTGAAATTCCAGACTAGCATTTTGTTTCTTTCATTTGGCCACAAGCTGTCACGTTGTAGTGGCAGGACATGATAACAGAATAGCATGCTGCAGCAGTCCCCTTAACTGAGCAGGAAGGTAGTTCAGGGGGACCAGATACTATTTCAGATACTGGGCTACAAAAGAGCTGCAAAATGTGTGGCATTGTGTAGAAATGTTCTGCAGGCACAATACTGCATCAGGCTCAGACCTCCAGCCAAGGCAAGTGGGCCAAGCTACACCTTCACTGTGTCTTACTCCCCAGAGAGTAAGTTAGGGTCCCCTGCTTTATGTAATGAAGTGCCTGTGTTTTCAACAGTGGCTAATGCATTCACATTTAGACCACAATTCCTTAGCAAGGATTTGAGTTCCTTGGTAAATTCTGCAGCTCCTGCATAGCAGGATGCGCACAGACCAGTGTTTTTGATTACTTATGCACATGTTTCTATTGATGGTGATAGAAATTCTTCTTTCATTTCTCCAGGTGAATTTCCTCATCTTCATCAGAGTTATATGCATCATCATCTCCAAACTGCAGGCTAATTTGATGTGCAAAACTGACATAAAATGCAGGTATGTCTTAAGGTGGTCTGACACTTTTCATGCTCATCAGATTAAAAGCAGACAAGGACAGACATGAAAGGAGTGGGTTTACAATGGTGGTTAAAGAGCACAGCCCTTGAGTAATGCAGAAGTGTAGTGTCACACATTGATGTAACTGCTTGGACAGGCAATCCCCAGAAAAGTCTAGTGAAGCCAGGGCAGGTATTTCATCTGTGTTATAAACAAAAGGCTTGATGTCTGTTCCTTTACAGTCTTCCATTAGACTGGATGAATATTAATTAAGCAGATGTTTTTTAAATACTTGCAGCATATGCAGGTACTGAATGTAAGAGTCCTTGAAATCACCCAGAGAAGGGCAGCAAACCCGGTGTAAAGCCTGGAAGAAACATCCTGTGAGGAGTGGCTGAGGACTTCTGACTTGTTTAGTTTGGTGCAAAGGGCTCTTGAGAGATGACCTCATTGCCTTCTACAGGCCCTTTAGGAGTAGAACTGGAGAGGGAGGTGCTGAGCTCTTCTCCCTGGTATCCAAGGGTGGGATGTGTGGGAATGTTCAGAGCTGCACCAGGGAAGGTTTAGACTGGACATTAGGAAGCATTTCTTTGCTGATATGATGGGCAGACCCTGGAGCAGGCTTCCTAGAGAGGTAGTCAGTGCCCCAAGACTCTCAGTGTTTGAGGCATTTGGATGGTGCCATTAAAAATGTGATTTAAGTTTTAAACAGATGACTGTCATAAGTTCCTCCCAGCTGAAGTATCCTGTCTTACTCTAATTTGAACAAAATAATATGAGTTGATAAAAAATATGTTTCCACTTCAAGGAAGACAAGATGGGATCATTTTGAGTTTTGCTCCTTGTTCTTCTTGCCAGTTGTTATTGGGACAAACTTTCAATCTTGAATGCATGAGATGTTTCAAGAGAAATGTCAGGGCTATCACAGAAATGTTCGATTTTTGGTTTGCAGGCTTCATTCTATCGTGTGTGTATTCTTCTTGTTACTTAATCACCTTGCTGAGATTCATGGTTGCATCCTTCATTTCTGCGTCTTGACTTTTTTATCACAATCTAAAATACAATGTAAGAATAACAAGTTAGCTCTTGAAATGTGGAGCTAGATCCCCTGGTATCTGGACTGCTGCTGGCACTGGACTTAGCTACTTTGACATTGGGTGTTTTGATCCTGCAGCCTTCTAAACTAGACACAGTTTATTATGTATTTTGGTGCATTCTTATCAGCGTAGAGTTGCTGTGTATGTTACCTACCTTCTTTTGAAATTTTGGAAATACTAATGTGTTTTGAAAGTTCGAAGCAAAGATGAAGCCTCCAGTCTGAGCTGGAGGCTTTTATTCCAAGCCCACTTGTACAGAAAATGGAGTCTTTTCAGAGAATCACAGTGAAAGGACAAGTTATAGCAAGGGAAATTCCCCTTGCATGTCAGGTGAAAATAAATTCACAGTCACTGTGGTCTGATGCTGGAAGAGGGGCCCAGAGAGGCTTTGGAGGACTTTGGATATACTCAAAATGCGGCTGGACGCAGCCTTGAGTAACCTGCTGTGAACTGGAGTTGGGCAGAGGACTTCCAGAGGTGCCTTCCAACCTGAATGGTTACATGACTCAGAATAGCAGCCTATAGCCCTCAGGCACACAAGATCTACAAAGGTCTGGCAGCGCTACTAATTGAGTGATTTTGCATCTACTGACTTGTCTCAAGACAGGTTGTTGTGAGATGTTGGTAAGTTCTGTGGCCTAGGAACCTCCCACATGATCCCCAGCGATCCCCACCTGTTGGATGGCTGGCATATATGTCTGTCGAAAGAGAATTAAGGATCATTCTTGGGAATTTTTTGTTGTGGTTGTGTACCTTGAACTCTCACAGATGAAGAATAATTTATTTCAGATTGGTTTGTCTTTCATCCTTTGCTAGCTGTGTCTTTGAACTTGCCATCACTCATTTCAAGACAGTTTCATTGCTTTGACAAAGTGTTCTGCAGTTCCAGATAGTTACAATGTTGAGAAGATTTAACACACCGTAGAGGTGAGAAGGAATACCAAGTGCTCCTCCCTTTGCCAAGATGTTTTTAAGAGATTCCAGTTATTGATAGATTATGTCTTTCAGGTCATCAAGAAGGTAGGTTTTGGTTGTCTTGCCCAATTACAGGTGGAGAAAAGAATTCAGAGGAAAGACATCACGGGTACAAGGAAGCACATGGCTTCTTAGCAAGTTTGGAAGATTTTCCAGGTTAAATACAGCCAGTAGCTGGTTACAGGGCTTTGCTCTCACCAATAAATGGTCTGCAGTGAAGTGGTGGGAGAAGTTAAAACTTGCAGGAACGTACTAAGGTTATTTTGAGGAGGCTTTTATCTTGCAGCCTCTGGAGGAGGACCTTGTGTCACAAAGTGGTGCTGCAACTTACCAAAGTTGAAACTGTTGGAAACAGAATGTAAAAATGGTGACTCCCAGTGATCGTTTGGATCGACAATGGTCTATTCAGTGGCATTGTGGTTTTTTAAATTTCTTTGTGATCTTAGGTTGGCCAAGTCTACACTGACTCTGATCCCACTGCTGGGAACCCATGAGGTCATCTTTGCCTTTATTACTGATGAGCATGCCAGAGGGATGCTGCGCTTTGTGAAGCTTTTCACTGAGCTCTCCTTTGCTTCATTCCAGGTAGCACTCACAGTGTGCCCATGGGCATAAGATATTTTTAACTGCTACTTGGGGACCTCCTTTCTTCTTCATTTGTTGCATTCTCACCATTCCTTATATTTCTCAGTTTAACACTGGATGTTACAGGGTTATGACAGTAGAAGGGAAAGTGTAAGGACTAATTTTTAACAGCCAACTTTACTACAATAAGCTGATATTCCTGTCCACATATTAATATTTACATCCTATGGTGCACCTCAGGGCAGTAACAAAATCGTCTGTGGTTTCCTGTAATTGTACAGTGGCAATGCTGAAAGCACATTCTGTGCTTTGTGTAGTGTTTCTGATACTCCTTGGAAAATCTGTGCTGGGAGAGGTAGCTGTCTCCTGCTGTAACTGTATGTGAGGAGGGCATAGGCTTATTGTGATATTTATTTAACTGTTGCCTTATTTAAAGCCATTTTAAATGAGTCTCCTTTTGTAAAGAAATCGTTATTCTGTTTCCCTGCATACTCATTCATTCCCTGTTTATCAAGCACAGGGCTATATTTAAGACTGCTGTGAATTACTCACTTATTAAGTGTTTAAGACTTCAAACCTTTGCTTTGTAAGGAAGAAAGGGAAAGAAATCACTAGACAAAAATAACAGATAGAAGAAAACAACAACTCCTTTTTCCTAAGATCATGTGCTTTGAGACATAATTTGGTCAAACCTCTGCTCTGCTGTCAGAGTTGACAGAGACCAAGGATTCTCCACCTTTCAGTCCTTCACATGTCAGTGAGGCTCTAGCCCTCTGCAGCTGAGGTTGGGAAGCTGAGGAAACTGCTCACTGTTCTGGTTTTTGTTGATTTCAGGGGCTGATGGTTGCAATCCTTTACTGTTTCATCAATAATGAGGTAAGAGAGATACTATTTGTTCCAATTTGTGTTATCAGCATACACGATAGGAAAAGGAAATTGAAAATGGTCTTGAACTGCTAAATTGTCTGTGTTCAGGACTTTTTTTTTTTTTTACAGATCCTTCCCTGCACAGCTCTGTAGCATAACTCATCAGACAAATGTATTTGGAAGGCATTCAGGCTGTATAAGTTATGGTCACTATTTGTAGACGTGGAATCTCACAAATAGTCTTGCTTCCAATTGTGTAGTTTGCACTGGTGGATTCATTAATTAAGAATTACAGCCGCTCTTCTTAATCTGTCCTCTAGTGCTTCTTATTTGCTTGTTTTGGTGAATGTGGGAGTGGAGTCCATTTTATTCTATGAACTCAACTCAGCTTGCTGGTGAAGTTGGAGAATCCTCATGGCTCTTGCTGTACAGTTTGGTTTCATTTGGTTTCCCTGTGGCCAAGCTGCTTGAAGGTATCATCACTCTCTCATTAAAACTGAACTTCACGGAGTGGTAAACTCACAGACCTAGAGGAAATGTACCTTTGCTTTTGAGGTTATGGATTGCAAGTACCATCTTCTGTGGCTTCTGCTGAATCCCAGCTCTTTTGTGGGAAAGGGTATGGTTCTGTTTCAGTATTGCAGGAATCTCTTGTGTTACCTTCTGAGTGATTGTTATTCATTCATTCAGCAGCCATGTTTGTAAGGGAATCAAACACTACTCATTTAGTCATGACATTATTAAATTAAATGCACATTGATATGTTTTACACTCACAACAACTCTTTTAACAATGACATGACAATTCAAGATCACTTCTTGAGAGACAGGCCTCATCAAGAAATTGGAATCAGAAGAAAAATTTGCTACTTATGTTATTATGGCCAGGCTGGAGTCAACAGAAAAGCAGCAGGCATCCTGATTAAGCTGAGTCTGCTCACTTTTGTAGGTTGTGGGTAAGATATTATTGAAGTGAATCTATTAATTGTACTGTCTGCCAAAATCAGAGGTGAATAGCAGCAGGCTTCGCTGTTGGGAATGAATGTCATTTGTTGGTGACATGAATTAGGGAATATTTGTTTCAGAATCCTTGTATGGCTTTACAGGTGTACTTCAATCCTGAGATGCAGCACTGTCTGCTGGTGGATCATGTATTGCTTTTGATTCACCTTGGCATTTGCTCATGCATCCCTTGTGCAGCTGCAGCCAGGCCTCTCATGTGTAGTGCTCAATCACTTCCTTCACATAAAATAAAGGCAATGTTACATTATAAACCAAACTTTATTACAAGCCCTCAAAGAGGCAGGCTTGTTTCATTTGAGGGAGCTTACTGTGTAATAGCCTACCCATGTTTCTAAGAAATGCTCCAAATCTTTTGTTACTATAATTCTCTTGCCTTTGTAATGTAGTTCATAAAATCTAAATATGATGAATTCAGCTTCACCAACAGTCTAGGATAAATTATTTTGCTTGTTCCAACTCTTGTTCAAAGAAGGGAGAGTAGGATTTTGTCAAGCCTGGTCATCAGCATCCATAAAAAAACCTTTGTAAAGAGTTTGATTAAGTAAAGTCTGTTCTAAACTATATGAGAATTCTTTTGCTAAGCTAAATGAGAAACTGCCTTCTGACACACTGTATGTGTCCAAAGATTATCTTTGTTTGCAATGTGGTCTGCATTTTATTTTAGTCTGTGACTCGTTGATTCCTTTTCTTTTTTCCTTAACCACACAGAATGAAAGTTCTTTGCAAGTCCTGGTGCCCAGATCAATAGCAGAAATGAAGATAAACTGATATTAATGTCCTTTTCTAATTTCTACTTCTGGAAAAAAAAATAGAATTTGTTCATATTTCAGTCTTACTTCATATTAATTCATATTTCTTTGCCTGAAAGATTTTGGATTTTCTCTAAGCTTGTTCTGAAGCCAACAGTAGGGTCTCATGAGATTGCCTGTTACCACCAATGTTCTTTGCAAAATGAGCTAGGCTTAATATAACCAGTTTTTCTGCTGTTAGTGCTGCTTTCTATAAGAAATGTTTTAAACCACAGAGATGCTGCCTTTTCCCACCACTTAGCTGAAGATGGTTCAGATTTCATTCTCTGTAGCCCTGGTTCTCCTTTTTGCCGTCTTGTCACAATGGAAGTACAATTCAGTCTCTTCTACTTTAAGGAATCTGTCCTGATGCCAGGACTCCTGAGGTCTTGAAATACTGCCCAATCCTCCCTTTTGCTTTTAATGTCTTTTCATTCTCTGTACAGACTATTAATTAAACTCTTCCATCAGCTCAGTTCCATCCCATTTTAGATCTACTTTCCTTTCACTATCACTTGCTGAGATTTTTTTTGCCAAAATTAATGTGTTTTTATAATTAGATTCCAGATTCATTGCCGCACTGTCAACTGCCTCAACTTCCTTCCCCATTAGCTGCATAAAGCTCAATCAAGAGCTCTCTGTGAGAGATCTTCTCCAGCTTTAACCTCCGTGACCATTTTTCAAGTTCTCCCACCTCTTTCCTTTCTCTTTTAAAATACCCTACATAGAAATTTTTCATCCCCTTTCTCATATGTCATGGTTTAACCTCAGACAGCAATTACACACCATGCAGCCACTTGCTCACTCCACTTTGGTGGGATGGAGAAGAGAATTGAAGGAAAAAAAGTAAGAAAACTCTTGGGTTGAGATAAGGACTATTTAATAGGTAAAACAAAACATGGAATTCATTTACTACTTCCAACTGGCAGGCAGGTGTCCTCCCAACTTGCACATCTTCTGCCTGCCTGTTGTCAGGATAGGATGAGAAGCTGAAAAGGCCTTGGCACTGTGCAAGCCCTGCTCAGCAATAACAAAAGCATCTCTATATTACCAACACTGTTTCCAATCAAGCTCAAAAAATACAAATACATATTCAAATACACAACCCCATAGTAGCTGCCATGAAGAAAATTAATTCTACTCCAGCCAAAATCAGCACATCATGGGAGCTTTGTTTTTGGTATCTTTTTTCCTGTGTAGCTTGTTTCTGGGGAATCTTATCAACACAAAGAAGTTACTAGGATAGTTATTTTGCTGAAAGATCTGCAGATCTACTTCTGTGCTCAAGAATTGCCTCTGCAAAATAAATCTTAACCAATTCCCTTGCTTATACATTCAAAGCCATCTAGGCAAAAGCTCAGTTCAGCACAGGCAGCAGAGCTGCTCCCTACCCTCTTCCTAAGCCCTGGAGAGAAAACTGATATTATGCCAGTTATATCCCTTCCTAAGATAGAGCTATTCCTACAGTCTTTTGTTCAGGTCTTCCATTCACTTTATCTCAGTTTTGCACTCTATTTGTATCATAGCTCAAGCCTGTTGTGTCCAGCTGGAGTAAAGATTCATTTCCTCCCTTTGTCTGACCTAAAGGTACCTATTTCTATTGCTCAGTGACTTACTCTTCAGTCACACTCATGGTCATGCTTTCATTCAGGATTTGCCAGTAAATGCCTACAACAGCTTTCTCTCAGTGCTGCCTTATAGTTTTCTATGGCCACAAAAGATGCCAAGTAGTGAGTGGTAATAGGGTCAGTTCTTTTCCTGCGGACACTATGGCTCCTGCCTTCCCCTGACCATTTTCCCTCATTCTTTTATGCCAAGCTATCCCAGACACACAGTCTTTCTCTGGTGTCTTTGTGCACCTTTTGGCACAACAACCCCCCCTTACCATGGTAAAATACAAGCATCTGTCTCAGCATCTTTCCGTCTGACCTATTTGGTTGTGATGGTAGAGGTCAGATTCTGGATTCTGACAGATTGTCAGAAACACAGAGATACAGTTGGTTCCACCAGGACATTCCATACAAGGGCTGTACCCAGAGCTGACAAGCACTGATAGAGGTACCCACCAGGGGAAGACAATTAGTTTTGTAAGGCTTTGCTCCTTTTTTAGGGCTACTTAATTCAGTCTTTCACAGTGAACAAGCAAAGAAAGCAGACATATAGCAGCTGGTTCCCTAGGAAGTTTCCCTCAGAATATGAAGCTTTCAACAGCCTGGGCATGATGACAAACCTGTGCTGAAACTGCCATCAACCTACTTAGTCTTTTGGTAGTCAGTATGAGATCCTAAAATAAAAGAAAAAGCATCTCTCCAGCGAAGGCTCCCTTAAGTGACCCACCTACAGTGAACTTATTTCCAGGCTGAAGTACACACCATAATCAACTTATTACTGTGGTTGCACTCCTGCCTTTATCTAGAGTAACAAGTGTGAAATTTTATGTCCTCTACCGTATGTGTTAAAAGCTAATGGAGGTTCTTACTTCAGTCAAGTGGCAAGAACTTCGCCCATGGAACAGGAAGATGTAATTCTGTTCTTGTTTATCAGTTACAAAATGTGGATAAACTTCCAAACCAGTGCAGAGGTCACACAGTTTAACCCAGAACCTGTGATTAGATGAGCATACTTTGTAGCTTCAAGAAAAACTAGTATCTGGAATGAGATACTGTAATTGCTATTTAAATGGGAAATGAGCCTCTAGCTTGCTTAATTGTTTTCAATTCTGAATAAACATTTGGTTTTGTGTGAAATAAAAAACCCCACATAAATATTCAAAGAACAAAAATAATCCAGACAATAATAATGTTTAAATCAAACCAGAAGTTAGAACTCTTAAGAATACCTGCGGTGCAATATTGAGCAGAAAGCCAGTCTTTTCAGCTCTTTCATGGCTGATAAGCAAAGTCAGCTTAATTGTTAGTACTGGTAGGGCAGAGTACAATCAGTATTGCAGGTGAATACAATTTAGAGCAAAATAATGAAGGTAAGATTTTCTGGTGCACAAAAGAGTTTTTTTCTACAAGTAAAAATGAATGCCATCATTATTCTGGAATGGCCTACAATGGATTAATGAGATAATTGGATAATTGGAGGCAATAATATTGCAGGTTTAAGGCACTTCCAGCTTTTCTCAATAGTGTGGTATCCTTGCTTTTTTCTGATGGAGTAATTTAAAGAGCTGATTAGTTCTACACTCATTCCTTTTGTTTCCTTCTTTGCTTCTGTTAGGTTCAGATGGAGTTTCGGAAAAGCTGGGAGCGCTGGAGATTGGAACACTTGTATGTCCAGAGAGACAGCAGCATGAAACCTCTGAAGTGTCCAGCAAACAGCATCAGTAGTGGGGGCACAGTAGGCAGCAGTGTCTATGCCGCCACTTGTCAGGCCACATTCAGCTGAGATTTCTGCAGGTGAATCAGACTGAGAACAATGAACTGTATAATATACCTGAAAACCCTTAAATACCCAAGCAAGTGGCTGAAGTTTGCCATCTCCAGCAAGAAACTTAAGCATATGCTGCTCATCGCCTGCAGGCTGTTGGACAAAGGTTTCTAGGGAAAGCAATCTGCTAATGTAATCAACACATCAGAGGAAAAATTGGTCATGTCTAAAGTAAGTTAAAAGAATTTCTTCCGATTTGCACACAAGGCCTCTGGGGGTCCAGAACTTAAGCATAGCATTGATCCAGTCTGAAATCACAGGGTCAATGGCTTATTACTGTTGAGTGGGTGAGCCGAGCAATCGACTGATTAAATTACAAGGATATAGAATATGATTACTGCCAAAAAATACATTTAGACTTTTCTGGGTATGGGGTAAGGTGCTGTCACCATTTTTAGAAAAAATAATTCAGTGGGACACAACTTGTGTTTCAGGGAATAATCAGTTTTGTAGTAGGGATTTCCCAAAGTTAAAGTTGAAAATAGGCTAATCTGTTTTCTGGGTAGGTGAAGAACAGCATCCTGAAGGTCTATCAATATACAGCAGGTAGTGTGGTGAACACTTCTGAATGCTATCTTTAAGCTTCACTTAAAAAAATATAAAAACCCTAACAAAACAAAAATGCAGTATCTGTTAGGAACCTCCTCTGCTAGGAATAGGTGTACATTATCTCTGTTGACATGGATGGAAATGTCCTCTGCATGCACAGCCCTTCCACTGTCAGTGCTGGTCTGCCCACCTGGTGAGATCATCTTCGCAGAGATGGGGTGCTGGCTTGTGTTTCGAGAGAACGTTTCCTGTCTGAGCTCTACTCTGCTTCTTGCGGGTGCAAACACACAGGAAGAAGTCAGCTTGTGGCCACTGCTGGTCTCAGCAGACTTCTCCTCCTTGCAAAGATTCGGTAGTTGGCAGTGTGTACTCACTTTTGTTTCCCCTCCGGCCTTGGTCCTTCTCTCCTGTGACACGAGGTGGCCCTTGCGCAGGGCACGGGTTCAGAACCATGGATAGCTCCCGCCCCCCTTCCCGGGGTGGGCTGCCATCCTCCAGAGCCTGCCAGCTTCCTGTCAGCGGCATTCCAAAAAAAAAAAAACCCCCAACAAAACCAACAATTCCAAACAAAAAATCCTGAACTCCGTGAGGTTTTTTTCCATCTGTTTAAAATCATGAGGGCTCGTGCAGTGACTGCATCTGCACTGTGTAGTGTGTTCCCTCCCTGATGTTGACAAGAGCTGCTGGGTACCTTTAGAAGCAGGATGTTAATGTTGCATCACTTAACAACAAGCTTTGGACATCTTTACTCTGCTCTTACTTGGGCTCCCTTTACAACAAAGAGGCAAAGTGCCAAAGACTAGCTCTGAGAATCTCCCTGCTTGCAGATTTCTTGTAATAAGCAATTATAACTACTCAGCACAAATAACCCTCCCTATTTTCAAGTCTCTTTGCACTTGCATTCACAGCCCCTGTTGCCAGGAAAGTGGACTGGATATTCTGGGATGTAACTCAGCATCTTTCCCGCCTGAAGCTAGATTGCTTTGCATGGGATTATTTAATCATTGTATTAGAATCCTAATTGCCAACAGCATGGATTAGTTTTGCAATCATAAGGTTAGAATTGAATTAAAGAGGATGTGTTACCTTCTTCTGCTCTAATGCTTGTAATTGAGCTCCAGGGAGAATGACATGTTTGCAGAAATCCGCCACAGTTCTCAGGCTGACCTACGTGTCTTCAGCATGCTGGCGTCTCTGCAGGCTGCTTCCAGGCCTTCCCTCCCTCACACTGGTTGCAAAGCTGACTTTGGAATGAAGCACTTCAGGTTCTTTTGTATATTTAATAACTAGCTTCTGTGTTGTGTGACCATCAATACAATACTTGTCTACTACATGCAGGCATTAACTGCTGTCCTACAAGCTAATTAATTAGCTTCCTGTATGTACACAGTATGCTTCATGTTTCTATCCAACATCTACCCTGAAGTGCTAAGATTAGGAAAAAAGTACTAAAGATTGTCACTGGCAGCTGAAAGGGCAGCATGGTGACAGATGCAATTTACAGCTGTGGCTTAATGCACACTGGTGGGAATAATTTCACTCATTAATATTCAAGAGTGGATGCTGGTTCTGCTTAGTTGCGTGCAAACCTGGGAAACAAAGTTTCTGCTGCTTGCGCAGCTGTTGGTGATAGTTTTGCTGTAACAACAGAAGTTACAAAGTGTTTTAACTCACTGCTGTGCTGGACAAACAAAGTGTGTGTAACAAATAAAAGAGGACAGACATGGGAATAGAGAGCATTTCCTTGTGTGGTAACAAACCTGTACTTAGTTGCTGTCACAAGCAGGACTCAACAGCTTGATGAGCTTTTGAAATAGTAAGCTGTTCTTATCCCTCCTACTCATTTGTGAACTGAGGGCTTTAGGGCCCACAGGAATAACTCCAGTTAACTTATCTTGGTGACTTCTGCTTTGTTAGAATACAAGAGAAGATGTGAGGTAACAAAGTGAGGGCTTAGCCAAGCAGGTGGCTGCAGAGGAAATTTTTTTCTAATTAAGCTCTCACTTGTTCAAACCTTTTTAAATCCCCTCTCAAAACAACTCAGTGGAAGTAATTACCACCAAGAAGAATTACAGTATTTGTGTATTTAGAGATTGAGCAAGGCCTCAATGCCAATTTCTCCATCATACTTCATCTACTTCAGTAAAAAAGCCTTTGTTTTTCATGCTATCTCTATTTCACAATGTGTAATGTACATTTATTTGAGTAGCATGAAATAAGCAAACCAACACAAAGCACTGGAACAGATGAACTGTGTAAATTTTTATTTCTTGTGCCTTTTGGCTTCATGCTCACTTGTTGTGGTAACTTGTTTCATGAAGCATTAAATACAAGAGTCCACAGATCCACCTGGACGTAATGCAGCTAGAGTTTATAAAGGAAGTGAAAACTTTATTTCCAGCATTGCTGCTATGAATTTTTATAATTTCATGGATCTTACCTTATATTTAATATTTATTTGCATGTATTTCCTTGTTTTAAAAAATACCTACAGAACTGAACTGTACAAGATGTCAGATTATCAACTCCCCATAAACACTATGGTGATGTTTATTTTTATTGTTGTGAATAAAGTTTCAACTCACAAAATTCCATTGCTTACAGGTGTTGTGAGTATCATCTAACTACTTCCTACGCCGTAATTAGAATACTTTTTAAGAATGGAAAGATTCACAGTCTGTGGTTCTTCCAAGGAAACAATGCTTTATATGTGCAACTGTGTCCACTACCAAAAGGCCTTTAACCCTGCTGAGCCTGCATTAATCAAATCCAAAATGCAGCATGTTATAGAGTCAAAAAGAATCAGTAAGAATAATGAAAACTCTGGAGGGTTTTAGCAGAGGATGACATGACAGAATATGTGCACATGACAAAGTTTTTTGCCTTTAAATAGCAGGATTTGGAATTGATACAACAGCCCAAGATAGAAACTGTGAGAGTGCTGTGGCCAGATACTGTGTGATGCTCAGCAGTGTTAAAATATTACATGTGCTTTAATCTATTACTCTCTTACTAGTCCAGTTAAATTCAAAGCATTGCTCTATTTTGTTTCTACAACCAATGATGAAACTTGGGTTGACTCAAGCCTTAACAATATGTTTAACTGTTAAATTAGAAAAGACACAATGGAACAGGATTCGAAAGACCAATTTGTGACTTTCCTTCTCAACTCTGTCCTCAGAGACACAAGTTCTGGCAGCTGCTCTTCAAAATGATGACTTAATGAATCATAAAATTGTTATGGTTGGAAAAAAACCTTTAAGATCATCAAATCCAACTGTCTGTGTAGCATCACTACTACGTTGAACACTAAAACATGCTCTCAAATGCCACATTCATGTATTTTTTACATGTTTTGAGCAGTGGTGACTATCATTTTGCTGAAGCAAGTCTGGCTCAGTGCAATGATCTACATCTTAAAAACAGCAGTAGATCATGCAAATACACGTGCCTTGAATAAGTATTTTTTAGCTTACAATTATGAAAACTGTAATGTGAAGCAAAAAGGGAGTTATAATCTGATGTTTGTGTTAGATGAAAGACACCAGTGTAACACAAAGCAGCCTATTTTAGGTGTATGGCTATTGCCTCGTGTCGTTTCTTCGGAATGAAGTTTCCAACCAGAGAGAGCAGCAGCGGGACCTTCTACTGTAGGTGTCGTCAAACGCCAGCCTTTCTGTCACCTTTGGCAAAGCTCTTGGGAGCTGAAGCCCTCCAGCTGACACGCTGGCAGGCGTTGCTGTGACAAGGCCGTGCCTCTCGGGGCCGCTCCACAGCGGCCGAAACAGCTGCCCGGCCCCAGGAAACGAGACCAGAGCGCAGGCTTTGTTACGGCTTTATTCGGGACCGGCCGGCGCGGGGGCACACGGGGCCAGCAGTAAGGCTCAGGCGGTTTTTTGCATAGGAACGATCCCCTTTCCATCGCCCCAAGCCCCGGCCGTTCCTCGGGGCGGCGGCTGTCCGGGCGCAGCGGAGCGCAGAGCCCGCCGGGCCGGGCGCTACCTGCCCGCGGCGGGCCCGTAGTGCAGCTCCCGCTCCAGCTGCTCGGCCGTCAGCGTCCCGGCGATGGCGGTGCAGCCGGGGTTGAAGACGGAGTAAGCGCTGAGCTCGCCGGGCCGCCGCTCGGCGGGGCCGCGAGTGCCGGCGTACATCCAGTAGAGCAGGGACAGGATGAAGTA